>BSBK01001426.1:632500-962500 GCA_027943335.1 Chamaecyparis obtusa | reverse complement strand
AGATATGATGATTAAAAGATTTGAAGATATTAGGTCTTGAATGACCAAAGATAATGTTCACTATAGCAGCGATGAATCGATGATTGTGAAAGAGTGTCAAAATGCCTGATTCTGAACCTTAGGATTGCAAAGAAGTGAGTGATCGATTCTAGACTCGATTGTCTTAGAAGAACCATGATGTAGGTATCACATCTAACCCCTTCAGTTACCAAAGAACCAAGGAAATAACACTGATGAACCGATGGTTGCAAAAAACTGATACAGATTACAAGATTAGGAGAATACTAGATTGATATGGATCTCAATGAATCTGATATGCCCCAAGCGATGATAGATCTGCCTTGAGCGATGAGGACTTTTGATGAATCAGCAACTAGACATGGTTGTTGTCTTGATTACTGAGGAAAGATATGATTTCAAATTTGATTATAGACTTTGAATGATGTGCAATACCATGCCCCCTTCGGGATTAAAATTGAAATCTGACAAGAAAAGTCAGCGTTGATAGGTTTAGAAGCATGTTAATTGATTTGAAAAATGGTTAAACACATTCGAGAATGCATTCTGCATCATTCGGAGGTCTAGAAGACCAAGTTTAACTAGGTTTGACCATGAGTTGACCATAGTTGACCAAGTTAAAATTTTGATAGTTTGATATAAGATAATCAGTTAAGTTGAATTCTAAATTTCTATGATGATTGAAGGTTGATTATGCAAGTAGTTAATAATATGAATGCTTTTAGATTTTGATTTTGATCCCAAAAAAAGATTCTACTTGCTATTTCATTGGAGGAACCTTCGTGTGGGATTTAGCTCTTGTTAGATTGGAAGAGGTGATTGAAGAATCTTTTAAGTGTTCAAGCAATTTGTGAGATCATGCAAAGTGCAAAAAAAAAAAGAAACATGCAGGATGATAATGCAACCCTAGGACCTAGGACCTACTCACTGATCATGTGTCGATTTGTTATCATCATTAAATTTTTAGGTAACCGGATAAATCAATACAATGCCCACTAGCTATGAAACCATAGACATATGAATATCAATTTGTATGTGCAAGAATCAATACAACACCCACTGGCCAACAACCATGGATATATGAATATTGATTTTATTTTTGGGATGTCAGATTAGATATAAGCACCAAGGCACAAATGCCAGGATGACCTGAATATCATGTCCATTTTGATATAGCAATTTGTATAAGCATCAAAACATAAACGTCATGATGAATAGAATACACCTTGTGGTACAAACACATCAAGTAGCCAAGAGATCATTCTAAATCCGATGTGAATTACCTGTAGTGAACCTTTATCATTCACATCCTTAGGTAAGATTGCGTTTCACAATAGGAGAAAGAACTCACTCAAAAAGACAATAGTTAGATCAAACTTCTTTGAATTTTCTGGGTATCAATGGTCGAGGTATGCATGGCCATCCAATTCGAGATAGAGGCTCTTACAGTCAAACACCATTTCAATCCAGAATTTCCAAAGTTGTTAGATTTTCACATACAAGCAGAAGACAAAGAAAAGATTATGCCCCTAGTCATCACTCTCTAAATCCTATAAAGGACATCATCAAAGAGCTCAAAGGGACACAATATGCAAAAATCTCAATGTGAATCAGTAAGCATACAAGGAGATAAAAGCATGTAAAAAGCATAGATTATTTTCAATTTGTGTTTGATTGCGTTGTTGTAGATGCAAAATCCTTTCTGGAGACAAGACTGACTGACTGAATCAAATGAAGCTTCAAAGGACTCTAACTGGATATGATACATCTAAGGTATACTGGAGACCATAGGATTTGACATTGATTGCCCCCAAGTGTTAAACATTGATAGGATACATATGCTTGAGCTGATTGGCATACAGACCGACTTATTGAAAACTAGAAATGCAAAAACAAATCGGGAGATATGTAGAAATTAATGCAAGAATGAAAGCTGGGAAAATCCAAGATTGCACTGATAGATGGAGCATTTTGAAACAAGTAGCGTTCGTTTGCCGAGTTTTCACCATGTTGGCAGAGATTCTATTTTTGCTACCAAGACGCCTGTTTCCAGGTTTTCTACCAAGGCACATTTTTTCTTTTTTTTCATTTTTTAAAATTTTTTTTCAATTTTTTTGAATTTTTGATATTTTCTAATTTTTTTGTGAATCATCAAGGCGCCTATTGCTAGGTTTTCACCAAGATGTTCATTTTTTTAGGACTTTTTCTGATTTTTATAATTTTTTTTTTAGGACATTTTACCATAGATTGAATGCCTTAGGCGTAGAATTTCTTCAGATGGAGAACGTTGATTGGTTCTCAAAGCTGTTCTCCTTCAGTCATTGAGAGTCGATAGGCACCAGAGCCAAAAGTAGTAGTAATTACAAAAGGACCCAGCCAATTGGATTCAAACTTTCCCTTGCGTTCTCAATGGGATTGATTTTTAGGATTTTCTCTCAAGACTAGATCACCAACCTGAAATTCTCTGTGTCTGACTTTCTTGTTGTAACCTCAAGACATTCTCTTCTGATATACTCTGAGATGATCATATGCTACTTGTCTCCGCTCATCTAGTAGTTCAAGTTCTTGCAACCTAGACACTCTGTAGTCATCATCAGTTACTAGACCATGCATTCTAATTCTGAGTGATGAGATTTCAACCTCAATAGGCAGTACTGCTTCAGACCCATAAACTAAAGCAAAAGGTGTAACCCTAGTAGGTGTTATGATACTTGTTCTATAAGCCCAGAGAGCTGGATTGATCATGAGATGCCAATCTCTTCTTATTTTATTAACTATTCTATGCAAGATTTTTAATAGATTTTTGTTAGAGGCCTCAGCATGTCCATTCCCTTGAGGATAGTAGATAGAAGACCAATGTTGTGTGATCTTGAATTTGACACATAGATCATCGAGGTCTTTGATCTTAAATTGTCCACCATTATTTGTGATTATGGAATGAGGTATCCCATATCTGCATATGATATAGTTCAATATGAACATAGATATTTGCTTTCCAGTTGCCTGTGTCAAAGGGACTGCTTCTACCCATTTTGTAAAATAATCTGTAGTAGTGATTATATGGGTATGTCTATTAGAAGAGTGTGGATAGATAGCACCTATAAGATCAAAAGCCCATTGTTGAAAAGGCCATTGTGTTGTGAAGGGAATTAGATCTCTCCCTGGAGCATGAATCAAGTTACCATGCACTTGGTACTTTTGACAACTTTTAGCAAACTTGATTGAATCTTTCTCCATTTTAGGCTCTCAAGCAAGATCATATCGTGTAGTCCCAATTTTTAGCAAGGTGGAGAACAAGAGGGATTGGCATGTTGGTGGAAGAGATGGAAGACAAGAGAATGAAGGATAATGAAGGGAAGAAATCCTCAAAGGAAAACTCCTCAAAAATACCCAAGCTAGGGAAAAATTGTCATGTAAAGCGCATTTGGACAAGCAATGAAAGGTTAGCATAGGATAAGTCACAAAATCATAATGCAACAGCAGGAAAGGATGCAGTCCAAAGAAGTAGACATGTCAAGAGGCTTTATAGCACTGTGTTTTACTTTTTCTTTTTTTTTAGATCAAGACCAAAGGGGAAAAGGATAGTGATAGGTGAAAATGAATGGTGGAAGATAGATATGAAGGCTAAACATCAAAGGAATGAAAGCAAGATCATCGTAAGATAGCTCACAAGATAGCCAAATGTTTGTGTATAGATCAACATTTTCAAGATCAAAGAGAGAAGATGGAATGGATGAAATATGTAGAAGAACTACGCATGATGCCTGATTGCCAGGTTTTCATCATGGTACTTATCCAAGGTGCCACAAGGGAGTGATTTTCACCATAGGATAAATTTTTTTCTCTTACTTTTGCTACCAAGGCACCTGTTTCCAAGTTTCCACCAAGGCACATTTTTAATTTTATTTTTTTTCATTTTTTCATTTTTTGGAAGAAGGAAAGCCTTTTAGATAATGCTCCTTGAAAGGATAAACCATGATATGCCAAGGATTCAAAATGATACGCTCAAAGATGTTGATAGGGAAAGGGAGATGGAAGAGAAAAATGGAGGATAAGGTTTTATGTAAAGCAAGTGAGGTTGGAAGATAAGAGGAATAGACAAATGAAGAAAAAGGATAGAAGGTAGAAGGATAATGAATGGAAGGATTGTGAAAGGGTAAATCGAAAGGAAGGAAAGATCAACATCAACACACACCTTGAAGGGTGGTGAGAGGATGAAGGAAATGTGAATAAAAGAATACGTGAAGGAATATGGTGAATGGATAGTAGAGGTTGTGGTTTAGGCACATGGAATGGAAGAATGTTTTTGGAAGAAGATGAAGTGTAAGTCTTTGGAAACTTGAATGTCAACTTCACTTTTTGCTCAACACCAGACTCTTTCAAGAGAGACTTTGGAATCCATATAGCTGTAGAATTTTCATTTCTTTTTGATGATCTAGAGAGAATATCTTTAATGATGGATTTTGGAACCCATACTTGTCTTGTAGTTTTTTTCTTAGATATCTCTTTTGACTTTATGCCTCCATGTCATTTAGAGGAGACATGGTGATCTTCTCTTTTTGATAGATTCTTGTATTGCTTTTTTTTCTTGTATTGAACATTCAAGTTACTTCCAAAAGACTTGGGACTTGTGGAAGAAGAAGGAGGATATGACTGGTTTAGATGGGTGGGTGGATGAAAAGGATTCAAGGGTATGCATCTATGTTGATCTTGAGGAAAGATGGAAGATGGAGGGATGTAAGGACCCAAGATGGATGGTGAATTATGAGAGTTAGGAGGGGAAAGTGAAGGGACATAAGGACCCAAGATGGAAGGAAGACGTGAAGCCCTTAGTAGTGGTGGAGGAGGTCCAAGGATGGATGCAGAAGATGCAAAAGGATAATCAATAAGTTCATCAACATCTATATGGCAACCAAGGATATCAACATCTTTAGAGTGAGCATTATGATTTTCAATAGAATCATGGATATCTTGAATATGAGCACCTTCTTTGATAGGATTTTTTAAAGCTTGCAATGACTTAGGAAGAGTAGAAAGTGGAAGCAAACATGGAGTGGTAGAATAAGAAGATGGAAGACTTTGATCTTGACAAGGATCTTTGGATAGCATAAGTGCATAATTTTTCTCTTGATTTTCAATAGGCTTAACATTGGAAGTAACAACACCAGTTTTACCAACCTTAATGGAAGTATCATCTTTGGAAAGCACAAGTGTAGTAAGGTCATTTTGATTGTCAATAAACTCAATAGTTTAAGTAGTAGCTTGATCTTGCTTAGGAAAAGACTTAAGACATAGTGGAATGCATGAAAAAGGGTGTGCAGGATCAAAATAACCCTGAGGTGGATAAGAGACATCATGAAAAGGATTGGATGACATGGAGGTTTCTTGATCTTGATCTTTATTTATATTCTTTTCTTTATCATTTTTGGAGTCTTCTTGACATGGAGCCACTTCTAAGGACAAGGAAGCATGTTGGGATTGTATGGAAGACTTTGGAAGAGATGGTGGAGGACTAGCTGAAGTAGGCATTATAGCATATGAAAGCATAGGCTCTTTAGGTTTAGCATTATTGAAAGTATTTGCAGCCAGGTGAAGGTTAGCTTGAGTTTCTTTAAGAGGTAGCCCTAGAGGATAACTATAGAGAACAGTATGAAAAGTATCAGGGCTTGTGTTAGATGAAGGTTTTGTGAAAGATTTGAAAGACTCGAAAGCTTTAGGAAATGTACGGGTATTGGAGGAAGTAGGGGATGGAAGGGAACCATCACAAAACAAAGGTTTAACATTAACATGATCTTGCTTGAGAGTGTAATCTTTATTTTCAACTTGAGATTTCTTAGAGGAGAGATCCTTGTAGTATGCACGTTTATAATCAGTGTGGTAAAATTTCTCTTCCTCAAGTGAAATAGATGGATCATCTAGGTATTGTGCACATAAATCATCAAAGTCTCTTTCAAAATCAGAATCATATGGATCACCCTCATGATCTATCCAATGTGGCGGCCCATTTGTAGTAAGCAGGAACACACGATGATGAAGATTCTTAGGAATAGAGGTATCATAGGTATCATTACATTATCTATCATCATAGTCATCATAGTCTTCAAAAATGGACATGTCACTCTCTATGGAAGAGGTATCATAAGGGTTATCACATTGCTCAAATTCTATCCGGGGGCATGGTGACATGTACAAGTCTTTATCAAATGGAAAAGGGCATAGAGCTTCCATGGAGAACTCTTTAGGTTCCTTTTCTTTCTTAAGATTGTTAAGTTTAACTTGCATAGCATGCATCTGTTTCATCATAGCAGTGATTAGAGCTTCTTCTTCATGTGTACTGATTCTTTGAGACATGTGTACTGATTCTCAATAGCTACTGCTCTATTCCTGACACCATGATTTGTTCGACAGATTCTGGAAATAGGTTGAAAAAGATAAGTATCTGGCAATTCTGACAATTATTTGACAACTCTTCAAAATTTTCCCAAACAACACTTTGCAGACTCATACGACAGTGGGTATGCTATGAAATGACTGTTGAAAATCTTGTACAATAGTTGCTAGCAGGGTTTGATTTTTTGGAATTTGACTGGCATAAAGACTTGTACGACACTAGGTTCTCTACCATACGACAGATGGGCAGTAATGAAATGACACTTGATAGAAACTCATATGGCTTTTTGACCTCTAAGATGACTTTTGACTCCAGAAAAGAATTTCACTTCAGATTTTGCAAATTTTGAGTTTTCAGATTCAGATTGTTTGCAAATTTTAATGTCCAGATTTGAGAATTGTAACAGATTTGTTCATTTTCAATAACCAGATAGATAAATAAGCATGCAAAACAACAAGCTAGTGATTTCAAGCATGTCTGAAAACAATGAACAAGGGCAAAAGCAACTTTGCGCATGAACAATCAAGTGACTTATTCATTCTAATCCTCAGAAGCACTAATTGTGTATGTTCCAAAATGTTTTGCAATGATGCACATATACCATAGAAAATAAAAATTTGGCCTTGCTAGGGTTTTTAGTAATGGTTTGACTCTGCAACTTTTATGATCCAAAGGGATGAACTCCAATCCTGACGCACCATGGTTTTGACATAGTCTGAGAACTTAATCTTTAGGAGCTGCTAGGGAGATCTGACAACCCAACAATGAACCACACCTATGAAAATTTCTTCCATAAGGACATTTATATAGCGACTGTCACTACCACGGTGAAAATGGCTATTACCGCTTGAGGTTCTGTCAATGCAGTTTGCCCTATGAAGGAAATGTCCACTACGGTTAACCCTCTCTAAAGATGACTCACAGTATTTTACCACAAGGGGACTTGGCTCTAGATCCAAGGTTTTTGACACCTTTTCACTTTTAACCCAAACAAAGCAGACAGATAAATCTGACAAGCTAAGGAAAAGTTTTGCTTCACCAAGGTCTATGATGTCAACTCCACGTGATCTATCAACCTCTCTGGGGAGAGAATGTATCGATCAATAAGAGAAGGTGCACTAACCAATTTTGATTCACCAAAGCTCATGATGTCAACCCCACGTGATCTATCAACCTCTCCTAGGAGAGAATATATCGATCAATAAAAGAAGATGCACTAACCAAGTTGAATGTGAAACACACTAAGTATCCTCCCCACCTACAAGGATTCTATCATCAAGAAGGATTTTGCTGGGAATCCAATCTCTCAAGAATCATGAATAGTGTTCATAAGGCCTAATTACTATGTGAGCACAGAGGTATGTTTCCAAAAAGCAAATCTACCAAAAGTACCCAAAAAGCAGAAAGAGGAACACTTAACGCTTAAAGCGAATATGAGATGAGTCCACAAGGTGGAACACTTAACACCTCACACAAGTTGAAAATGAGTCCCCAACTTAGAAAACAAGTGAGTTCCTAAAAGCATAAATGGGTTGCCAAGTGGAACACTTAACGCTTCTGTCTTGTTGACCCCTCCCCTTTAATGTGGCGCTGACCTTGGAACCACGAGGTGGAATGAGGGGTCAGTGGATTAGCGATTCCAATAACCTAAGATAACAATCAAGATCAATCACAAGTATCTAAGACTACTTAATGAATCCTTAAGGGGTCACAACCTAGTATCAATTATGCAAGTGTGTAGAAATAGACAAAAGCATGAAAAGATGCACACAAGCCAAACACATAAGAGATTTATTTTAAGTCCAAATCAAAATGTTATTAGATGAAGGAGAATACCTAGGATCCTCACAATGTGCTTAGTAGATTTTACCTAATTTTTAGCAATTCTTGTTGAGCTTTTCCATGTAAGCAAGTGACGAACTCTCCAACAAGCCAACAAGCAAACAAGATATGCAACATATATTCAACTTATGAAAACCATAGGATTAGCTCTAAAAATCAATTATTATCAACAATAATAACCAGCAATTAACCCAAATGACAACTCATATCATTCATTGAACCATGTAAAAAAAATAAGTGCATACGCATCACAAAACTTTATTTTTTTTGCTGCATTTGACCTAGTCAACAAGATCTAATTTTTTTTATGATTTTGGATACAAAAATAGAAATTCAAAATAGAGACCCCTACTAAAAAATAGAGAGCTTTCCAAAAATGTAAAATTTTTAGAAAAATCTCTTCATTTGTGCCCTAGAGACCCATTTTATTAAAATAGACTAGTTTTTATAAATTGACTATTTGAGCTATTATATTACATCCAAATTTAAAACACAAAGAATGGACCCCCTGTAGAATTTAAAGAACTTTCCAAAAATATAAAAATTTCAAAAAAATATGCTGATTTGTGTCAGATATTAATTTTTTCTAGAATTTTAAGAAAAAAATATTAAAAATTCAAAGCATCTCAGAAAATTCTAAATTTTTTATTGTAGCTTTTCTGATATGTCCAACTTGCAAAAAAAATTTCAGAGCAAAACTCCAAGCCATTTGGGAGATAAAATTAAATATTTGAAACTTTAAGGCTTTAGCTCCAAAAAAAAAATTAAAACCAGCATGTAAAGGTGGGTTGCCCCACGGTGGGCGCCATAAATGTGTGTGTAAAAATTGTACCTGATCTATAGACATAACACTTCGGTAAAACATTAGAGGTTAGCAAAAATGAAATAGTGCAATGAATTGAAAGCTAAACTAACCAGGTGATTTACTACCTTCTAATAGGTGTGAGTATGATGTTCTCAGATTGTTATCGAGATCAGTGACCTTGAGGACACCTAAATGAAGGATTTGAATGAAAAAGATGGATATGGAATATGAATGCAATTAATCTATATTTTTTTGATTTTAGATGCAATGAGAATGATAAAAATTTGATATGAATCTATGCTAATATGGAAATTGATATGTTGAAATGATCTAACAATAAAATGAAAACAAAAATGATCTCACAAAATGTGGTTGATTCGCAATAAGCTTTGATCCTCCAAATACCAATGTGCCAGCATGAGCTTGCCAAATTATGAGATGAATTATGAAGAGCTGAGCCTTGTTTTTTTAGAAATCCAAGGCTTTGGAGGTGCATGGAAAAAACCATAAATCACTCAAATAACTCAGCTTGATTTTTGAGTTATTTTTAAATAAAGATAATTAACTCACAAGAATATGCAAATCATGCAAAAACATCTTTTTAACTCAAATTAGAAGTTTAGCTGTAATTGATAATTGATAGTTGTCTGGTTTTCTTGATTGTGCATGATTTATTTATGAATTGATTTAATAATAAAGTGATTTATTTCCAACTTAACTGATTTTGAAAAATAAAACAATTGATTTATGGGTTAATCAATTATTTTTCAAACTTTTATTAAAAAATAATATCATTAAATATGACA
This sequence comes from Chamaecyparis obtusa, assembly GCA_027943335.1. Lineage (NCBI taxonomy): Eukaryota > Viridiplantae > Streptophyta > Pinopsida > Cupressales > Cupressaceae > Chamaecyparis > Chamaecyparis obtusa. Next base: position 952,638 of record BSBK01001426.1, on the reverse strand, counting down.
ACTTGCTTTAATTAATTAAATAAGAATTTAATCAATTAATAATATGAATTTTGATTTATTGTCAAATTTGAATAATAATATTTAGGAATAAATATAGTTAAATTCAACTTAATAATCAAGTGGCAGAATTAAGTCTAATTAATTAAATATGAAAGTATTCAATTAATCAAACTTAGGATAAATGTGATTTATCGCCAAATAATCATTAAATCAAAGATAATTATGATGATTAGGAATATTACTAGGAATATTCTCTAATGCAGAATTTAAGATAATCAATTAGGATTCGATGATGCTGAAATGTGCCTTTGGTTAGGACTTTGATGTCGATTTCATTCGATATGTTGATATAGAAGATTAATGAACTTATATTCCATTTTTGGGGTATTACAATATATATATATATATATATATATATATATATATATATATATATATATATATATATATATATATATATATATATATATATATGTATATATATATATATAACGTTTAAGGGGTATTATGTAAATATTTTATATATTTTTTAATATGTATTATGTACTAGGACCCCTAGGAAGTCTCCATGACCCTTTTTGACACATTTGAATGCTCAAGTGTGTCTGAAGGGGTCGTAGGACCCCTTAGGACACACTTGAGGGTTCAAATGTGTCAAAAGGGGTCATGGGGACTTCTTAGGGGTCCTAACACGTGATAAGGTGTATTAGGACTCCTAGGAAGTCCCCATGACCCCTTTTGACACATTTGAACCCTCAAGTGTGTTCGAAGGGGTCCTATGACCCCTTTTCACACATTTGAACCCTCAAGTGTGTCCGAAGGGGTCCTATGACTTTTTAGGACACACTTGAGGGTTCCAATGTGTCAAAAGGGGTCATGGGGACTTCATAGGGGTCCTAGTACGTGTGATAAGGTGTACTAGGACCCATAGGAAGTCCCCATTACCCCTTTTGACACATTTGAATGCCCTAAGTATTTCCTTTTCTTCCTTAACCCTGTGAAGTTCGTATAAAAGACATGTATGGAAATCTTCATAGTATTTAGGAGGCACAAATTGGTAACAATTGGAGTAGTGGGAATCAGAAAATGCACACCCTTCTTCACCAAACTGTATAGATGGGAAACTTGAAATACATTTGGAAGTAGAGCTACTCCCTTCACTTCGGGCCATTGCAAATTAGTGGAAGTTTTTTTGCTCTTCCCTCCAGCAAAATATCTTATTTCAATGGCTGCCCATGAATTTTTTAAATGGCTGATTGATTTCCTTTGCTTCTTTCAATGGCCATCCATGATTTTTTTGCAATCTTCCAACCTTTCGTACATAGTTGTAAAATACATATTAATATATTATACATATAAAATAATATATAATATATGATATATAATGTAACATTTAATATTAATATATAATAAATAATATTTAATGTAAAATGTATATTATATAATATTTAATATATAATTGATATTATATAATATTTAATATATATAATATATAATCTAATATATTTTTTTTGATATATAATATATGATATGAATGATGGAGAAATGGGAGGGAGAAAGGGGTTGGAGAAATTATGATAGAGAAAGGGGAGGGAAAAGTTAAAAATCAAAATTCTGCTGACATTTTCAGGTACCCAAAAATATCGGGTACACAAAAATATTAGGTACCCGATTAGGCTTGGTATTGCTTTGTGCACCAAATTTACATGGTCAACTATTGAAATGTCTCAAAAATGTGTTTTTCCCCTATTTCTTTGAGTTCCAGAATTCGACCATGTAGCTGAGGACTTTTTTTTCACCTAAATTTGATGAAATGAAAAGGGTATCTTAAGGAGATTATCAACTTTGTATCGATATAATTGCTGTCAAATTTTGAATTCAGTAAGTAATTATTAGTTATTTTCTAATTGAGTTACCTCTAAAGTGCTAATTTATATAGTGATTAAAAAATGACTATAAATTTCAGACGGTATAACTTTTTGAAATCTGAAAAATTCGTCACATTCTATGCTTCGCCTACTATAAATTTTTTTTTTTTTTTTGAATTTTGTAAATTTTTGAATGAGTTAAGGTGGTCAGACATGAGAGTTTTTTTATTCTGAAAATGTTGTAGCAGAAAATTCATAATTAATTATTTTTTTGGAATAAAATTACAAAAAAAAATGTGTCACATCTGGGCATGAGTCTACTACTTATATATAAAATCTTATAATAAAATATTATCATTTGATTATGATTAAGGTGGTTAGACATACACCTACTTCTTATTTTTTTCCAAAATTTTTTGTACTGCTGCATTGAAATCTATACTTTTCACCAATCATACTAACTTTTTTTCAAAAAAGGCATAGTAGTTTAGAAACTACATTCAATTTTCTACAGATTCTATTCTTACAACTTTTTGATATTAGGTTGATAGCTAGTTGAAATTTTCACGTCAAGTTGACTAACCCTGATTTGCTGATTTTTCATTGCCACTTAAGGGCATAGTTTGGCCCCTCATGATCTTGCACATACCCTCAAGAAATCACAATAGAAGCTTTATTATTTCTCATAGAACTTAGCTCTATGGTCGCAGACCATAAAGATAAGTATCACATGCTTGTTGACCAAAATAGTATGACTATATTATGGAAACTGTCTATGTACTTAGACATTTTTCACTTAAGTGATTACCAAAAACTTATTTCCACTTCATGAGACCATCACAAAGGTTGTTTTACCAGTAAAGACAACATATAGGCCTTCATAAACTACTCACTTTCCAACACACAATGTCACAAAAACCAAATCCCAAATATTTGATTTACCATATGTACACTAGGGAAAGTGCCTTCATAGAATTAAGGTTAGTCAATAAATGAAAATAGAAACTAAATACAACCACAAAGAAAGAGAGAAACTATTTAGCAAAATAAAGACTAATTGAGCATCCTATGGCTCTCTAACTAGAATGAATAATGAAGAAGCTCTCAGCAAGCTCTCAGTAATGACAGTTCTAGAATGAGAATGATAAAGATAACAATGCTATGCTAACAATTAGATCAAAAGAAATGCTAAAATGCTTCTCAAATGCCTTTCTAAGCTCAAATTGCAAGAGGTTCAATGCAATTCTCAGATGTGTGGAAGATAAATTTATGAAGGAATTATGTCTTCCTTTTATAGATTTTCCAATGGTAGGGGGTGTAGTTGTATTTGATCATGGTTGAGTTGGGGTTAAGTCTTTGGTTCCACCCTTTGAAGACAAAGAAAATTTTGTGTCCTCAAAGCTTGGGACAAGTAGACAAGATGGATGGCTGAGATTCTCTTTCACTTTGAGTGATTGAGATTCAATTTGGCTTGATCCATGTGAGTGTCTTTCCTTTACTCTCATTGGTTGATTGATTTTACTCTCCTTTTGGGTTGTTGAGAGTAATTGAGATTTATTAATTTATTTAAATGAATTTGTTTAGCCATGTACCCCTTGAATGTGTTGAATTTAATTTAATCCAAGACTATAAAATTAATTGAATTAATTGTATTTTGATTTGATTGCACTTGATTAAAATGCTCTCAATTTTGATTGATCTCAAATCAAGACTTGATTTTCATTTTGATTGACTAATTATGCATTTTGATTCAATTGATTCAATTATGTCCTTGATTTGCTTTGATTTGACTCAATTTACTTTGATTTGTCATTAAATTGTCTTTGTCCACTTTTAGGTGATTACACCATACACTCATAAAATCACCATAGTCACATGAACCAATAAACAACTGAGATGAATAAAATAAAAAACATAAATTTAAACATCTCCAAACCCAATCCATTATGTATACTATGAACAAGCTTATTGTTGACCTTTGTAAGTCCAAAATTTGATTTTTTTTCACAAGCTGTAACCTCTCCATTCTAAAGGAATATGTAACTTTCAATAGAAATTTACCTATAAAATATAATATAAAATAATAACCACTACATAGTGCTCAAAATCACCTTTCTAATGATTATAAGAAGTCAAAAAATTGAAACTATAGGTATAAGTTATGTTCTTTTAAAACAATCATCCTATTTTGTTATATGAGAATAAGAGGAGGTGGACAGTTAATGGTATTTGGATGGCTTTCTAATGGTGGCACCACCTTGGGTATTGCACTTGTGATGGGATAGTAATGTATTCCATAAATGGAAAACCCAAAATAAATTTAAGTTGAGTTAAATTATTATTTTAGTACAATTATTTTAATTTGGAATTTTTATTTGTTTGAACCTGTTAGAATTTAATCTTTCCTTGGTAAATATGTAAGGATAAACCAATGTATCCTATTGTATATTTCCTCTAGTCCAAGTGGGAGGACATGTCATATTTGTAATTTCCTTTATTAAGGAAAATAGATATTCCTCCTTATGAGGAATCCTACACTTGTCTCACACACTAGTGAAATGTGGCATACATAGAAATGGGAGTTACAAGTAACTCCTTTCTCACATCTCTATTAAAAGAGATGGCTCTCCTTCTCTCTCACATGAGATACTTCTTATTCTTGATTATTATTGTATGAGCTAAGCTCTCTCTCTCTCTTTCTTAGGTATTTTTGCCACATTCATTATATCACGGGGGTTTTTTTAATACTTTTCCCCCTTCAAAATATTGTCTCCTTTTTGCTTTTCTCTTTGGTGAATGCTCCTAGTTTTGTGATTATTCATGGTAAATCTTCTTTTCCTTGCTCATTGATTAAACAATTTCCTAACTCTCTATATTTTGTTATTATTTTAACAGAACCCTTGGAAGGATGGGCCCTAGGTTCCCACATGAATAGGGTCCTAGAGTTGAGGAGCTAAGCCCCTACTAATTTGGCACTAATTGGTTAGCAGTTGACAATCTAATGTAAGGAAGTACACCTACACAATCCTTTTGCCTATTATAGTGCAATTTACTCTCACAAGATACAGGGGCTTGAAAACCCCTTTGTTAGTTAATAATTTAATTTTTAAAATATCCTTTTTTTATTTGACACTTATTTGCATCCTATACGTCCATATGAAGGGGGTAATCAGGGAAAATTTTCTCCATATCTCATGCCTCCTATATCTAGTGGTGAGGTCTATTTTGGGTCTTGTAGTTCCATTATTGAAATCTCTCCATAAAAACCCTCATGATGAATACCCAAAAGAAACAATTTTTCCAACTTAGATTTGTAAGCCCAAATATGCATAGAAAAACCACAAATTTGTGACCTAATATCCCAAATCTACAAAAAACAACTTGTACAAAACTATCATACCTTACCATGCCTTCATTATTTTTAGCAAGCCTTAAGATTCAATTGAACACTAGATTTAATCTAACAATTTTTATACAAACTAGAATCATGGATTTGATACCAAATGATAGAAAATTTCCATCTATAGATGATAAATCTCCACATAACCCAACAAGAGAAATCTATAAGAAAAAACTATTCAAAATCCATATTTAAAAGATACACTTTTTTCATATTTATACAAAAGACATACTATTTTGACACAAGATATACCTTGGAACAACCATCATGAGGAAAAAATCAAGCTTCCAAAAGCATCCATCACTCATGTCGCATTCAATAATGAATGTTTTTCAAAGCCCTCCATGAAATTTTTTGAAACAAAAGTTCTTTACAAACATATCAAGTGAAAAAGGATGAAATCACACATAAAATTCCATACTTCAAACCCTCACAAATGATAAGACATTCTCTCAAGCCCTTAGCCAAAATGGCTAACTAGCCAACCTTAGACAACTACCCATGTTATTGCTTTTATAGAATCAAAGATCACATAAAACCACCAAGTAGCATTACATAAAACCATGTGACTAATACCATGAGATTAAAAAACATTTATCTCCTCTTTTAATATTATGTACTAAGTTTTTACTTTTATTAAATATATTTATCTAGTATCAAATTAAATACTTTTTCCATGTGAAGCCCCGTATTAATTATTTACCAATTTTACATACAACATATAAAATGACTCCAAGAATGTTAACCCATGTGATGCATGTATCCTAGGTACCATAAGTGCACCAAAAATAATAATTGATTAAACATTATAATAGTTTTCAAAGCTTACAACACCTCATATCGTATTATCATGCAAATACTTCATTAATTATGTTGGTGTAAATAGTGGTATTCTCTATCTAGCCAACTTCTTGCCTATCTAGTAGAAGTCTCATTTACACTAGCTAAGTCTCTCTTTAGGTAATTTTATATTTTTGTCTCACTTCATGTGGTTGAGACATATGTATTCAACTATTGACACAACAATTTCATTCAAATCTTGGCTTCTCTAACATGGTGTCAAAGCCATGAATACATATTCCTTATCACATCAAAGTGACATAATTAGAGCATTAAGGGGATAAAAAAAATATCATCATTAAGTATAAGAGGCCTAAGAAAATAAAATAAATTAATGAAATGGGGAATTTTAATAATGTCAATGACATGAAAGCATCCTATAGGGCCCAAGAGAATCATGACTGCCAACATAAAATATTTATAGATTTTGAATATTTGTCTCTACATAAAGCCTTCTATAATGAATTTTTATCAAAAAGTCAACAAATTCCCTCATACATTTTTCGTTAAACATGGCTCTTAAATTGATACTTTTCAAGACGTCCCCATATTTGGTGCATATTTTGTTGTATGTTGAACATTCCATGTCAAAGTTCTATCTCATTTCTACTAGCCCTTGTTAAAAAATAGACATATTCTCTTATCCAAATCCTATTTATATAACATCCATCTATGAGTCTCACGTATTTTTTCTTACCAAGAAGAAATCCCTTTGTTTTGTAAGTTTTGGGATCTTTCACTTTCTTCACATTTTTTTTCCTACACACTTTATTGTAGGACCATATACCGTATGAATTTTTATATTTTAAGAAATTATTTGGTTTTAGAGGTAGGTTTTTTTTGCATAATAACATTTTACTAGTATTAGTAGTTTTTGGGTTAACATTAGTTTTTTGTAGAAGTGTTTTTGGCTGATCAACCTAATTGAAATTTTTGTCACAAATTATTTATCCATTTGAGGGATTCTCCATAGAAGTAACATCCATAAGTAGAGTGCCTTATTTTTAGGCAATATTTTCTTATCTAGTTGAATTTTGGCAAATGGGGATTATCGACCCAAACCCTTTATAGAGTGCTTATGTATTATCTATATGAGAATTTATTTATGATAATAATTTCAAGCGTTCTCTAGTTTTTTTTGTTTTACATTTTCTAACCACATATCTCCATTCTCCCATATTCCTTTCTCTTGACAATATTTTCTTGGTCATACATTGTCTATCCTGAATAAACTTTGAGATTTTTTCACTTGCATAGGCTCATTTAAACCTAGCCTCAAAACCAATTTAATCCACACATAGTGAGAAAGGCCTTCTTCAAATATTAAATATACATATGAATTACACTTAGTAAAATACTATTGGGTTTTCACTAATTTCATCACAATTATACACTGATCAATATAATTTTCTAGTCTGATTAAGTGCTTGGTCATGCTCAAATATCTATTCATGGTCTCCAACTCCAAATTGCACTTCTATGAGCTAGGTTACCCCTTCTCAAATAATCAAGCTTCTTAATCACAAAAATAGCAATTTTAGATTTAACTGACATGATTTTATATATCATTGAGCACTCTAGTTGATTAACAATTAAAAGATGACCAATTCTTAGTTAACTTATTGCTAGGTAACATTCTAGTAAACCACTAGTCAATTTATTAATTCACCTAGTTTATTAGGGTTTTTTTGTCATACCTTACAAATGTGGGTGCATTTTTTTAAGATTTAATAGTCAATTAAAATTTGGTTCTATCATGATCATTATGGTGTGGATCAAATTATAAAATTATTTCATTTTGATTGGTTCTAGGCTCTCAAGTCATAATTCATCAATGATTTTTGATAGGGCATAACTTTCACCCTACTTGTTGAAATTAAGAAAAAAAATCCTATCAAAATTTTACATAATATTTAGAGTTGTATGTAAAAATAAGATTCATATTGTTCAATTTTAAAATATTATATAAAACTTTAAAATTTATAACCACAATACGTAGGCATCCAATCTTCACAAACTTGTAATTTTCTCTTCCATACATTGGGGGGGGGGATTAAAACTAGTTATAATCAAATCAAGTGGTTGTCATAAGTTCCTTTGAGCACTTTAATAAGTTGTATCCTAAGCACTTCAACATTACCCTTACGAAGTTTCTCTTTTCACATCAAATTTCAAAACAAAATCTACTTAAGCATGGAGTTGAATTGACATATAAAGCCTTTCACACCCTTTAATTATCATGAGTATAAACTTGTTATTTCATACACACTAAAGAATCAGGGGTTGTATAGGGTAATTTTGGGTATTAAAAAGAACATAATATTACTAAAGATAAAGAAAATAGATGAATAATCATGGTCAAGCCTTCAAATTATTGTGTCTTAATATATCTTCAAATCTATTATTTCATGTTGAAGCATTGCAAACACATAATCAAATTTGTCTAGTCTTAGAGAAACTTTTTGGGAAGGTTGATGAACTTAGAAGTCATGGGTTAGAGAATGAAATCATAATCTTGAGTCCAAGATTTTTTTACATTATAAAGGAATACTTCACCAAGTTTATATTATTAAGATTTTATCTCAAAAATTATGGGATAGAGAAAAAGGGGGATCAACTCATCCTTTCCATGCTTTCCAAATTAAGTCATCAATACGATATTTTTGTGTCTACCTTCTGTTGGTTCCCAAATTACTATATTGGAAAATTCTATGAGATTTCCTAACTCAATGTTCAAATTTCCAAAATGATTTGGATAACTAACGAGAATGATCAATGTGATCCCGTTCCCCTACACTTTAGGCTCTATAGAACCAAGGCGGGTAAGCCTATACTTTAATTGTATCTTTTAATTAATTTTTTTTATAGTATATTAACCTATAATAGTACTTCAATCCTATGTGATCTCTCAAGATGAGAATGATCTCTTGACAAAGATCAAATTGTGTTGTTCACAATTATTTATATTCTTTGATTGTTTTTTTTATAAATATAAAGTTGGAGAGGCCTAGTTCCCATTATATTAGGATAAAAAAGTAGTACATCATAATTCCTTACATATGTAACCATCTATAACCATTCTTACCAAACCTATACTAGAGACACAAATTGGCTATTATGCTATAGATGAAAACCCCAAAAAGGAAACTAGCTATGCCACCACTATCAACCATATACAATCTACATAGATTGAAGCATACCTGCATATATTGGCATAAAAATCTTCCTCCATAGATATGCCAAAAAACCTTCAAAATGGAATCCCTAACTAGGTAACACAAGAGAACCAGCCCATCAGGCACTATGAAAACCTTACCCTCTTCTTTCTTCTCACCTTGTGCAACTCGTGCTAGTTGAAGATCTCCACACTAGTAACTTCCTTGGAATAGAAACCTCCTGCATCCTTAAGCTTATTTTCATGTGTGGCTCATGAAATGATTGGGAAGTATTTCCAACATCTCTTGTGGGCCTCTCCCTTGGAAATATGTTCCACATCCTGATTGTCAAAGGTGTGCCAATCCTCTTCACAATTGGGGAGTAGAGGGAAATATAGGTCTTTCAACTCTAGATTCACCCCCTCTAGAACCATAATTATTCTTCTTGTCTATACTTAATGAACCACTCCACAAAAGGAGGGAGTGGAGCTTTTGAAACAATTAACAAGAAGAGGAGGTGCTTATCTGTAGCCTCTAGATGGCTCATTAGTATGTCCAACTCAACTATATTGATGAGGGGAAAGTTCTTGGCTTTTCCTTTATGGCTCTTATTAGGCCCTACATAATATTGATGTGCAACCAAGATCATGTTATGCACATCCATATTATCAAGAACCACATCAATTTCACCCAAATATTTATGTTTGAAAAGGTGCTGGCATGTTCTTCGATTTCTCCTTTGAGATGCCTCTAGTAAGTGCCAATACCAAGAACATGGTTGTGCTATCTGTATTGACCTAGTACCTATGATAGGTCTAGATACACTCTAGTCCCAACACCTCCTTCACCACATACAGAATGAGGGGACATCTCACTAAGAGCATCCTCAAGAGGTGATTGTCTATCACCTCACTGAGGAAAGACACCACATTCCTTATTGAATCCAAACATATGGGTGTATCCATGCTCCAGATGTTATTCTCTCTGCTAACAAAAAAATATGTCTCATCCCAAGGGCCTATTTGTTTCAATAAAACCACTCCACCTCCTCCTTAATAGGCCAATCATTCCATATCTTACCACAAATGCCTACTAAAGAGGGCATGTAATTCCCATTGTGGTCTCCTTTTCTTGGAATGATATTGAGAGGCATGCCAAATTAAATGCAAGTCCCTAGAATGATGCCACCTTTCTCTAAGACACATAAAGGTAAGTACCAATTTTAGGCTTAACCTATCCCTTCAATCATACTAGCACCATCATTCCTTCCAACCTACCTCTAAAGTAGTGTCCAACGCTTCTTGTCTTGGTTAATATGCTCACATACCATTCTCTACAAATTTACTTCCACATTAATTACATATTTTGGGTTCTTCAATATCTATTCCAACTCCTATCCCATAGTGCTCAATCTAACCATATCTTGTGATGAATTCCTCCTATCAATCCTTCATTCTACTCTAATGGTTGGTCATGGATCCCTTCTTGGAGAGGTTATCATCCTCCTCGTTAACCTCCCAATAAATATGGCTTATTTTAAAATCATCCAACAATAATAAGAGTTTAGTGGCCCAACCAACCTATTTATTCATCTTCCAATCCAATATATAGTTCTGGCATATCACATTTATGACCACCGTTAAGTCACCTTCTAGGGTAAATTTCTTGAAACCCATTTGCAAACATAGTTTAATTATTTTGGTAGCCACCATAAATTATGCTAGGATATTCATTCCCATTCCTAAATATTTAGAGTGTTCTACAAGTATGCATCCCAGGTCATTCCTAATTATAACACCAATGTTGCAAAGTCTAGGGTTTCTCCGTAAAACACCATTGAAGTTCTCTTTGACCTAGCCAGGTTCTGGGTTCATCCATTTGATGCATGCTCATGCCTTCACTTTGTCATCTCGACCAATGATTCCTTCCATCGTTGGTATAGTAAGTCATCCAAAGGCACCAATTATGTTATCATCCCATAATGTGAAGGTTTTATTCTTGCCCTTTTTTGTAGTAGAGTTGAAAAGTTTTGTAATTGAGGCTTCAATCTTCCTAAACAATTGTTCTTTAGTCATAGATTCATCCCTAAATATTCTCGTATTCCATTCTTTCCAAATTTCCCAGATTACCATAGAAGGTAACAATTTCCACAGGTTATTGAATAAGAATTTCTTCTTGGAAGGCTACATGTAGAACCAACAATTTAGTGACTTTGGTTTGGGTACCTAAAAATTAATCTTTTGGAGAAATTGGTTCCAACAAAATTCTACATATTGACATCCCATGAGAACATTATCAACATCTTCATTATATTGTTCACAAAGTGGACACTGACCCGGGCTAAACAATCTAATTTTTTTGAGTTGATCTTAGGTGATAATACATCCCTGAATTGTGAGCTATGCAAAGGATTTTTCTCTAAGTGAGAAATACTTACCCCATAGAAAATTATTGTGTCATAGAGGGTCAACTTTTGATGCTTCTATAATCTTGCATCTAATCTTCACCCTATACCTCCCATCTCAAGAGGCTTCCCATCTGATTGAGTCTTCTTGGTTAGAACCAAGAACTCTCCTATTTTGGAGGATATCCCTCAAGATCATATTTTTATCTTTTTGGGAATGAATATCATCTAAGGGCTTCCATTCCAAATTTCCACTAGACTCCTTAATCTGTCCGTAATTAGTCACCTTTTCACCCCATAGTCTGGTGGTTTCCATTCCGATTTCTTCTAGTTTAGGAATTCATTTAAGAGACCAATTAACTTCCAATGAATCTTCCCAAAAATTTTCTTTCTATCCATTATTAACCTCCCACATGATATGTCTTTGAATAACCTTTCAACACTCCAACATGAATTTCCAAATTGTAGATCCATTTGGTGGGTTCAGTGTAGTAAGAATCCTAATTAGATCACCAGAGCCTAGATATTTTTTCTTCACAAGGTGAACCCATTTCCTGTCACTATCTTGATATAAAATACAAACCAATTTGGCCCCCATTGCAAGACTCAAGATGCAAATCTCCCCGACGCCCACTTATTTGGCATGTAAAGGTTTACAAACCTTATCCCATGACAAAAAATGAATCTTGTTTTGATCCTCTAGCCCATTCCACAAAAAATGCCTCATGATTTGCAATAGGTCATCTCCCACAACCTTAGGTAGTTTCATGCACACTATAGAGTATATAGGGATATTTGTTAGAACTAACTTTATCAATAGTATCCTACCTGCTGATGAAAGCCACTTACCTTTCCATGTGTCCATTCTTATTTTACAGTTTGTAATGAGATTATCCTAGTATCCTTTCTTATTTGTTCCTCCAAAAAGTGTCATTCCTAAGAATTTACCAGGGAAAGATGCTATTCTCAGGTTCAAAATCCTTGCAATGTCAATTTTTAGCCTTGATTAAACATTAAGGAAAAATAATTCAGACTTTCTCCAGTTGATGACCTATCCAGAGGCCCTCGCATAGGCATAAAGGGTGGACTTAATGATTCTAGATTCTACTTGAAAAGCTTTCCCAAATAGGATTGTGTCATCCACAATCTATTGGTTTGTTGGGTTATCTATTCTAGGGCATACTTCCATCCCCACCCACTTACGTATGGTCTGTTGGTTCTGAATCATTCTACCTAATGCTTCCACCATAATTATGAATAAGAAGGGGGATATAGGATCTCCTTGTCATATTCCTCTTATAGATGGGAAGTACCCTTCTGCCACTCCATTGGCCAAGATTGAATAATTCAAGTTTTAGATAGAGAAATTGAATCAATCTACCCATTCTTGTCTAAATCCAAATCTCCTAAGAAAATTGAGTAAAAATTGTTTGTCTACTAGATCATAAGCCTTGAGAATATCAAGTTTGATGATCATGTTGGGGGCTCTTGTTTTCCTAGCCATGTGAATTGCTTCATGTGTGATGATGACCCCTTCAACAATTGACCTTCCCAGTGAAACCCACTTTTTTCATCTAATATAATCTTCTTAAGGACAACTTTGAGCCTATTTTCAATTAATTTTTTTATTACTTTGTAAATTGTGTTGCTTAGTGTTATGGGTCTAAAATATGTCATTGTCTAAAATGTGTTCTTTTTGGGAATGAGTTCCAAGAAAGTGTGATTGAAGGATCCCAACATGAATTTATTTTTCTTACACTCCCCCACTACTACATGTAGGTCCTTCCCCATGTTGATCCAAACTATCTAGAAGAATCTTGTGGAGAATCTATCTAGCCCTAGGGCCTTATCTACACCCAATTGAAAGATGGTCTTTCAGGTCTCCTCCATACTAATTGGTCTGATGAGGTATTGATTGTCTTCATTGCTCATAAGAGTAGGAATTTGACTAAGGAATGCAACCCTATCCTCTTCATCGTCCACCGTCCCCTAGTTGAAAATTACCTAAAAGTAGTCTATGGCCATCTAATTGACCTCTTCTAACGTGGCCACTTTGGTTCCATCCTCCTTGCTGATCTCATGAATATGATTTTTTCTCCTTTATTCTATGGTGGTTTTGTGAAAGTATTTTGTATTTTTGTCTCCCTCCTTAAGAAAATTTTCCTTGGACTTCTACTTCTAGAAGATTTCTTCCCTAGCTAGGATTTTTTAAGTTTCTCTTTAAGCTCTTTATCCTATAGGAAATATACTTCTTCCATTCTAGTTGTGATTACCTTTTCATTCAAAATAGCCATAGCTTCTTCCACCCTAATTTTTTCCTTGAAAATATCTTTGAAATTGTTTGTATTCCATTCCCTTAGACATGCTTTAAGATGAAATTTTTTAGCCTTAAACAGTTCCATTTTTGGTTTTTTCCTACTCCTGACCTTGGCCCACCATCTCTTTACTAGATTAGACAAATATTTTTCCCTAATCCATATATTCTCAAATCTAAAGGGAGAACAACCCATTGGTCGATCCTAGATTAATGTGAGCTATACCAGATAGTGATCAGACCTAGAGTATAGTAATATGATTGAATCAAATGGATCTAGCTCCTCCTTCTATCTTCACTGATGAAGAATTGGTCTAGCTTTTCTAAAATTCTTGTGAAACCACTTCTCCTTTTTGTCCAAGTGAACTTACAATTCTTGGTCACAACCTCTTTAAAGTTGGCCCTATAAATCCAATCCTAGAAATCTACTTGATCTTGTGATATGTGCTGAATATCCCCCTCTTTTCATAATTGTCCATGGTGACATTGAAATCACCACCATTGATGATTGGTTGGTCCCTATGTTGATACCACCACTCCTTCATCTCTCTCCATAAGATCCTTTTGACTAGCGTCAAAATAGGGCCATATACATTAATCAATGTGAAATCCTTTTTCTTACTCAAAATTTTGCAATCCATCACCATTCAAAATTGGCTTTTACAAATGAGAGAGTAGGACATGGTTAATTAATTTAATGGACATGGTTTTTTGAATATTTTGTTTTTGATTACTTTTCACTTGGTTTTTTAATTTGTTGATTTCACTATTACTATCTATTTTCTTGAATCCTTTTAATTGAGTATGATTATTTTTATGAATCTTTATCTTGATAAGAAAAACTTCAACACATAATACAAATCAATGCCTTCTTCCTTTTGGGAAATAGAATTAATTCTCTTTTGACCCTATACATATAACTTTGTGAGACAGTGTTTACTTCCACTGCTTGAATGGATTTGTCACCTGTTCTGACCTCTATGTCTTCAATTATTGATTTGTACTGCAATTAGTCTTATTGAATTTAAATTTTACAAGGAAATGACCAATATGACATAATCAATATGACAACTATTTTAATCCCGATGATCAAATTATAATATAGTTATGAACAACCTCCCACACGATGACTTAGATAGTTTCTACTTTATTGAAATAGAAATCACAAAGAATTGATCAAAATGAAAATGTAAATCCATAGCTTTGAGAAAATAACAGAACTGGAATATATATTAATATTGAAATATTATGTATAAATAGTATTGGATGAAATAAAAAGTCTTGATGCCTTTAATTTATAAAATGATCTTCTATATATATTATAGGATCCTTAAACTATTGAAAGGTCATACCTTTCCACTATCAACAGTTACATATTTTAATTGAAGTAATTAAACTAACAACATAATAAATTATGATAATAAAATAGACAAGACTAATCTTCATCCAATCATTCCCTAGCATTCTTGATACGATCCTTGCATTCCTGAGCAACATATGTGTCCATGTCATGAGTGATGTCTCTAACTTCATATTCCAGATCGATCATATGCTCTACCTATTTACTGAATCCTTCTGAGGCTGGTCCATCTTCTTGAGAAACATCCAATGCTTTTGCCAAAATCTTGTCACACTTAGAAATCCAAAGATCATGTTGTTTCAGAAAACCATTTTTTTCTACAAGTCTGGAAAGCCCCATCTTTATGGCATCATTGAACTTTCCATCTTTCGATTCAAGTCTCTAAGAATATTTAGCATATTTTTGGATAACACTTTTCATTAATTAAATATATTTGGTATCTAATCCATTCTTGATTTTGTTGCGTTCCATTAATTTTTCCAAATTATTCTTGTAAACATCCCAAAAAGTCTAAAGAATGATTTTCAATTTAACAAACCTATTATATAGCATAGTGGAAATGGTATCAATCTTGATATTCCTCATGGTATCTTTCATTTGTTGACAATCCTTTCATAAATCATTGTATTTATTTTTTTAACTCTATATCCTTTAATGGACCAATTCTTAACCCTATTGAATCATCTCTTGTCAAATTACTTTCACACTTTTCTTTGTAGTTATTCATCTCCTTGACTAATCTCATAGCTTGTGCATTATTAAACTTTTCCATATCAATGCTCATATCTACAAATACAATGGGATCAATTTCACCAACCTTCAACTTAATTATATGTCCAAATGCTTTATCAACATCAATGATCTTTGGTCTTTTATGTGGTGGGTATAGAGACCACAACAACATGGAATTTTCATCAGGGTCAAATTAAGATCAAATGTATATCTTAGTCATACATCAATATCCAATTTGAGACCATTATTATATGAACGTAAAAAGATATAAAAAATTAAGGAAGCACTGATACCCCACCATAAAAAAGTTATAACACCTGATGCAACCAATAGTTTCCTTTCCCTCTAAGGAGTCATATTCTAAATATCCCACTCTACACCAGCTTTCAACTATTCCACCAACTACCTTTTATTGTCAGGGGTATTGTGTGGGATGGATTCCCTCAATTTTCTCCCTTTAATATTGAACAAAAAAGGTTTAAATTATTTTGACTTGACAAACTAATCATTATAAATAACTTTATTATGGTTCTCCATCCTATTATCTTGGTCATTTTTCAATTTGGTGGCCACTTCAACATCTTGACCAAAATATATTTAAACTCCTCAATGCACAATATAGATGTCACATCTTTTTCTTGAGGCACAACATTTTCACCAGATTCCTCATTTAGGGACCAAGACTCCAATTCCCTAATTTGTTTCATCTTCATGTCTAACTCCCTATTGTAATTATCAATAACCTCAATAGCCTTATCCTCCTCCTTATTTATGAACACATCCTCTCCTAGTACTGATATATGGAGATACTCTCCAAAATTCTATCTCTTTTTGCAAAAGTGGATATAGCCCTCTGGATCATATCCTTTTCTGAAAAAATGCTACTTAATATTATATTCATTTAGTAACTTGTTTTGAACCACTTCATATGCCTTTGATGAGACAATGGTAAAATCCCCAAAACTTAAAGTTTCGGGCAAGAAAGACTACTTTTATAATCTACCAAAATGCAACTGACTTGAATAACCTAATTGTCTTACTATCTCAAGGTATGTAATCCTATTAGGTACCATCTTAGGCAATTTATATGGGTTCTCCTCAAATCCATAAACTCTGATACAAGTGAAATCTATATGTATATAATACTCACCCTAGTTGTGTTGGACTAATCCTTTATCATCAAACTCTTTAGGCCTCATATTTTTTTAATCTCCATGGAGATTGATCGATCACATGGATAATTGTACATCTGATAAATTATTTTCACAAACCACTCTTCAAATTTAACATAATTGGAATTGTCATACCTTTAGTCCCAGATAGAAGTCCACAATTGAACTAGTTTCTCCTCTCCATTTTAGTCTATGGTTTCTAGCTTCAATTTTTGTAGCCACATCCCCCTTTTACACCCATTAAAAAAATCATGTGCATCAAAACCGAGTAATACTTGAACTGTGGGTGTATACCACCGTATTGGAGAGAAACTATCCCTTTGTGCACATTTTGTTGGCAAGTGATGCTTTAGAGTAGTATGAAGCACTTGAGGGTTTTCATTTATGGCAACACATCTGATATGGTGATCACATTAAGTTAAGTTTAGTTTTGGAGATGCAGTCTTCAAAATGACTAAGAATGGAGACATATTTGCAAAGTACAACAATAGTGTTTTGGACATCGAAGACAATATATGATAGATGATGACTTGCGAGCTTAGAGAAGGAAATTTTTGGATGTTTATGACCTTCATTTAAGGTTTCTTATGTTTTAATATTGTTATCAATAAGTTATAGTGATTTGGAGAAATGTGAAGATAGAGGGACAATGAAATAGAGCATATGAACAATCATGATGATTAAGGGAATATAAGATGGAATCGTAATGTGATAAGTTAGATAAATATTATGGATTGAATACACTTTGGTAATACAAGATCATTGACTTAGTATTTACTCTTTGCATTATTAATTATTATATTTTGTATTGTATTTGAGAGATGACTGAATGATAGAATACATATAAATGAAGAACTTTTTGCGGAATGAAGATATGATAGTGATATTAAGATATCAATGATGGTTGATAGAAAATGTGAGATTAGAGGTTAACAGAGGATATTGAGAACTAAAACTGGAACTATCAAAGCATAGAAGATGCTTTTTTTATTCATTCTTGTGAACACTTTGTAACTGAAGTATTAATTGTAAGAGTTGTAAGCTCAGTATACCTTTAACAGAGTTTTGTATAACTTTAATAGTGTTAATATTCCTTTAACAAGGAAATGTACTATGTAATGCTCAGCTCCTAATCAAGATAGGTCTCCTAACATGGACATTATACTCTAGTGCACATTTGGGGGTACCATCCCCACCAGGGTTTTCCCTTGGCTAGGGTTTCCTCGAAAACAAATAATGGTGTTATGAGTTATGTGTTGTTTGTTTATGTTCTTTTCATTTTTGCAATCATATGGTTTATTTGGAATTGGTTTAAGTTTATATTAAAGTGTTGTAATATTGATTCACCCCCCATCTTAGTATTACTCAATCCTAACAATTGATATCAGATCTATTGGCCCTTGTAGAGAAAGTCTAACATCTTAAGGGAGATCAGAATGGATTCATAAAGTTTGTAAGAGAAATTTGAAGTAGCACTTGATGACCTAGACAAATAAAGGCTAAGAATGGAAAATTAAATTTCATACTAAGAAGAGCAGAAGGTTTTATCAAGAAACTAAAGGAACAACTTGAACTTTTAAGAAATCAGAGACAAGACCTTATGGAAAAGATCAAGGAGGATTCAGATAATGGCACATCATATCAGGTAAAGAAACTTGAGAAAGAAAAAGAACAAATTAATATTTTGATGATTAAAGATATTTAACATAAAAAGGATGAAAGATACAAAGTTGAAGAGACTCTAAAAGGAGTGAACATGCAGATAGGAGAAATGCAGATTGAACTTGATAACTACAAGGATAAATGCCTGGAATTAGAGAAATACAATTAGATCATTAAAGTTGAACTCGGTCAAGATAAGTTACACATTGAGAAATTACATATGAGCAGTGATAAGATTGATGAACAAAGAGAGAGAGACATAAACCTAAAGGAGATATGACAGGAATTGTATACAATGAAGGGGAATGTTCTAAAACTCATGAAGAATAACATGAAGCAAAGATTGAAGAAAGACCTACTTTTGAAGAACCTAGAGACCAGATCAGACCTTTCATAGGTAGATGCTATGGATGCATCAAACTCAGACACATGAAAAGAGATTGTAGAGGTAAAGGCCCTTTCAGACCCTTTACTAGTTATTTTTATAACTGTTATGCATATGGACACAAGAAAGTAGAATGTAGGAAACTTGATCAATTAGTAAATAGACAAGATTAAATTAGAAAAGAATCAACAACCAAGATCACATGCTACAAATGCAATAACCTTGGGCATACTACAAGGATTTGTAAACTAGAGGTTAATTAGGACATAAGACTACCTACATGTTACAAATGCAACAACTTAGGACATATAGAAAAGTTTTTCAAGTATAATGGAATGGAAAAAAGAAGAGGATCACCTCCTATGGTTATAAAGAATAATATTGGTGACAGTGATAAAAGTCTTGGTGATCACATGGATGAATTCAAGAATCATTTCAAGAATCCAACATATAAGAATAGTGGTAAGACATGGACAGTCAAATAATTCAATAAGGCATTGGTTCAAAGAGAGATAGTAGATGCTGCTATGCCTTCTCCTGATGTTAACATTGCTACATTGACCGAAAAGGCCAAGTATGGCCTTAGGGGGAGCATTGGCTGAAGACAAAAAATTATATCCAACTCCTAATTTTGAGGAATGAGCTCATGCGAGCTTAGTTATGGTGTATGCAAACACTATGAAGCCTATATCCATGATCACAACATCTAAAGATTCATATCCTATAAGCGTAAGATTTGTGATTGATTGGATAGTATGTGAAGTTGAGCTAATTGAGTAAAGTGAATTTTACTCACTTGGAAATGAATAAAAGACCTCAAAGCTACTTAATTCTTCACCATTTGATGAGCATCAACCAAGGAGAGTAGAGTTTAGAGCATATCAAACCCTCAAGCAGCTACATTTCATAATCGATCAAAGCGAAAGTTTTGAATTCAATGTGTTTAAGGTTTGAGAGAATGATCTAAATACCTACAAGCACACCTAGAAGATTCACTTAAACAACTAAACCCAATATCCATAAGAAACAAAAGGTTGAAGTGGAAGAAAAGAGAAAAGAGAAAAGAGGATAAGGAAACTAAGAAGAAATAAGAGAAGTCAGAACAAAATAAAATAGAGGACCACTGAAAACCAGACATAGAAATATTGCAAAAGAGGATTATAATAGATGGTAACCTAAAAATATTGAGAAGATACTATGAAAGGTATGATTCTAACAAGAAAGAAATAATAGAAGATATAGTGATTGAATACCTACTGGCTTACAAGAAGAACCTATTGGAAATTGAGGGCAGTATACTTAAAGACCTGTATGGAAAATTAGAAATCAGAAAAAAATTTGCATAAATAGAAGATGAAGTGATAATGAATAAAGCTATTGAGGACATGTTGCCTATAGTTTCTATATAGGATAGAGAGAAGATAATTAAGGAACTCAGACCCTTACTGAGAAATAAAGCAAGACTTGTAAAGATTATAGGTAGAAAATATGATGAGGTTATTGAAGATACCTAGAAGGCACTAGATCAAATACTTATAAGAAACATTCCTAAGAAACCTTCACCTCCTAAGAATACCAAGCCTAGACCTATAGGAATTGGACAAAGCTCTAAGTCAGCTGAGGTTAATGTGGAAAGAAGTGAAGTAAGCTTTGACAAGCAACCAAATTTCTTTGTTTCTGGTGTGCCTATAACCCTTGACACTACACTTGATGAGAGTGATCCACTTCAAGGAAAAATGGATAGTACAGTGACAAAAAAAGAAGAAAAATAGAAAGAAGAAACCGCACAGAGAGAAGAGATAGGCATAGGTAAAGGAGAAGAGGCAAGAGTTGAATTCAAGAAAGAATTTGATACTTCCACCACTCTATTGTTGGAAAGTATGGACAAGCCTATGAGCACAGATGTAGAGAACATGGATGAGGATGAATTGATGAGATTAAATTTCATGGCATTCGCTAAGGAAAAAGAAAGATCTGAAGAAAAAGGAGACAAAAAGGTTAAGGTAATTTCTAGGGCAGTTGATATAGTAAATAAAATACTCCCTATACATATTATTTTTCAAGAAAAAGATGATGCAAAAAACCTTAATATGACATTAGATAACTTTGACAGTCATTATGAGTCCCTAGTGAAGATCACAAAAGAGAAGGCAGATAAAATATATCTAGAGAATAAGTTGAAGGAAGTATACTAGTCTATTTTATGGGACTTGGGTATTTTGAGAACAACTACATCAAAGGACAAAACTTGTGTCACACATGGAAGGAAGTTATAAAAACCCTATCAGACACATTAAAAACATTGAAGATATAATAGCTAAATATAGATCTACTTTGGATAGCATGATGGACAGTTGTGAGACCTCCTCACAAACTATATTGGAGATGGACAAGAAAGAATCAAATATTTTTGATAAGATGAATGTATTGGATATAGAGAAAGGGAGAGTAATGACAAGGTTTGGTTTGTTGAAGAGGCTAATCACTCCTAAGCTATCAATTCTTGAGGCACATCTTATTGAAATGGAGAAGATTGGGGAATCAATGATCAATGTTATGCCCATAGAATTAAAAGTAGCAGTGAATTCATCTTATGCATTGAATGGACTAATACATGTCAGTGAATTATTGATAAAATCATGGAATGATGAAGTGAAGACCTTGAAATACTCCTTCCAAGATATTCTAAAACTGGTGAGCAAGCACTAATTCTACACCTTTCTTGTAAATTTTGAGATTTTGGGTACACCTTTTCCATTGATGTCAAAGGGAGAGAAGAAAAGAAATAATATGTGTATAAGAGGAGAAGAAAAAAAAAATACAAGAAAAAGAAAAATATATTAGGAGAGAAGAGAAGAAAGAGAAAAGAAAGAGAGTTAAGTGATTTGTTGGGACACTTAGTCATTTTTCGCTAAGTGTTTCCATCAATGCCAAAGGGAGAGATTGTTGACAAGTGATGCTTTAGAGTAGTATGAAGCACTTGAGGGTTTTCATTTATGGAAACACATTTGATATGGTGATCACATTAAGTTAAGTTTAGTTTTGGAGATGCAGTCTTCAAAATGACTAAGTATGTAGATAGATTTGTAGAGTACAACAGTTGTGTTTTGGACATCGAAGATAGTATATAATAGATGATGACTTGTGAGATTAGAGGAAGACATTTTGGGATGTTTATAAATTTTATTTAAGGTCTCTTATGTTTTGGTATTGTTATCAGTGAGTTACAATGATTTGGAGACATGCGAAGATAGAGGGATAGTGAAACAAAGCATATGAATAGTCGCGATGATTAAGGGAATATAAGATGGAATCGTAATGTCCTAAGTTAGATAAAGATTTTGGATTGCTGAAACTTTAGTAATAAAAGATCACCAACTTAGTATTTACTCTTTTCATTATTAATTATTATATTTTGTGTTGTATTTGAGAGTCGATTGAATGATAGAATACATATCAATGAAGAAATTTTTGTGGAGTGAAGATATGACATCGAGATTAAGATATTAGTGATGGTTGATAGAAGATGTGAGATTAGAGGTTAACAAAGGCTATTGAAAACTACAACTAGAACTATCAAAGCATATCAGATGCTTATTTTGTTCATTCTTGAGAACACTTTGTAATTGAAGTATTAATTGTAAGAGATGTAAGATTAGTATACCTTTAACAGGGTTTTGTATAACTTTAATAGTGTTAATATTCCTTTAAAAAGGAAATGTACTATGTAATAATCAGATCCTAATAGGGCTAGGTCTCCTAATAGGGAGATTATACTCTAGTACATATTTGTGGGTACCATTCCCACCAGGGTTTTCCCTTGGCCAGGGTTTCCTCAAAAATAAATAATGGTGTTATGAGTTATGTGTTATTTGTTTATGTTCTTTTCATTTCTGCAATCATATACTTTATTTGGAATTAGTTTAAGTTTATATGAAAGTGTTGTAATACTAATTCACCCCCCCTCAGTATTACGCAATCCTAACATCTTTTTAGCTACATATTGTTAGGAATGGGAACACTGAGAGGGGGGATGAATTAGTGTTCTATATAATATTACTTTTTCTGAACTCTTGAATCTTAACTTTATTGCTTAAGTATTGAACTAAATATCAATGCACGTAAGATAAGAAAACATAACACATAACACACAATATGATTATGAGGAAACCCAAATAGGTAAAAACCCCGATGTGAATTGACACCTACTAAGAACGACACTAGTGTTTTATGATCCCTGTTAGAAGATCTTGCAACCTTGTTAGGAGTTGATATTTACAATGCTTTTAGTATAGTGACCTGGTCAAAGGTCAAACCCTATTAGGAGTTTTTTACAATAAACCTATTAGGGGTGGGGGCACACTATCCTAGAGCTCACTTCTCAAGTGGTGAAGGCTATAACCTTCTGGATCTCAAATACACACTATATCTGTAAGGTGAACTGGTGTTGTGATACTACTTGTCTGATCAGTTCCTTTAGTGTGCTAATGCTTTAACCTCTTGTAAAGCTCTATGAAATTATATCTACTCTTCGCATACTTATTCTCTTCTCCTATCAACTATCTTTCACATCTCATCCCTAAGCATAAGGGTGCATGTCTTATTTATATGCGTATACAAAACTATTCATCAAGTCGACCTATAACTAATTACATACAATGCTTCCAAATGAATTGGCTCAAGCATGTTTACATATAATAAAATTAACATGTCTATGACCTAAATACAATAGGCACATAGCCTTTACAAAAAAATATTATGATCGCTAACCAAAATACAAATAGTCAGCTCCATACTCTGTTCTGTTCTGCCGCTCACTGATTGTGGCTCTTCAAATGGCTGTATCTTCATCATACTGACCCATCTGATCATGCCCTCTTAGAATTAGCATGACTAAATACTAACAAACTTATCTTCAAGGGCGCATGTCATAAATCTATCATATGCACATGTGCTGATGCTCTATTCCTTTGGTACTTTGCTAACTGTCCAGTCTTCCATACAGCCATATTTCTGATCTTCTAAGTTATGCACTGACTCCAAAAATTCATATGAATTTTTTTCCATAATGAAAACACTAAATCATAGTCATATACATTAGTATAGTCAACTTTCCAAAAATCTCCCCCTTTGTCATTAATGGCAACAAAGGAATATGGCGAGGTTACTAACTGTATCTTTATACAAAATTTTCTAACATATACTCTAACTTATATCTCCCTTTTACTATATACTATACTACCCTTTACATCATATACAAAACTCCATATTCTCTCTTCTATATACTATACTCCCCCTTTGACATTAATGACTAAGGTGCTCAAAAAGTGTATCTACAAGTACTTATAAGGTGAGTACATCCAGATATGCTATCTTTAAGTTCTGGATCTCTTGTTGCCAAAACGTTGTCAATGCATTTACAGTCTAGAGATGAGCACACAAAGCATATGTAAAATTCTCCATCTTCTCCAAATCTAAACTCAGACATTGATCATATGTCACTATAGTGACATCAATCTCCTTGATGTTCTAGTTCAATACATCTAATGAGGGTGCAAGAGCATTTCTTAGCTGTGTTTGCCTTGCCCTTATCTTGGACATTTCTTCCTCTACCTTTTCTATTTTGTCCACTTGTCCTTGGAACACATTGTTACACATATTTATATCAGAGGAGGGATCTTCTACTGATTTCCTCACTGCATCTATCATAGCTTCTGCTTCCTAGATTTTCTTGTAGAGATCTGCAGTCAGCTTATCCTGGTTCATACAATCTGCTATGATTTTTCTTCCTTTGACTACAAAGCCTTTTGATAAGGCTTGACCAGCCTTCAAAGAGATAAGGTCAAGTGCAAATTTCCCTACCAGTTCACTCAATCTCTTCTTATGATATTTCTCTTCTACCACCTTGGATGCAAATTCTTCAAGGCTAGAAAAGTTTACTTTGAAACATGTCATAATGGAGCTGACATCATCTACTGAGTGTATGCTTGACACTTTCTTGTCTGTGGGAAATAGGATGTTCAAAATGTTGACTAATTCAAAAAATAATGGATTCCTCATAACTTGTTTTTCTTTTTCCTTCTCCATTGCAAGCACACTGATTTTTATTAAGTCTTCTTCTCCCCATGAGTCTAGACTTGTAGTGTTAGGAGTCAAACTTGACAACAATGATGTTGATGGTTTTGGGGTAAGGAGTGAACTTTGACTAAAATCCATTACCTTATTCTTTACAATCACATGTTCATCTTTCTTTTTTGTATCCTCTTCCTCTTTTTCTTCTTCCTTTTCCTCTTCATTTTCTCTCTTTTTCTTCTGCTTTCTTCTCTTCTTCCTCTTGTCCTGTCAAGTCCTCAATATGAATTTACTTTGTTGCTTTGATGAATTATCACCACAAAGATTTTTTTCTTCCTTAGTGCTCATGAATTCCTCTTAGAACTTATCCAAGTCCTTATCTATGGCCGCCATAGATATTTCAACATTATCTATCATTATTGTGTCTTTCTTGACTTCAGGCATGGGCATAGTTACCATTGCCTCTATGGGTATATTTACTATGGGTGCCAAGTCTTGTGGACCTATCATAGGTGAATTTGTGACCTCATCTTCTTTGGCTTTTTCAAAAGGTGCTTGAGTTGTGGGAGCAGATGTTGGTTGCATGCGTTGTTCTAGGAACACTGTTTCCTTGGTAATCAACTCATAATCCTTATTCATAGTGTGAAGGGTTCTCATCTTAATTCTGAGGTGTGGCTTCACCAAACCTAGTAGTAGTGTTTTCTCATCAATTGAACATACTAGAAGGTTATCATCCAATGTCTTTTCTCTTATTTTTTAACCTTCCTCTTTTTCTTGTCTTTTCAAGGTATCCAAAATTTCCCAAACTTTATCTGGAATCACTGTCTTCAGTTCTAGCACAGACTTCTTGAATTTTATCATATGTTTGATCAACATATCATGGATCTCAAACTTGTTAATCTCATGATATCTATCATAAAAATTTGATATATGATCAAGTCTACCTTCATCTACCACTCTGGATCTCAACATTTGTAAACTTAATAAGAATCCTACCACAGGAGATGGTTGCACATTTTTGCCTTTGCTTCTTGAGGTTCTCACTGATCGATGACTTGTAACTATTTTCTTATTCCTCTTAGGAATCTTAGGAGATGATTCAGTGGACTCTAAGTCAATTGTGGATGTGGGTGCAAGGCTGATATCATCTATCTTACTCTCTTTTTCCTTTGGATCATCAATTTTCTCAATTTTTACTTTCTTCATCTTAGGATCATCAGTCTTCTCTATCTTGGCTTCCACAGTGGATGCGCTCTCAATTTTCATGGCTATCTTATCTTCTCTATCTTTATCTAGGTCATCCTGAGTGACACCATGAATCTTAAGTATCTCTAATGTGATTTTAGATGCTTTCCTCTTGGTCACTGCACTATTTAGGACTACATCTACCTGTCTAGTTTTCTCCTCATATGTTCCCCATCTAGGCTCATTTGGATCCTTGGGCACTGTAAGGAGGACTTGTGCATATGCTTCCAAGACCTGTTCCTCCACTTCATAACCAAGTTGATGAATCCACTTAGTTGTAGGCTCAACAACTTCCATACAAGTTATGTCTATTTCCACCATAAAACAAATGTGGTCCTTATACTTTTCAACTATGCTTCCAGGTATCCTATACCTCATCTACATCCTTATCCTAAATATTTTTAGTTCTAATTCCATGAAGTCTTCAAGGGTGCTCTTTGATGATGCCTTGAAAGAAATTTGAGGCATTATGGGAATAGTCTTATCTAGATAAAGGTCTGATACTTTTCCAACTATATGGAAGTACATATAGATTATTAGAGATCCAAACCTAAATATCTTAATCTTATCATGCTTAATTGCCTTGATATTGTCCATCAATTATGCATGCAAGATCTCACACAGATTGAATTCACCTTTCCCTTTTACAATCCCGATGGCTACTAGAATAGTGGCTTTGGACACACTATTGACCTTGTTGGCATGTTGGAACTTGTATCCAAGTATCATGGACATCAATTTGATGTCTTTCTCCTCAATCTACTCAATTGTCATGCTACACTTATCACTACATGATTTGCAGGCTTTCTCAACTAATTTTATGATATTCTTGCCAGTGCGAAGGATGGTGCCAGTCTTGGGTAATCCAATCATTTCATGGATTAGGTCTAAGGTGAAGCAAACTAGAACTTCACCTATCTAGAATAGGTCATCATGAATTCTACTCAATAGGATCTTGATCCATTCAGATTCATAGAACTCATAAGCTATAACATACTCTATAATGGAGTTGCCTTCCAACTACGTGAACTCATCAGTGAATGTCTTATCTAGATTCATCATGGTTTCCATGTGCGCCCTGATTATATCTAGTCCTACTGGTTCCATTTTATAGTAGATGTATGCATGTATGTCTTCTACATGCATAATGCCCATTGGGGTTCTAGAAAAGGCTCCTTCTAGGTCATCTAGGGTGGACTTGAAGGGATGCCTATTAAACACATATCTTTTCCTTTCAATAATATCAAACACAATTGGTGTAGCCATGACTTACTTGATTTATTGCTTCATAGAGGTTTCCAAGGGTTTCTGAATGGTCGCATCTGAACTAGGGCTTCCAACAGTCAATCTTCCTTCTTCACTAATAAATTCAACTGCAATGCTTTACAACTCAACTGCTAGAGCTCCTGTGATCTCCAAGCGCTTAATATTGATTGCAAATGAGTGATTAGTGAATCTCCAATGACTATAAAGTGGATTTCCACCATTAATGCTTGCCATGTAAACATAGAATGCAACTATGAATTTTGTTCTTCTTCTCTACCAACAATCATGTAGTGCGCTCTTGCATACTACATCACCTAGTCTCCAAATGATTGTAGTCCAAGGCACATACTCTGAGGGTGAGTATACCAGCCACGTAGGGGTCTAGAGCTAATCTAGCTCCCCCTATGACCATGAAGGTCATTTAACCATAAATAGGAGGTGCGTCCATTATGGATGCATCCTCAACTATTTCCCCAACATTTTCTAACTTTTCTTCCTTTGAAATCAAGCTTGCATCTTCTATAGCTTTCACAAACTTGACTTCTCCTGCTTCATCAATATTGATCCTTCTAAATTTTTAGGGCTTTCCTATCCCCGCGCTTTTGATCTATAGAACTTTGAGACATGTCCAGGCTTGTTGCATGAGTGACAAATGACTGGAGGCCTTATATTATTTGGCGCATTGATGTGAGTTACCATTTTGCACTGTCTAGCTGAATGACCATTATAGTTACATATCTGACATGTAATGTTCTGAGGACTTTTAACATTTTTCTAAGGATGATTTCTCTAACTTTGTTGATTCTGATTTCTTTGACTTGATCTATAATTCATAGCTCTATGACCAAACTTATTGCATGAATAACAGTAACCTTTAAAGGGTCTTACCTCTTTACAATCTCTTGCTATATGTCCATGCTTGTTACAATAATAAAAAGTTTTGTTTACTAGTTTGCACTCATCTTTAGATGGTTCTGCTTTAGCTTTAGTATGATCTTCAATCTTCTTAGGTTCTTCAGGAGATTTCATTCTATCTCACATAGTATCAATCTAAACTTGGGCTTCATTGAATCCAATACCAGTGGTATCTCCCTTTAGCTTTTGAGCATACAATTGTGAATCTATTAGATCCTTTCTTGTGTGCAACTTGTCAATATGATTCTTTTCTTCAGTCAATTTAGATTCTATTTACTTCTTGATGTTTTCCAACTCCAATATTTTCATGTTTGCTTGCCTTAGTTCTTCATCCAACTACTTGTTTTCATCTAGTTCTTCAATTTGATCCTTCAGAGATGTGTTTTCTTTATTCAACTTTTTGATCATTATCCCTAAGTCACTTGTAGAAGAATCTTTCAATTCCTTTCTTAATTTCTTGATGATTACTTGAGAACCACTAATCTTGTCTTTCAGCTCTTCAATTTTTTTCTTAGATCTATCAAGGTCTTCAAGAGCTACTTCAAGATTCTTCTTTAGATGTTTCACTTCGTCCGAACCCAATATATCCTCAAGTGGTTAGACTTGTCTTTAGAGGACCAAAGCTCTGATACCAATTGTTAGGAATGGGAACATTGAGAGGGGGGGTCAATCAATGTTCAATATAATATTACTTTTTCTGAACTCTTGAATCTTAACGTTATTGGTTAAGTATTGAACTGAATATCAATGCAAATGAGATAAGCAACCATAACACATAACACACAATATGATTACGGGGAAACCCAAATAGGTAAAAACTCTGGTGGGAATTGACACCCACTAAGAACTACACTAGTGTTTTATGATCCCTATTAGAAGATCTTGCAATAACGAAATGTAAATTAAAAAAAATTGGAAGGTAGTATTAATTGGATGAAAAAATGTGTAACCTTTTTCTATTTATGCCTATTGTATTGTATGCTGTAATTTTAAGTAACAGTAATTAGGGATGAGATGTGAAAGATAGTTGATAGGAGCAGAGAAGAATTATGCAAAGAGTAGATAGAATTTCATAGATATTTACAAGAGGTTAAAGCATCAACACACCAAAGGAACTGATCAGACAAGTAGTGTTTTAAGTCAACTTCCAAAGCCTGCAATGATTATGAATGAAAGATGTCATAGCTTAAAAAACTGAATACATCTACCACATCTTCCAGTCATCAGCTCATGATTTTGATGTAATGACTGATGAGGAGAACTCAAGAATGATGGTGATTATTGTCAATAATTTTCAGACATCTTGGAAAGCATCTGAAATTATGGCTGGGATGTATTAACTCATGCCAATTTCCATAGTGGCACATCTCAGCCATAGTTTAGACCATCACCAAAAGTTACTGAAGCTGTATGTCAGAGGGAAGGCCGAGTTTTGTTGATAGCACTGTCAAAAACAAATGTACCCACATCAGTAGGGTGGTAAAAATAAAACAAATCTCATGCTAAATTGCCACGGTCATAGTTCAAGTTCACAAATTGTAAGTCAAAAAATCAAGTTCTAATGACTCACAGTTTCAACACAGTTTGTTCATAGTTGTTCATCAACGTGAAGGGCGAGTTGTGGTTATGGTACTACCAACATTGTAGAGAGTCCATGTTAGTAAGAATGGAATATAGAAAGTAGAAGCTTCATACTTAAGTCAAGAAGTGAACTTGAGTGAGTTAATAACTTACCAGGTGAAGGCCGAGTTGTTGTTAGCAGTGAACTCGTAGATCTAATTTAAGCTGAGTTCATGAGTCACAACTATATTTTGACATTCATGATAAATAGAAGTTGAGCTGTGATTTTATGAAATGAGGAGTCAAAGTTACAAAAGAAAGTTCATTGTAGTTTATCGACTGTCAAACTTAAAGATTAGTCTCAACTTTAATGATGATAAGCTATAGTAGTAGCCACGACTTCATATACAGTCAAAGGAATAAAGATACATCAGTCACAAAGCCATGACTACTACAATGAAATGAGTTTGACCTAACAGTTAGACCCATAAATGAAGGGTAGATTCTCAGCAGAGCCGTGGTCATAGACATTTAATAAAGAGGTAAGAACCAGTCAAAAGCTATGACTTATATCCAAAAATTACAGGTCCAAAGTGCCTCAAAAGTCATAGCTTCAAAGGAAAAATAAAAGAGTTCAAAAATGTCACAAGCCGCGACTTTCAAAAATGAAAGCAATGTCAAGTCATTGTATTGTGCAGAGGAAAAGAATGGTAGAAATTAAGAGCCATGTGACCATAGATGGTTATCTATTCACAATCATAGACATGAGTCATGTGCATTTAATACTGCAAACCAAAGTAAAAACAAAGATAGTCATTAGTGACAAAGGGAGGTGAATGATAGAATCAGTCAAAACAAAAATAGACATAGTGGTTTACCTTGATTCGAGACTGATAAGACTCTGTCATTCAAAGCCATGCTCAAGGATGGAGATACAGTGAGAAAATAAACAAGAATGCTAGTCGACTGATTAGACCCAAGTTCCATAATACAAAGCTCGACATAGAACACCCACCAGTGAAGAAAAATCAACAAAGAGCTTGAGTTTCATCAATGAGAGACTGAGTTTCATGAAAATTTTGCCAGAGTAAGACTAGGGTTTGCAAAATTCTTCTTGTTTCTTCCATACGAAGAATGACATAGCTCCAGTTTCAAAAGATAAAATGAACTCATGATAATTTGGAGTCCACGAAGTGAAATGCATTCAATGCATTTATTGTAGATGTACATTCCTATAGTCTTCAAAATTTTCCCAGTGCCACCTTGTGCCTCTACATTCGAACCATGCTGCAAGTGGGTTGAGTGGTATTTTATCATTTCTCACTTTGCAATTTCTACACTTAGTATTTTTTTTTCCTATGTTTAGAGGTTATAGGTTATATTTGATATTGGATTTTTATCCAATTTTGAGGTAATTTAAATATTGGAAAATATTGTAAAAGGGTTTTTAATCCTTATTTAAAACCAATATTTAAAGGCACTTATGGAGGAGTTTTTATAGGGCTAGAATTTTGGCACAAATTTTGGCCAAATTAGGGCAATTTGTAAAGGGCTTGCATTTTCAGATTTGGAGCTAAGGCATACTATAAGATTGATTTTCATGATCAATTTTAGGTGTTGCAAGTTCTGGGAGAGAGGCTAATAGTGAAGATATTGTTCGTACATGTTTTTCAAGCCATTTTTGTAACCACATTATTAGATTTGTGAGAGAAATAAAGAAAATTCTCTTTGATCCATACATTTTTTGGAGTTTGATTTGATGATCCTGGTTTTATCTTTCTTTGCAAGTGTTGTTTTTAATTCTAATACAAAAGAAGTGAATGGATATTTATTCCTTCTTGAGGTAACAATTGTTTCTTAAACCTTGTATGGAAGACGTATGTTGTTAACTGTTTGAACTATTTGTGATTTAATCCTAATAGTGAAGCCTGTTAGCCTATATGTTGAACAGTGATTTGAAGAGTCAAGCCTTTGATATATGATTTTGAGATATTATTTTGTTCTCATAGCAAAGTCTGAATCCATTTTTGGTGCATCACCCCAATTCATTTTAGTTTAAAAGTTCTTTCTATCCCTTTTCTTATCAAGTTTTAAATTAGGTGGCGATGTTTCATATTTAATAGGAACCAACCTAGAATCTGGAGATTCCTCCTTATTCATAGTCTACCCACAACTAGAGGAGGTTTCCATTTTCATGATAGAATTGTTGTGTATCCTTAATGCCTGAGTTAGGGTAATAATTCTAAGCCTGAACATTTTTTGGCATGCCCGATGGGACACAAACTTCTTTTCAGTTCAAAGTTAAAAATTCTATGGTTGGTCTTGATTCAGTTGCACATTTGAAGATTTATTTTAATGAGTAGAAATCCAACAAGGTCAAACAAAGAGGGCTTTGTGTACTAGGAGTTGCAGCAAGGAAGAAGGGGAGGTAGATCAACCAGAGGAGGAAAGACACCACAAAATCTAGGTGGTAGATCTTCTCTATTGAATTCTAATTTTTCATCATTTGACAATCCTATTTTTGAAGACCAAGCTGCAAATTTCAGAGTAACTTGAGGTAATTATTGAAGAAATCAGTCTCCTTAAGGATCTAAGTGTTCCTAATCATTTCAGATCAGAATTATGAAGTTTTGAAGATTTACATAGAGGTAATTATGTTTTTGGAGCTTCTACAAGTGGTACTATAGCCACTCCTCAAAATTTGAAGACATATCAAAGGAAGGTAATTCATCCTACTCATTTTTCTGTTACACCTACAGTTCAAAAACAAGTACCTCCACAACAAGAAATGGCAAGAAATCTTCCATTTGTTACATTTAGTCAAGGCAGTCCTTTGAGGATCGCAAACCACAATAACATTCCAATGGATGCTCTAAAAGGCTTGCCAACATTCACAGGAGAAGGACCAGTAACAACTATAGAACATATCAGAGATGTTGCAACTCTTTTCAATGTTCATCATGTTATGGAAGAAGATGTAGCTTTGAAGCTATTGGTTGCATCTCTGAAGGGTAAAGCCCTTGACTAGTTCAGAACACTTCCAGTGGATTCTATTGCTACTTGGGATGTCCTAGGAGAGAGGCTGTCTAAATTTTTTGAAGATAAATCTGATAACTTGTATTTGGTGGAGCAATTAACTACAATCAAGAGGGTTCCACAAGAGGAAATGACTGATTTCAATCTTCATTTCCAAAAGACTTGGAACCAGATTCTAGATACGGTAAGACCTTCATCTAAATATTCTTTCTTATATTATTTGAAGAGTTTGAATAGTGATATCTCTATAATGATTCAGTTTATGGGGGGTACTACATTGCCCCTAGGTTTTGATACCACTATTAGGGTAGAGAATAGTCTTATTTAGGAAGGAAAGATAGTTCCTAGGCCACCTATTCCTTTCTTTCCAAGTATTCAGTCCAATATGCCATTAATAGTTCCACCTCTATCTATTGTCCCATCATATAAACCCTCAGAGATAGCCCCTACAACCCCTCTGAATGAGTTACAAAGTATTAAGGACACTTAGCAAAAAATAGAGAGTCTACTTCAATCTTTTGGTAATGATTTGGTCACCCTTAAGAGGAATCAAGCACAGACAATACCCGTTGCTCAAAACCAGTTTGCTAGTTCCTCATCTCAATATCCTAATCAGCCTAATTTTTAGGCCAATAGGCAATAGTTCCAAGGTAAAACTAATGCAAAGAGACAAAATTGGAATGTGAGGCCTACTAAACCATACAATCCTACACCTCTTAATACTATTAGGGATATTGTTCCTACTCAGAATAATATTGCCATTGACTGGTGTTTTCCATGCAACAAATAACATGACCAATCTACATGTTCTAATAGGGTCCTTAACAAAGCTCTTATGGTCCAAAATGTGATAAAATCACAGCAGAATGTGTCCATTGAGGAGGTACAACAACAATTAGATCAAAATGCTATAGATATTAGTTTCCTAAATTGGCAAGAAGAGGAGTTTTGTGGTCTAAATGAAGACTCATCAATTGCAGCAAATACCATAGCCAAAAAGAGAGCTCTTAAAGTAGATCAATCTGCTGGTAATGTTACCTCTTCACCACTCTCTATTTTAAATAGTACAACTTCTTCTTCTAATAAGGATCAAAATCAAAAGATTGCTGATGAAGGTTCTCCTACATCTTCATACAAGGTACAATTTTCTGTTCCATTCAATATTGTTGACACTTTGAAGAAAACAAATGTAAGCTTGTCTGCATGTGAGACCTTATCTATTCCAGGACAGATTGAGATTTTAAAGGAAGAATTGTCCAAGTTGGAAGCTAGCTCACAAAAAATAGTGTAGCAACCACCTAGGGTGGTTATGACTAATTTTGAGCCTCCTAAGGTTCAGGAAAAGGCACCAAAAAAAGAGAAAAAGCTTGGTCAAGTACAGCAACCAACAATACCGAAAGTTAAAAAGGCTGTGATTTTGAAACAACCAGCAGTAACAGTTGACAAAAAGCCAACAAATATTCAAAAGACATTTGAAAAGAAAGATAAGAAACCTACAAATGATAAGCCTCCTTCTTTTTATGTCTCATTGATTATTGGAAAATAAATAGTGCATAATTGTATGGTAGACAGTGGTGCAACCAACACCGTCATGCCTAAGAAAATAGCAGATTTGTTGAATTTAAAGTATGAACCTCTTGAGAAAGGTGTAGTCCAGCTTGATGGAACTTCTATTAAGACTTTAGGGGTCATTAAAAATGAAAGTTTGACCTTACGTTCATGTCCAAATTTCTCAATTCCTCAAGATATTTATGTCATAGATTTGCCTACATATTTTGCTATGTGCCTATCCAGAGACTTCACAACCAAGATAGATGGCTATTTTTCATCAGATTGGTCACATTTATATTTTAGAACTAGATATGGTACTAAGGTAACCATAAAATCAAAATTGTTGGCCAAAGATCACATAGAACCCTATAATCCCAGTCCCATTAATGCAAGTTGTGTGATCATGGATCAAGATGAAGTTCCAGATTATTCAGCCTATAACACACAAACTGGAGCATATCCAGACATTGTTTTAGATGAATGGGCTACTAGAGAGGATCAAAATGATGATCTGTTTGATACTAGTTTTGGTAACTATATGATTTTAGAATTTGATTCAGTTGTGCCTAATCTGATAAAAGATCCAGAATCTGAATTTGATTTATCTAACCAGTTATGGGATTTGTATTTTGATGGATCAAGGAATAAGGATGGTGCTGGTGCAGGGGTTATGTTAGTTTCACCCGATGGTGACAAATTTTATGCTACATACAAGTTATCTTTTCCATGTTCTAACAATGTGGCTGAATATGAAAGTTTGATTCAGGGATTAGAGTGGGCAAGATTGAGAGGAATTAGATGTTTGAGAGCATTTGGTGATAGGGAACTGATAGTAAAATAGGTGAGAGGTATTAATAATGTTAAAAATGATCTCCTAAAGATGTATAAATCTAGAGTATCTGATATTCTAGATGAATTTGATGCTTTTAATCTGATTTCAATTCCTAGAAGGGAAAATCAACATGTTGATAGGTTGGTTCGTATTGGTGCACATGTTTCAATAATAGAAAATAAAGGACAAATTTCAGATCAGTCACATGTCAAGATTATTGTTAGGCCATCTATTCCAGATAATGACACTTATTGGTAGGTTTTTAATACTGATGAACATATTTTAAGTTTTTTGACATAAAAAGATGGTTTCTTAGCTTCTAGAAACAACAAAACCAATCAGAAAATGGAAGACCAGATCATTCAGTTGAAAACCAATAAGCTTCCTAAGGGATTGGTCAGCCTAAAATTAACTTTCAATTCTGATGATCAGTTCAGCAAGGGTAAAACTAGCCTGCTAATTAAAGAGGATCATTATGAGGAAGTGGAGATATTCAGAGATAAGCGATTGAAGGTTGGTAAAATAAATTCTCCTAAAGAAAAAGAGTTGTTTATTGATCTTTTTAGAGAATATAGTGATTTTTTTGCATGAGATTATGCTGATTTGAAAGGATTTGATCCTCAATTAACCCAACACACTATAAAATTAGAGCCAAGCTAGGCCAATTAGATAAAGGCAAAGGCCCATAAACCCCAAGTTAGAACCATTAATGTTGAAAGAACTGAGAAAACTCTTAGATGGTGGTATTATTTTTCCAATCAAACATACATCCTAGGTTTCTAACTTAATTCTAGTAAGGAAGAAGAATAGGGAGATAAGAATTTGTGTAGACTTTAGAGAACTTAATAGGGAATCTTTGAAAGATAGACACCCTCTTCCTTCCATGGAATAGATTCTACAATATGTGTCAAGTTCTGAGAGTTTTTCTCTCTTAGATGGGTATTCTGGTTATAACCAAATTTTAGTTAAAGAATATGATTAGTTTAAAACAACTTTCACAATGAAATGGGGTACAATGTCTTACAAAATAATGCCATTTGGGTTATCAAATGTAGGAGCCACTTTTCAGAAAGCAATGGACATGGATTTCAAGAACTTAATGTACAAATTTGTTCTAGTATACCTAGATGATGTGACAATTTACAGCAAGGTTGAAAACCAACACATAGATCATTTGAGACAAATTTTGCAGAGATGTAGAGAGTTTGGGATATCTCTAAACCTAAAGAAATCTATTTTTGCAGTTCATGAGGGAAAACTTCTAGGATACCAAGTGTCTAAGGAAGGTACAACTATTGACCGTGAGAGAATTCATGCAATTCTGGAGCTTTCATTACCTAAACACAAGAAATGATTGCAAAATTTTATTGGGAGAATAAATTTTGTTAGAAGGTTTATCCTTCATATTGCAGATTTGTTAAACCCATTGACTGCTATGTTAAAGAAGGATGTCCCTTTCAGCTGGACTGATGAGGGAAAGAAGAATTTTGAATTAATAAATAAAGTGTTATCTTCAACCCATACTCTTGTTAATCCTAATTTTACTAACTTTATTCTATATGCTTATGGTGGTTCTGATACTATTTCAGCAATGCTGGTTCAAAAGAATGAAGAAAAATAGGAGCAGCCAGTTGCATTTTTCAGCAAAGGTATGGATGATTATGAGAAAAAGGTACAATTTTGTTGAAAAGCATGTGCTAGTTGTTACTAAGGCTTTGAAGAAATTGAAACATTTGATTGACAGAAATAAAGTGCATTTAATGGTTGCACATCCTTCTATGAAAGAGTTTTTGCTAAACAAGGATGTTAATCAAAAGAGGCAGGTTGGATAACAAGAGTTATGGAATATGATGTTCATGTTGGCAATTTGGCTAATGTGGATGCATAGATGTTGTCATTATGGCAACATATGATCTCTATTGAGAGCACAGAATCTGGAATGCAAGTATGGCAAGTTGAAGGAAGAAATTGTCTAAGTATGGATACAGTGATCCTGACAGAGCACTCGATGAAGATTTAGTTGGCGACATCCACTTGAGGAATATTTTTGTTTGCAAAGTTAACTGAAGCTTTTACAGAGTATGAGGATACCCCATCTCAGTGTGCATAAAGTTTGGAGTAGTACGGACAAAGTTATTCAAAGTTTATCGAAGATAGTTTTTGCAGACAGAACAGTTTTGGAGACAGTATTAGCGAAAGAGTTAAGGGATTATTTTTGCTTGTCAAAATAATGACTTAACATTATGAAGGGATGAAATCCTAGATTTTTACTCTTGGATAAAGATTTTGGAAGCTGACCATGTAAAGTTATTAGCTTTAATAACTCATATATTAGGCATACTTGAAATGTAATGAAAAAGAGAAGTGTGATATGTAAAAAAGAAAGAAAAAATAACTTGCGATAGTTGTATATTGTGATAGCAGCAAAGGCTATTGATGTGAAGTTGTAAGAAGTACCATATTACAGTCAAAAACATTTTGTATTACCTGTTTGGGCAGTGAGCTCAGCTGGTGATCAGGTTTTGTAATCTAACTCCTAACAGGGTTAAGGCCTCTAACAAGGCCTAAAGTCCTTTAACTAGGACATATCTACTATATATTGTAAATTGACTCCTAACAGGGTCCAATATCCCTAATAGGATACTTTTGATTAGTGATCATTATGGGTACCATCCCCATTGGGGATATCCCTTTGCCAGGGTTTCCTCGAGAACATATCATGTGTTATGAGTTCTTTCTATTTACTGCTATGTTTGTTAATCAGCTTGATAATCTTTGTATGCACTAAAGTAATCTGTTATATCCATAAGTGGGCAAAAGAAAAAGTTTGTGAAATACTAATTCACCCCCCTCTTAGTATTTCCTATTTCTAACAATTGGTATCAAAGCACAGTTACTCAGAGAAGGAACATTCAAGGAAAGCTTAGAACCTTGAGTAAGATCTCTATGGATATGGATCAACTTTAGAAGAATCTTGAAGAAGCTCTTGAATAGATTGATATGCTTACTAATGAAAGAAACTTATTAAGAAGAAAATATGAAGATGCAAAGAATGCTATTGACAAATTAAAAGGTAAGATTGAAGATTTGAAATCTGAAAAGAAATCTGATATGCTTGTTGAAGATTGTGATGAATTAGAAAAAGAAAATGAGATCCTTAAGCATGAGTTGAAGATAGTAAATCTAAAGCTTAGTATGAAAGATGGAAATTTGAGATCTGATAATGAAAAATTGAAAATTGAGAATGAAGATCTAAGGTCAAGACTTGAAAAGGAAACATCCGAATCTGAAAAAGTAAAAGTGCAGTATGTGGAACTTGAGAAGTATAATAAAACTGTGAAAGGTGAATTAACTCAATTTAAACAACAACTTGAAAGGCTATATTCAAAAATTGATAAGACTGAAAATTTTTTTTCTTTTGGAGAACCATTCTTTGATAGGACTGGATTTGGATATAGTATGTTTAGAACAAACCATGAAAGTAAGAAGCCAGATCTGAAGACATCTAAAAATATGGAGGAAATAAAGCTAGATGAGAACACATTGGAAGATCCACCTAAAGAAGAACCACCTAGAGAGAAAGAAGAATCAAAGAAAGAAGAATCAAAACATGAAGAATCATCTAAAGGTATACAAAGAGAATTCAAAGGTAGATGTTTTGCTTGTAATACTATTGGGCACATGAAGAGAGATTGCATAGGTAAGCAATTTAAACCTCTTAATGGACATTGTTATAATTGTCATAGTTTTGGAGATAGAGCTAACGAATGTAGAAGACCTAAAGTAATTTTGAATAATTATGATAGAATGATTGGGAATACTAACAATGCAGATAAGAAATCTATTGAAGAAATGAATCAAAGAAAAGTGGTAGTATGTTTTAGATGCAACAAAGTAGGACATATTGCTAGAAATTGCAGGTCATAGATTAACCAGCAAGGACAAAGATTTGGAAACAATGGAATCATTTGTCAGATATGTAACAAGTTTGGACACTCAGCAAGATTTTGCAGAATGAACAATGGAGGTTATCATCATAACCCTAACCCTAGGAACAATGGAAGAAGGAATGAAAATGTAGGAAACAAAGAGAAAGGTTGTTGTAGCAATAAAGATGAAGTAAAATTTGATAAAGGCATATATCAAGGAGGTACAGTCAGCACTGAAAGTAGTCAGGAAGGTAATGTAACCAATGGTAAGGATGAATCTTTACTTGACCCTTCTTTAATTACTTAAATTATGTAAGTTTCTATAGTTTAGGACTTAGGATTAGTGTAGATTAGGAATTTGAATGAGTTAAGTTTTGCGGAGATAGATATAGGTTTATTATGTTGTACTAATGCTATGGTTAAGTGTGCAAAAGAAAATATTATGTTTTGCGAGGTCGCAGAAAGTTTTATGGTTGCAGGTTTGCAGAATCAACTTTTTGAGGTTTTAGCGGAAAAATGAATGAATGAGATGTCAGATCGAGTTAATGTGAAGTGTTATAAGGTCAAAATCAAAGTTATTATGATTACAAAGTGATTGAAAAGTGATTTGAAAGAAGAAAAGCGAGTTGAGGATGATTTGAAGAAGTTTGGAAGCAGTTTGCAACGACGATCATACCGAAACCCTAGATTTGCAAAGTTGGGGTATTTTTTGATCTTTAATCAGTTGATAAGATGGATATTTCTATGGTTCATAATGTTAAGGATAAGAATAGACCAAAGATTAAGAAAGAACCAGTAGAACCAACTGAAATTGATGACAGTCTAGCATTATCATCCATACCAGACGAAGTATTGCACATTGAGAATGTTAAAGGATATTTAGGTTGCAAGTTTGAAACTTTGGGAGATGCAAATTTTAGTAATGATTATAGGAAATTGTACAATCAAGACATGTCAGTTAAACTAGCTTATGGGAACCTAGAGAACAATGAAATTATCAAATATTCCATGAAGTATGAATTCAATGATGAGGAATGTACCAAGATCATTTTAAGTAGAATCCACAATGGGAAATTCTAGATGGAGGATAAAGTTATTAATATAACTGCCGATCTAATTCATGAAGTTACTGGATTATCAAAAGTTGGAGAGATTCCACTGAATGAAAAGAACATGAGAAAGATTGTTTTAGACAACACTGGATCTAGTTATAATGGTAGAGGAATTGTGATAAGTAAGATTAAGCAAGATGATGCTAGGTACCTTTGCAAGATCCTAACAACTAAATTTTGTGGTAGTTGAAGGGAAGATGACATGGCTGTAGGAATGATTCATGTAGCTTATGTGTATTGAGAAGAAACTAGTAGACCTATGTGAAATTTTGAAAATTCAGTTATTTGAGAACTTAGAAAAGATTAAGAAGGCTAAGTACACACAGTTTAGGTTTTCATCTCTGATAACCTATATGTTTTTCCATATTTTGAGAAGATTTCCTTACACAATTGATTGGAGTGACAATGTGAACACAATGGAAAGAATAAACTCAGTCTACATGAAGCACCTTTTTGATAAAGTTAATGACAGTGTGAAGCTTGTATTGAAGACTTTTCAGAATATTGTTAAGAACAAATCAAGGATTCCTCAATCCTTAGTTGAAAAGCATAAAGATGAAATTTGTTTTATGGTTGACATTGTTTCACCTACATTGAAGCAGTTGAGCCTAGAATGGAATTCATAGACCCTCTTGGCTATGAAATATATGAAGCAGAAACAATA
This sequence comes from Chamaecyparis obtusa, assembly GCA_027943335.1. Lineage (NCBI taxonomy): Eukaryota > Viridiplantae > Streptophyta > Pinopsida > Cupressales > Cupressaceae > Chamaecyparis > Chamaecyparis obtusa. The sequence goes on along the minus strand of BSBK01001426.1, from coordinate 911,164 downwards.
GGATATGTGAATAGATTGTTAAAGTGTGAGTTGGATGGTCATGCAAATAGGTTTGGAACCTATGAAGAGAATTTCAACTCTGCAATAAGTTAGAGAGAAAAGAAGCAATCTAGTAAGAGAGTTGAATCTAATATGAAGAAAATACTGAAAGAATCTAGTATGTCAAGTCATGAGTTTGACATAGCTAAGAAGACTAAAGAAGCCTTGAGGCAAAGTGAAAATCTTGTAATTTCACCTGAGACATCAAGTGCAGATCCTGTTGATCCTATTGCAGTAAAGGTAAAAGTTGAAGTACCTCAAAAAGATGAAGGAGATAAATCTTTTTCTCCTATTCCTAGCAAAAGAGTAAAAGTGAGTGCAACAAGACCCAAAAAGAGACAGAAAGTGGTTGTACCACCTATACCTAGAAATGTAGCAGTAATTAAAGATGATGATGTAGTTTCAATCAAGAAGAAAACTTGGAAACCAAGAATTGAAAGAGTTAATGAAGATATATTGAAGCATGGAGACTTCAATAAGTTGAATAAATTCTATGATCTATATGGATCATTTGACAGATTAAATTTTGAAAATTCAATGGTTTCACACATGATTGTGGCAGATAAGAAACTTAGCACTATTCATGGTAAGATCCTAGAAGATTTGTATAACAGACTTGTGAATAGAAAACAAAGAGCACAAGAAGAGGACATAAAGATGAGAGAACATGTAATCAGATAGTTTTGTGAAGTTAAGGATGAAGATCATTTGAAGAGATTCTTGAAGTCTCTTAGAACTTTATTGAGAACTAAGAGAAGAACAATCCTTATAATGGGAGGAAAAAAGGAGGAAGTACGGAAAGAGACAGAGCAAGCAGTAATGCAAGTTCTTGTAGATATAGTTGCAGAAAAGCATGTTGAATCAGACCCTCAGCAGAAGCAATCAGAGGAACCGCATGCAGAGGAAGTTGGTATTGAAGAAGTTCCATCTTCTTCACATATCAATATTGGCAAAGAATCAATGGATATTAAAGGCACCAAAGTGACTCTAGAATCAGATGATGCAGTATTTCATGATCTAGGAAACATTGTTGACAATTTGGCTTTGTGAGAACAAGAAAAGGTCACAGAATTAGAGAAGAATACAGAGGCAGAGGAAGCACCAATTGTATCAAAATTAGTTCTAGCAGAACAGTCAGTTAAAGGTGAACAAATTTTGACAGAGGCCACTACCTCTAGTGCACCTTCTATACCAGTTGAAGACATTAGTGCACCTGAGAGTAAGAAGAGGCATATTGGTTCAATGTTTGAAGACCTTGGAAAAGAAGTTGAAGATGATGATCAGCTTGAGTTCATCACATCTCTGAATAAAATTATTGGAAAGAATAAGAAGGTGAAAGACCTTGAAGGCAAAGTTAGAGTTTTGATAGAGAAACTTGAGAGTGTGATCTTCACTAAGGTATCTAAATCAGATCCACTTGAGAAAGCTAAAATAGTAATAAACTTTTTTGACTCTGAATTTTCTAACTTGAAGGATATTGCTAGAATAAAAGTTCAGGAAGACTTTGAAGCAGAAATGCAACAAAATTTAAGTGTAAATATTCGAAATGATATTGGTAGTTTAGATGTATGCATAAAGAATTTGAGGAGACATTTTGAGACAGGAAAGAATTTGTACATAAATGCACTAAATCAGAAATCCTTATAGTTGAAGAGGATAAGAAGATTAGAGAGAAGTTAGATGCTATTACAGCTGAGACAAAGACCTTGACAAGCCCTAATGTCAAGATAAGTTCTGTAGAGAAGAACATAAGGAAATTGAAAGATGAAATTAGAATGTTAGCAGAGGAGAAGAACAGAAAGATGATCAGGGTTAACATCTTGAAAGAGCATGTCTCAATCAAGATATCAATTTTTGAAGATCAAATTGAGCAGTGTCTTTCAGCAAAGACATCATTTCAGAAGTTTAGCTTTAATTCCCTGTAAGCTTATCAGACAATAGCATATGGATTGAGTACTCTACTTAATGTTGCTGAATCCATCAGGAAGATATGGGAGAAATATTTTGAATCTTGGAAGTTAGAGTTTGGTGATTGTGTTGCAAGCCTACTGGCTTTGCAATAACTGATAATATGGTATAAAGTTTTTGAAATTTTTGTACACCCTATCTTTGTCATTGTTGTCAAAGGGGGAGAGATTGTAGAAAATTGAATATATGTTGAGGAAGGATACTCATAGGGGGAGATATTCTATGGAGTATGATATTGTATACATATTGTATAACTTTTGGCCACAATTTTGTATAAGTGTTTTTGAAGTTTTGTTTGTACACTTAACCAATTTTCCCATATGTTGCCACCAATGACAAAGGGGGAGATTGTTGGAAATTTGGCCAATGTGGATGCATAGATGTTGTCATTATGGAAACATATGATCTCTATTGAGAGCATAGAATTTGGAATGCAAGTATGGAAAGTTGAAGGAAGAAATTGTCTAAGTATGGATACAATGATCCTAACAGAGCACCCGATGAAGATTTAGTTGGCAACATCCACTGGAGCAATATTTTTGTTTGCACAGTTAACCAAAGCTTCTATAGAGTATGAGGATACCCCATCTCAGTGCGCATAAAGTTTGGAGTAGTACAGACAAAGTTATTCAAAGTTTACCGAAGATAGTTTTTGCAGACAAAACAGTTTTGGAGACAGTATTAGCAAAAGAGTTAAGGGATTATTTTTGCTTGTCAAAATAATGACTTAACATTATGAAGGGACAAAATACTAGATGTTTACTCTTGGATAAAGATTTTGGAAGCTGACCATGTAAAGTTATTAGCTTTAATAACTCATATATTAGGCATACTTGAAATGTAATGAAAAAGAGAAGTGTGATATGTAAAAAAGAAAGAAAAGATAACTTGCGATAGTTGTATATTGTGATAGTAGCAAAGGATATTGATGAAAAGTTGTAAGAAATACCATATTATAGTCAGAAACATTTTGTATTACCTATTTGGGTAGTGAGCTCAGCTGGTGATCAGGTTTTGTAATCTAACTCCTAACAGGGTTAAGGCTTCTAACAAGGCCTAAAGTCCTTTAACCAGGACATATCTACTATATATTGTAAATTGACTCCTAACAGGGTCCAATATCCCTAACAAGATACTTTTGATTAGTGATATTTGTGGGTACCATCCCCACCAAGGTTTTCCCTTTGCCAGGGTTTCCTCGAGAACATATCATGTGTTATGAGTTCTTTCTATTTACTGCTATGTTTGTTAATCAGCTTGATAATCTTTGTATGCACTAAAGTAATCTGTTATATCCATAAGTGGGCAAAATAAAAAGTTTGTGAAATACTGATTCACCCCCCCCTCTCAGTATTTCATATTTCTAACAGTTCAAATTCATGTGACTAAGCTGGTTAGAGGAAAAGGCCTTTGTGCTTAGATGGCAGAAGAGAAGGATCAATCTAAAATTACTAAAGAATCTACCTTACTTCAAGGTAACATTGTATTGTTTAATGATCCTACATCCTGGATATCAGATATGACCAGATTCTTGCAAATTGGGAAATGTCCAAACAATCTTGTTAAAGCAAAGAGGAGATACTATAGGTTACAATCTATTCCCTATGTTCTTATTGATGGTATACTTTATAGGAAAGATTATTCTAGAATGTTTCTTAAATGTATTGATTTAGTTGATCAAACCATAATTTTATCTGAATTTCATGATGGATCTTGTGGAGGACATTTTAGTCCTAAAACTATAGCCTGGAAAATACTAAGGGCTGGCTATTATTGGCTAGATTTATTTAAAGATGCATACTCTTGGGCAAGAAAGTGTCATAAGTGTGCTATGTTTGCAGGGAAACAAAAGCTGGCAACCTTGCCATTAAAACCAATTGTGGTGGATCAACCATTTAACAAGTGAGGAATAGAATTTATAGGTTCTATTAATCTTAATTCTAGTGCAGGTCATAAATGGATTTTGACTACAATAGACTATTTTACAAGATGGATTGAGGCCATTGTGCTAAAGGAGGCCACTAGATCTGTTGTATTACAATTTTATGAACATATTATAAGCATGTTTGGGGTTCCTTAATCAATTATCTCAGATAATTTTATGGCTTTTATTGGTTTATCGATTATAGAATGGGCTATGAAAAATGGAATCTATTTTAATACTTCTTCTAACTATTATCCTCAGGGTAATGCTCTTGCAGAGTCTACTAATAAAAATCTAATTAGAATTATCAAAAATAATTTGCAAGAGAATAAGAGAGATTGGCATTCTAAATTGAAGGCAACCTTATGGTTGGATAGGATTACACCTAGACGGGTTATTGGGAATTCTCCTAATGTCCTAGTTTATGGTAAAGAGGCTAGATTGCCAGTTTCTACTGAATTTCCAACCTTATAGCTAGCTGATCAGATGTTGTTGTTTGAAGAGGGAGATCCTCTTAAGTTGAGGTATGCTGATTTATTACAGCTTGACTAAGAAAGGAAAAAAGCATTGGAAACTATGGGGTTGAAACAAGCACAAACTAAAAGGTCATTTGATAGGAAAGCTAAGTCCAGAGAATTCAAAGAAGGTGATCTAGTACTCAAGTGGGATGTGCTAAAGAGCAGGCCAGGGTAGCATGACAAATTTGATAATTTTTGGTCAAGACCTTTTGTTATAACAACTTGCAAAGAAAATAATGTTTTTCAGTTGTCCACAACTGAAGGAGAAGATATACAAATTCCAATTAATGGAATATACCTCAAGCTTTTCTTTGAGGGTTAGGATAGGTTTTTTTTTTTTTTTTTTTCAGTTTAATAAGTGTTGTCCAAGCACTAGGTCTCTAGGTTGCATTGAGTCTAGTTTAGGTGCATTTTCATTTCAATAATGGTTGAATTCATGGTTTTAGTTTTCCTAACTCTGTTGCCCTATGATAAGTCTACAGGTCATGTCTAGTAGACAAACATCCAATGGAAGTCACCAAAATTGTTACTCAAAATTACAGCATACAATACAATAGGCATAAATAGGAAAAGGTTGCACATTTGTTCATCCAATTAATACTACCTTCCAGGTTTTGTTAATTGACATTTCTTTATTGCATTTAATTTTAGATTTTATTATTGTACTCTAAGTATTGATCATGATTCAAAATTTCAAAATTTATAACTGATCATTACATTGTGCATTCAAACTGAATGTAATATACAAATGTCTTTTCATGTTCCATATTTCCTAATCAAACAATAGAGTACATATGTAGAATTGAAAATGATTGAAGTATGGAATACAAGTCTCATGCATTTCCTTATTGTATAATGTGTTGTTAACTAGTTGTCTACCAGGTCCTAGGTCCTCTGGTCCAAGTCTTCATCTGCATTTAGGTCTTTAGGGTTCATACTTGCATGAGAGAAAAAATGTGGTTAGATCCTATTGGATCTAAGTAATGCATGAGAAATAAATAACATACTATAGCAATCAAGTTTTCAAAGCTGCATATCAATCTGAAAAATGAAATGCAATAAGGAAATGTACACTAACACTCACTGGAAGATAGTATTAAAGGGACTTGTTTTTTTTGAAAACATGAAACCTTTTACTATTAATGATCATTGTGGTGTATGTTGTCCTTTTTATTAACTAGGTATCTGAATTAAAGGGACTTAGTATTTTTAGCTGAGAAACCTTTTTCAGAAGTTGCAGTACATGGCTAGATTAGTGAACATAATGGACTGAAAATTGATTTACAAATTTTTTATTATGTTCACTAATCTAACCATTTCAAATGGTTTTGTTTGAGAGCTTAATAGTTTATTTTGCAGAAAGAAGGTTGACTGGTTTTCACATTCAGTCATAGAAAAGAGATGCACATCAAGTTGGAATTTCAAAACAAAGTGCTACAGAAGGCGCCAAAGTTGTAAGCACTCAAAGATCAAGTCACATAATGTAGTTACATAAATATTGGTCCAATATATCTTTGCTGATTCAAGAGGTACAAATTCAAGTGATGTCACTGTTATTGTTGATTACAGAAAGAAGTGTCATAAAATGTTTTACAACATGTATCTGTTATACACTAAGTTTTGTACCCTTTTCAAGCTCTCTTATTCTTGATAACCTAGTATAACTTTGGGATCATCTCTAGGTTGTGGGACATTTGCTAACTGAGATGAAACCTCCAAGTTCTAGGTTGGTTCCTCTTGGATAATCACCTTAATTTTCTTTTTGACATAAAAGTAAATTCTTGAAGGGAAAGGGATAGAAGGAATGCAAAAAGGGAAATAATTGAATAAGAAAACTATCCTACTAGGTGATACACTGAAATGACATGAACATAATATATTGACCAAATTAGCATGAAAGCTCTCATATCTAATGGAACACAATCTTCCTAAACAAGCTTGCATGAGTATTTGACAGAGAGGTCTGAACAAAAGACACAGACTATGACCTACAAACAAATGTTCTATTCCATAAAAAGGCACAGGAATGAGACAAGACAGCTTGGGATGAACAAAATCCAAAAAACTATCTAAATCATATCAGACGCAATAACACATGAATAAGCTAAAATAAAGAAGGGCTCTAGAACTCCAAGATTTCTCTAACCAAGCCAGTATATTATACCCAATAAGAGAAATACAGACAAGGGAAAGGCTTGAGGGAAGAGAAGATGCCACGAAACACCTCTATTAAATTTGATAAATCAATGAAATATTTACCAACTATAGAAGCCAGAGGGTAGGAAGAATTCCATAGATAACTCCCTAAGAAAGAAAAAACTCTTCTTTTCTGAAATCTCTAAAGACCAATATATACATCTCCCTTTTGCATGCAGGCAGGAGTAAAAAAAACTTAGGGTTACATAGATTTTCATATAATAATAGAAACCCTAACTCTATCATGTCTAATCATAAATGCATTGGAAATATCTTCAGGATATTAGATATATGCCTGCATGCCTTTCCAATTGCCATAACTATCTCTTAAAGGTTGGCCAATCCATCCACTTCTCTACAAGTCGGGGTTGCCATGTATGCTCAGATCATATCTCTTGTAGATATTTTGAATTTAAAAGTATAAATGGTCACAGGTGGCACCAACCCTTCCTATCCATCAATGGCTAATATTTAAACCAGCATGGCTCCCCAGGAAGCAAAAAATCAAGCCAGGACGACCGTCCAGATCTTCACATCATTTTCCTAACTACAACCATCCTAAAGAAATCAATTCTAAACAACCTATTTTTCATTCATGGATCACTGTAACAAACTGACATGAAAATGGCCTAACACATGACTGGGCTCTACCCTTGTGGGAGCCTCATTTCACTCCACCAATGGCCAAAATTGTATGAGATAGGAAATTTTGGGTAACATTTTTGGTGATTTCTGCTAGATGTTAGCCTGCTAGACATTGGAAACCAGTGACCTTGATGCAATCCATTGGGTGTAGGAGTCATCTCTTGAACATAAAACTTTCTTGACAGAGAGAGGAAAAAAAAAAATTGTGCTCGAGCACTTCTTGGAAAATAGGGAAAGACTAAGCTAGAAACTGAAAGAAAGCAGGAAAACTACCCTACCCTAAACTAACCAGTGCAAAAACTTGGTTAAACAAAACCATTCACTGGTATGTTGAAGTAACTACCCTTCTTCATTAGGACATTTTGCATTAGACACATCAAGATAGCTACAAAGATATGAGGCACATAAAAATTTGTCAAATAGTTAAGAACTGTCTCTGCAAAAATAGGACCAAGTTTACCTTCCTCTAATTGATCATATGGAGAGGCCTCAGTAAACTCCTTCTGGGCCAAGTATCTGATACGGCAACCTCTTGAAATTTTGAAGGAAGAACTTTCCTGGATGGTTTCTAGTTTATCTTCATGGTTCCCCCTCATCATGGATAGCCATGTCAACTCATTCCCCATAATCAGAGGATTACTATCCTTAATAGAGTAAGTAGAGGACCCTTGGAAGTTGTTAGGATCTTGAATTCCTTTTGGAATGACTAGCTCTTCATAATTAAGCTCCACACATAGATCTCCTATGATGTTTTGGTTATCTTCTGCATATTGGGAAGTTTCCTTCTCAAAGATGAGATCAAGCTCATGAATCAACATATCCTCAGGATCAATCTCTTCTAGCTACTACAATTTTATAGAGGTGGTTGTGGTCGTATCATTATCATCCTACTCAAAAAAACTAGGCAGCTTATTCATTAAGGACCTAGAATCTTCCCTTGCATCAATCATCTGTTGATGATGCATTTGTTGTTCCGACTAACCTTTAGCCATGGGTAATGGCATGGTCTCTTCTTCATCATCAATAAAGAGGGGTAGCTCATCAAACAATTCAACCAAGACACCAAGTTGGGCATCAATCTCCACTTCTTCTCCCAATCTATCACAGTCATCACTTAGCACTGATACCTTAGATTTTCTTTCCCCCTTATCGCATGAAAGCTCATTTGCCACAGGTCCTTGCTCTGATACTTGACTAGTATCTTTGAAAAGACTTGGCATCTGATAGCCATGAGGTGGAGTCCATTGAAGTTTCCATGGTAGTTCATCATCTTGAGAAACTAGAGGGGTCTCTTGGGATAAACAAAATTCTTGGAAGAACTACCCTTGCAGAGTGGTGGACTGAAATTCCTCTAGTATAGGCTCTTGGAAAAAGCTTTTTCCTTAAAACTTGGGACACTAAAATCAGAAGATTTAGATGCAGACATAGAAGGCATACCTTTTTCAAAATTTGGAAATTTTAAGACCTTGTCCTTCAACCACTGCTCCTTTGGAACTAGTCCTCCTTGATGATCCTCTCCAATGGCTTGCTGCATCCCAAACTCAGGGAGATATGCTTGAGAGGCCACTGTCTCTTGTTGTAGCACTTCTAAATTCTTTTCAACATGAAGCTCATAGTTCATGAGAATGAGTGGAAAATCTAGAGCTTCCTTCCCAAAAAATGGGTTTAAGTGACTACTAGCTGCTTGGATGCTCTGTGTTGGGAATGTCTTCTTGACTGGATTATAGGGATGGAAAGGCCTCTTTACCAATTTTTTCCTTTTACTTTGATGCTTTTCTTTATACTGTGGTCTACTTTACTGATAGGATTGTCTCTGAGTTTGGTACTGCTGGTTAGGACTTTGATCTTGATTTTGATAAGGTAGTGCAACTTCTTGATTTTTCCCTTTTTTAGCGATCAAATCCTTGGTTAGAGTCTGTAGTAGGATTATTTTTTCTTGGGTTGTTTCTTGCTGATCATTTCTCATCTCTTGTTGACTTCTTTTTAATTTGAGTAGCTCTTGAGAAGGGTCTCCTTTGGATTCCTCGTAGCTAGAACTAGCTTGTGGTGCCACTATAGTGGGTATATGGGTAAATGGAGGAATCTACAAAGGCGTACTTGGCTAGATGTTGGGAAGAATAGGCATGGGTGGCCTTGGGGTTATCATACCAGCCTGAATTAGGTAATTTTATTCCTTAACAACTATATCAAAAGCCCAGGGTAATGAAGTACCTCCCAAGGACTAAATCATGACAGATACATCACTAGTTAGGCTTCTCAAAAAATAAAGTAAAGCACAATCTACTGGAGGCCTTATATTAATTGGAATCCTATTCCATGTCTTGAGGAATCTGCCATTAAAATCTGTCATCTATTCTTGAGGATCTCTCTTTATAATTTGGAGTTGCTCTACTAGAGACAAAGATTCTAAATCATCCTCAAAGTATTTTTTAAGGATCTCCCCAAGTCTATCCCATGAATTAATGGAGCCAACTGCTAGATTTCTAAACTATTCAAGAGCCTTACCTTTGAAATAGGCTTCTAACAATATAGTGGCTACATCTTCCTAAGTTATATTGTGTATACATATGGTAGCCGCATATCTTATGTTTTCAAAAGCTGTTGTTTGGCCTTCACCTATGAAAAGAGGTATACTTTTTAGTGCTACCAAGGGAACATCATGGTGTTGGGAAAAATTTAATGGACTACCCTAATTAAAGGGTGCAAATGCAAATTATCTTGCTATAATAGGGATCTATTTTTTCCATAAGCTTTATTAGAAACTGGGTCTGCTTGTTCTTAACACCAATGGAGTCACTAGATATACTTGAATATTAACCTCTCTACGGTCTATATTATGCAATCAATATATCATAGATAACATAATCTCTTGAAGGTGAACTTTTCTCTTATGGTCCCACCAGGCATGCTAGAAATGTTATACACTAAGTTTTGCACCCTTTTCAAGCTCTCTTGGTCTTGATAACCTAGTATAAATTTGGGATCATCTCCAAGTTGTGGGACCTTTTCTAACTAAGATGAAACCTCCAAGTTCTAGGCTGGTTCCTCTTGGATAATCACCTTAATTTTCTTTTTGACATAAAAATAAATTCTTGAAGGGAAAGGGATAGAAGGAATGTAGAAAGGGAAATAATTGAATAAGCAAACTATCCTACTAGGTGATACACTGAAATGACATGAACATAATATATTGACCAAATTAGCATGAAAGCTCTTAGAACTAATGTAAGACAATCTTCCTAAATAGGCTTGCATGAGTATTTCACAGAGAGGTCTGAACAAACGACATAGACTATGACCTGCAAATAAATGTTCTCTTTAGCAAAAAGGCATAGGAATGAGACAAGACAACTCAAGATGAACAAAATCCACAAAACTATCTAAATTAGATCAGACACAATGGCACATGAATAAGCTAAAAGTAAGAAGGGCTTTCAAACTCCAAGATTTCTCTAACAAAGCCAGTATATTATACCCAATAAGAGAAATACAGACAAGGGAAAGGCTTGAGGGTAGAGAAGATGCCACATAAAGCCTCTATTAAATTTGATAAATCAATGAAAGATTTACCAATAGTATAAGCTAGAGGGTAGGAATAATCCCATGGATAACTCCCTAAGAAAGAAAAAACTCTTCTTTTCTAAAATCTCTAAAGACCACTATATACATCTCCCCTTTGCATGCAGGCAATAGTAAAAAAAACTTAGGGTTACATAGATTTTCATATAATAATAGAAACCCTAACTTTGTCATGTCTAATCATAAATGCATTGGAAATATCTTCAAGATATTAGATATATTCCTGCATGCCTTTCCAATCACCATAACTATCTCTAAAAGGTTGGCCGATCCATCTAACACACAACTGGGCTCTACCCTTGTGGGAGCCTCATTTCACTCCACCTGTGGCCAAAATTGTATGAGACAGGAAATTTTGGGTAACAGTATCTTTGAGTCTCATGAGCCCATGCTTGAACTTCATTGATAATAAACAAATATTTTATACCTTATTGCATTGATTTAAAGACTTCAATTTCAACATTAAAAGATAATTATTTCCTAAGCATGGTAATTTGTGCCAGTAAGTCTTACAGTGTTCTCACTTTTCAAGTTTGGAATTCAAGTGGTAAGTGACTATGCAATAAGAAGAACAATCAAAATGCAGTCAAGTGAGTTGAAAATAGTGATTATGCTACAAGAGTTTTTAATGCACTGGGATGATGAGGCTTTACTTCATTCTATAGAGCTGATTATGTGTATTGACAGAAGAACATAAGACAGAAAACAAGCTGTAGGAACTTTTTTATAAAAAGAAAGCATAAGGTTGTAGCATTTCATCTATAGTCTATGTTCATAGGCATTGTGTTAATTGGTTTTCAAAGCAAATATAATAGCTAAGTATTGTATTTAATGAAATCTGACAAGCTAGGTTCCTAGTGATATGTGTGTGCATTTGTGATAGTAATGTAAAAACCAGAGATAAAGATGTACATAAGCTGTCAACAAAATGAACAATAAATAGAGAAAAGAAATGTACTTATCTTTTATGAGAAAAGTGACTTTTATTCTTTGGCATTTTTCAGTCATTTTTTAAGTCAGCTTCTAAAGCTTGTGAAGCTTATGACCGAAAGATGTCATAGCTTAAAAACTAAATACATCTACCACATCTTTCAGTCATAAGCTCACGGTTTTGATGTAATGATTGATGAGGAGAACTCAAGAATGATGGTGATTATTGTCAATAATTTTTAGACATCTTGGAAAGCATCTAAAACTATCGCTGGGATGTATTAACTCATGCCAAGTTCCATAGTGACACATCTCAACCACAGTTTAGACCATCACCAAAAGTGACTGAAGTTGTATGTCAGAGGGAAGGCCGAGTTTTTTTGATAGCACTATCAAAGACAAATGTACCCACATCAGCAAGGTGGTAAAAATAAAACAAATCTCATGCTAAACTGCCACGGTCACAGTTCAGGTTCACAAACTGTAAGTCAAAAAATTGAGTTCTGATGACTCACAATTTTAACAGATTTTGTTCATAGTTGTTCATCAACATGAAGGTCAAGTTATGGTTATGGTACTACCGACATTATAGAGAGTCCATGTCAGTAAGAATGGAATATAGAAAGAAAAAGCTTCATACTTAAGTCGAGTAGTGAACTTGAGTGATTTGATAACTTACCAAGTGAAGGCCGAGTTGTTGTCAGCAGTGAAATCGTAGATCTAATTTAAGCCGAGTTCATGAGTCACAATTGTATTTTGAAAGTCACGATAAATAGAAGTTGACCTGTGATTTTATTAAATGAGGAGTCAAAGTTACAAATGAAAGTTCACTATAGTTTATCTACAGTCAAACTTAAAGATTAGTCTCAACTTTAATGATGATAAGCTATAGTAGCAGTCATGGCTTCATATATAGTCAAAGGAATAAATCATATACAGTCAAAGGAATAAAGCTATGTCAGTCACAAAGCCATGACTACTATAATGAAATGAGTTTGAGATCATGGTTAGACTCGTAAATGAAGGGTAGATTCTCAGTAGAGCCATGGTCATAGATGTTCAACAAAGAGGTAAGAACTAGTCACAAGCTGTGACTTATATCCAAAACTTACAAGTCCAAAGTGCCTCGAAAGTCATGGATTCACAAAAAAAAAAAAAGAGTTCAAAACTATCACAAGCTATGACTTTTAAAAATGAAAGCAATGTGAAGTCATTGTATTGTGCAGAGGAAAATACTGGTAGAAACCAAGAGCCATGTGCCCATAGATGGTTATCTATTCATAGTCATAGACATGAGTCATGTGCATTTAATATTGCAAATCAAAATGAAAACAAAGATAGTCATCAGTGACAAATGGAGGTGAATGATAGCATCAGTCAAAACAAAAATAGACACAATGGTTTACCTTGATTTGAGGCCAACAAGACTCTGTCATTCAAAGCCATCCTCGAGGATGGAGATATAGTGAGAAAATAAAAAAGAAGAACGCCAGTCGACTGATTAGACCCGAGTTCCATAATACAAAGCTTAGCAAAGAATGCCCACTAGTGAAGAAAAATCAATAGAGAGCTCGAGTTTCATCAATGAGAGACTGAGTTTCATGAAAATTTTTCCAGAGTAAGGCTAGGGTTTACAAAATTCTTCTTGTTTCTTCCATACGAAGAATGACATAGCTCCAGTTTCAAAAGATAAAATGAACTCATGATAATTTGGAGTCCACCAAGTGAAATGCATTTAATGCATTTAATGCATTTACTACAGATGTACATTCCTGTAGTCTTCAAAATTTTCCCAGTGCCACCTCATGCTTCTTCATTCGAACCATGCTGCAAGTGGGTTGAGTGGTATTTTATCATTCCCCATTGCAATTTCTACACTTAGTGTTTTTTTCTTTTCCCTATGTTTAGAGGTTATAGGTTATATTTGATATTGGATTTTTATCCAATTTTGAGGTAATCTAAATATTGGCAAATATTGTAAAAGGGTTTTTAATCCTTATTTAAAACTAATATTTAAAGGCACTTATGGAGGATTTTTTATAGGGCTAGAGTTTTGGCACGAATTTTGGCCAAATTAGGGCAATTTGTTAAGGGCTTGCATTTTTGGATTTGGAGCTAAGGCATACTATAAGATTGATTTTCATGATCAATTTTAGGCATTGCAAGTTTTGGGAGAGAGGATAATAGTGAAGATATTGCTCCTACATATTTTTCAAGCCATTTTTGTAACCACATTATCAGATTTGTGAGAGAAATAAAGAAGATGCTCTTTGATCCATACAGTTTTTGGAGTTTGATTTGATGATCCTAGTTTCATCTTTCTTTGCAAGTGTTTTTTTAAATTTTAATCCAAAAGAAGTGAATGCATGTTTGTTCCTTCTTGAGGTAATCAGTTGTTCTTAAACCTTGTATGGAAGATGTATGTTGTTAACTGTTTAAACTATTTGTGTTTTAATCCTAATAGTGAAGCCTATTAGCCTATATGTTGAACAATGATTTGAAGAGTCAAGCCTTTGATATATGATTTTGAGCTATTATTTTGTTCTCCCAACAAAGTATGAATCCATTTTTGGTGTATCACCCCAATTCATTTCAATTTAAAAGTTCTTTCTAGCCCTTTTCTTATCAAGTTTTAAATCAGGTGGTGATATTTCATATTTAATAGGAACCGACCTAGAATCCAGAGATTCCTCCTTATTCATAGTCCACCCACAGCTAGAGGAGGTTTCCATTGTCAGGATAGAATTTTTGTGTAGCCTTAATGCATGAGTTAGGGTAACAATTCTAAGCCTGAATAATTACAAGGGTGTATGTCTTATTTATATGCACATGCAAAACTATTCATCAAGTCAGCCTATAACTAATTACATACAATGCTTCCAAATGAATTGGCTCAAGCGTGTTTACATATAATAAAATTAACATGTCTATGACCTAAATATAGTAGGTGCATAGCCTTTACAAAACAATATTATGATCGCTAACCAAAATACAAACAATTGGCTCCATACTCTGTTCTGTTCTACCGCTCACTAACTTTGACTCTTCATTAACTGGCTATATCTTCATCATACTGACTTATTTGATCATGCACTCTTATACTTAGCATGAATACATAATACCCAATTTATCTTCAAGGGCGCATGTCATAACTTTGTCATACGCATGTGCACTAATGCTCTATTCCTCTGGTGCTCTGCTAACTATCCATTCTTCCATACTTAGCCATATTTATGATCTTCTAAGTTATGCGCTGACTCCAAAACTTCATATGACTTTGTTGCCATAATGAAAACACTAAATCATAGTCATATACATCATTATAATCAACTTGCCAACACATATTGAGCATAATAGAATGGTCTGGGATACAAAATGTGAATATCTATTGCTAGCACCTTTTAGCCTATCAACATAAAATCAAGTACTTCCATATCTCCAACCTGTCTATAGGAGTAATACATGTTTTGTAAGTAGGTTATAAAAAATCCAACATTGAAGGATAGACCATCCTCATTAGTCAAAGGACTAGATATTCCCTCTACTTCACCCATGTAGATAGCTAATTTCCAGCCCTTGTATGTGGTATCCATCTTGGTGTATTCCTCTTTCAATTCCTCAAATGATAGAGGAAAACCATGTGTCTAATCGAGGGTGAATACTTCTACCAAGGAACTTGTCAATATGTACACAAGGTTTTCCCTCTAGGTCTAATATGATTCTCCTCTTCGAGTCATAATTATTGACTAACACTTATAGCAATTCAATATTTACAAATACATTTGGTACCATGAGCTTACCCAAATTCATCTTCCATGTGTGACATATGAGCGTAGGGTTGCTTCTTCTCATATAATGAAATAATTTTTTTTATGTCCCCTTAAATTCATCCATATATCCCAACATACTTGAATCTATCTTCAATATGGTTTATTTATAGGTAAATGGTGCTTTGATCTCCTTGATTTAGGGCTCAATGCATGCATTTGATCAATCAAATCTTGATCAAGCCTTCTGTTTTGGGTTCTCTACACCATATTTTGTTTCTTTCCTTTGGTATCCCTACTTTTCATTGGTATCTTCTTCCCCAATCCACTAGAACCTCCATTGGGATCATTTTGTTACAAAAAGATCCTTTATGTTAGGATCAATTTTTTGAGAAAGATTTTGTTAAATTTCCTATTAGAACCTCATAATTTTTCCTCATGTGAATCCTTTAATTCCCTTGATCTAGATTATTTAATGGTGTGCTTGGGTGTTTTTGAATTTTAATGAAGAGGATATGATAAATGCTAAAACCTATGCTGATCATACACGCCATTCATATGTTACCTTATGGAATCAACACAACTCCTTCAATCTAACTTCCAATAGTCAATTATTAGTAAAATTTCTACCAATCTTCTTATTTCCATCGGTGTAACTAAATTTTATCTACCCCACAATAGAAAGTGTATCATTGGAAAATTGAAGAACTTCCATTTAGGACTAGATTAGCCCTTCGAGTAAGTGGTTTGGGGTCATGTCGAATGCCTTGAATGGGTCTTTGACTTGGATCTAGCTTTTTCCCATGTTCTGCCCCATTTTTCACTTCTTTTCTACATTATTTTGGCATCCTGACTTGAAACCTTGAGATTCTTGATCTCAAGGTTAAGGTCAACCTTCTAGATCAAGGTTGACCTTGACCCTAACCTAGGTCAAGGTTGACCTTGGCCTTGACCCAGGGTCCAAATTTTAAGATCCCAAAGTTTCCAGATGTTGAGTTTTAGAAATATTTATTTTTCACTTTTGTGTTGGTTGTTTCAGGCTTCGAAATGGTAAACTCTCAAATTATATTCAATTTAGGTCCATGTCTAAGGGTAAAGGCTTAAATGGGAATTTAATTCTCCTATGTAGGCCTCTCTAGAAGTTTGTGCCCTAGACTAGTATACAAGGAATCCTTCCTCTCTCTTTTTAATGATCAATCAAGTTTTCTCCATCACAACACAAGATCAAGCAATCAAGAAGAAAGAAATAAGAATAAGGAAAGAATTCAAGCATTCATTCATCTTCAAGCATCCAAGCATTCAAGATCCAATTCATCAAGGAGATCCATTGGTAGCCATTGAAGGATTCAATCTCTATGGAGCCCTCTTGTTGGAGAGTTCTCCATCCACATCCATTCAAGCATCTTCCTATTCCAAGATCCATTCAAGATTGGTGTTGAAGATCTAAAGACAATTGATTTGAGACATCCTACATCCAATTCTACATTCATTTGGAGTATCCATACTTGTGGATTTAAGGATTCAAATCCTCCACAAGGGTTTCAACATAAGCAAGGTGAATTGTTCCATTTACTTTGTTTATTACTGCAATTTAAATTTAGTTTCAAGGTTAATTCCTAAATTGGGGTTTGACTAAGGCAAACTCCTCCCCCCAACAAACAATACCATTTTTCTTCTAGGAACAGGTGCAGAACAAAAAATTACAATGTAGATCTAGATACTTTTTTCGATAAACTTTTAGGATCTTAGAACAGAATTTTCATCAAAGCAATGCAGGTCAAGGTCAACATAAAGGGGCATGAGTGTGCTCTAGGGCAAGATTGTGCCCCCTTATTTGGGTCAAGGTCAACCTGGCTCAGAAAAGAAAAAGATTTATGGGTTTTTTATATCTCACAACTTCAATTAAGGACCATGGTAATGGACAATTTCTGAGACCGTCTGACAAGGTTTTCAACATATTCTTTTTAAGAGCTAAGTACTTTATATTTCTTCATTTCAATATTAGTCTTCTATATTTACTTTCCATATCATTAGAATTTCATTGTGTTAAATATTGGTTTAGGGTCTCTTTTATGTGCAAACCCCCATTGTTCTAGACCCCATCCATATTTTCCACCATACATTTTGGTGAACCCGACAAGCTTACCCCCTATCTTTTGTGGAATTAGATGCCCTATTGTGTTTGTGGTGTTCGATTTCCTTTTCATGCTTATAAATTTCATTTGAATACATTTGGATATATCTAGATCTATTTTCTATGCATTTCTTTATTCATTATCATGTTGCACAAGTTGTTTCAAGTGTTTTCCAAACATCCTTCTATAACTTTTGGGATTACACAACATCTTCCTCTTACCTTACCATTGCATGTTGTTACACCTAGAAAGACTTTATCTAGTTCATGTGATGTGACTTTGTCCTCTCTTGTATTACCTTGTAAGGATATATTAGAGCAAGAAGATGACTTTAATCCATCTCTCCATCATATTTCTCTTTATGAAGATGATTTGGGGATTGATATTAATTCTTCTCCTAATACATGTCTTTTCTATGAGCCTACTTTAGAATATAATTTACCTTCTTTCCCCTTTAGGGATCCAGCTTTAGTGATTTATGAAAATACTACAATGTGCTTTAGTGGTAGGGATGATAATCCTCCTATTTGGGATGAACCTTTGGATTTGGATTTTGATTACTCTCTTCCTCATGAAACCATTGTGGATGATCCCTTGGATAAAGATATTGATTTATCCTCTCCTCGTGAAGAATATTTGATACAAGAGGGTGATTTATTAATGGATGACATATTAATACATGATGGTGAATATTTTTCTAAAATACATTCCCCTTATGTAGATATTTTAGTGAAAGAAGATGACATTATAGATGCTTTACCTCCATTTGGGATTCCTTCTAGTGATGAGGCATTAGTGGAAAATGATATGAATTCTATTAATGCTCTCCCTCTTAGTGATGATCTTATCGAGAATCAAGATCCTACCTCCTCTCCTTCTAGGATGTCTTCTTTGCTTCCTTCTTATGAATCTATTTGTAGTGTTGAGACAACTAACATGGTTTATCCAGAACCCTTGTTGATTATCAAAGGTTGTCCTTGCATTACTATAAAAAATAAACCTATGGATTCTTTAGAGTCTTTCAATGATCAAGATTCAATAGCTCAAACCTATCATACAAGGAATAACCCTCAACCTAATCCAGTGGTTTCTATTTCTTTCCCACCTTCTCAATCCATTCTTCCTCCACCCCGTCTTCCTAGAAAGGAGTATGACTTGATAAAGCAATTGCACAATACCCATGCCAAGATTTTTTTATGGGAGATTCTTCAAAATTCATCTACCTACCATGAAGCCTTGCAAAAAGCTCTAGAAACTCTTCCCACTCCACCTCCTAATCAAGAAAACATCAATACTTTGTTACAGTGCATGCATGCTACTCTAGGTGCTCCTGATATTGTATTTACTCAAAAGGATTTACCTTCTAAATTTTTTTAGAATCAATATGATGCTCTTATGGTTGTTGTTACTATCAATAAGAGTATCATTTTTAGGACTTTGATTGATAATGTATATGGTATTAATATTTGTAACATGGACATGCTCAAAGTGATTAAAGACGATCTTTCAACTATTCAACCTGACAATATTCCTATATGTGGCTTTGATAACATTTATAAGAACACTTTGGGACTCATTACCTTACCTTTCAAAGTAGGTTCGGTCATCTTGAATACTCCTTTTCATGTTATTCCTAGACCTCTTAATTATAGCCTTGTTTTGGGTAGACCTTGGTTGCATGAGATGCATGTTGTTCCTTCCACCCTTCACCGTAAAGTCAAGTTTATTCATAACAATATGATGTATACACTTCATGTGAATGATGTGTCAAATCCTTGTTTGAACATTCAAACCTACAATACTCCTATTCCTAATAGTAATCCTTCTTCCTCTAATGCTCTTCTTGGCAATGATTAGGGAACCTTGGATTTTAATCCTACCTTTATGGGAGAGTATAAGGTTTCTGATCTAGATTTTATGAAGCAAGAAAGAGAGTTTGAACAACAAAATTTTACTTCTACTTCTAATGCCCTTCATAATAAATTTATTTCCATTTCTACCCACAATGAATCTATCAAACCTACTAATGATGACATAGTGACTACTAAAGTTCCATTGACTCTTGCTGATATGGTTTCTTGTTATGGTCTTGGTTATCATTTCCTAGTTAAACAAGGATTCAATGGTCAAGGATGTGGTAAGAATAAATAGGGAATTCAAATTCCCTTATAGAATGGGGGACATGAGCATTCTTATGGATTGGGATTTAATCCTCAACAAAAAATCAATGTTAACAACATCTCAAATAAAACTTCAAAACATGATGAAACTATGAAGGAATTTGAACAAGAAGTTTAGTTGCCTAAACTCCTTCATGATAAGATGATTACTAAACCTATATGCAAAAATAAATGTAGTGCACACTTGAAGACTCTTCCTTTTTGTTTGTATCATAGATTTCATGATCAATCTACTAATGAATGTCAAGCTTTACATTATAAGATTAGGCAGCTCATTGATAGTAAGGTTATTTATATATCATGTGGCAATGAGTTGTATTTCAATCCCGTTTTCTCTAAATAACATTTATGTTCCTATTATGGAGCTTGACATTATATAAATAATGTTAGCCTAATCCTTGGTGGCTCATTGTCTTGTATAGTGTTGTGAGCAATATAATAGGTACCATTCCATCCTTGTTCCTATGCTTGGGGGGTAAGGATGCCATCTCCTTCTTTTCTATCTTTCTGGGATCCACTTTTCCCTTGGTTAAGAAGTATCTATCTATTATGTGATATCCAATCATACATGAAAATTTTGGTTTGCATTGAGGATCTTTGTCCTTGATCATAACCTATTTCATTGTTTGACATTGGTTTTCCATGGTTGATAAATCTCTCACCTTGGAAGCTGAATAGTGTTCTATCCCTCACAAGGGTTACTTTTTCCCTTCTTGCATGATATCTATTTGCATTCATCCCTTCCATGGCCTCATAGGAGCTATGACCTTATTGGCTTGGACTGGGTGTTGTCTATGGATATTGCTTGATGTTGAAGAAGGCTTTATCCTTGTTCTTTTCGTTCCTTAACATGTCAAAATAGTAGATATTTTTCCATCTTAAGGAGGGGGCATATATACAGCCTCCCTCATTCTATATTATGCATTTTTTTTCTAACCTTTTTTTGTCCAGTATGCTAAATCCTCGGAAGGTCACACACATAAGTTGCTAAATCCTGAAGAGACATGCATTTTTAATTTCAAATATCCTAAATCCTCAGAAGGTAACACACATAAGTTGCTAAATCCTAAAGAGATACACATTTTACAAATGTATTCTATGGTGATATGAGGATATGGATCCATGGGTACTTCATAAAAGCCATCAGAAGACACACTAAATACATGTACAAAGCTGCCAGAAGGTGCACAACTTTATGGGGTGACTATCAAGTGCTTTCTTGGTGGACCATCCTATCCTTTTTATGGTTCACAGTGAGATACACACATCTTACTGGGTGAGCTAGCCACTCCTCTCTCCCCTTTTCTCTCTTTTTTCTAGTAATGTCTCTCTTATTGTAATCTTGGAGTTGACCAAGAGTTGAGTTCTTGGGGGCTTGAGGATTCCTTTGTCCCATTGGTTTCAATAAGATTGTCTTTTTCTTTGTGATCTCCTTTACCAAGAGTTTGCATCAAGTCCATAATCTTGCTAAAGTGGGGGCTAAATGTATCATCAGAAAATGGAAGCACTTCCATTTAGGACTGGTTTAGCCCTCCGAGTAAGTGGTTTGGGGTCACGTCGAATGCCTTGAATGGGTCTTTGACTTGGATCTGGCTTTTTCCTGTGTTTTGCCCCATTTTCCACTTCTTTTCTGCATTATTCTGGCATCTTGACCTGAAACCCTAATATTCTCAACCTTAAGGTCAAGGTCAACCTTCTAGGTGAAAGTTGACCTTGAACTTGACCCAGGGTCCAAATTTTAAGATCCCAAAGTTTTCAGATGTCAGGTTTTGGAAAGATTTATTTTCCACTTGTGGGTCGATTGTTTTGGGCTTTGAAATGGTAAACTCTCAAATTATATTTAATTTAGGTCCACTTCTATGGGTAAATACTTAAATGATAATTTTATTCTCCTATGTAGGCCTCTCTAGAAGTTTGTGCCCTAGACTAGTATAAAAGGAAGCCTTCCTCTCTCATTTCAATGATCAATCAAGTTTTCTCCATCACAACACAAGATCAAGAAATCAAGAAGAAAGAAAGAAGGAGAAGGAAATAATTCAATCATTCATTCATCTTCAAGCATTCAAGTATTCAAGATCTAATTCATCAAGGAGATCCATTGGTAGCCATTGCAGGATTCAAACTCTATGGAGCCCTCTTGTTGAAGAGTTCTCCATCCACATCCATTCAAGCATCTTCTTATTCCAAGATCCATTCAAGTTTGGTGTTGAAGATCTAAATAAAATTTATTTGAGACATCCTACATCCAATTCTACATTCATTTGGATCATCCATACTTGTGGATTCAAGGATTCAAATCCTCCACAAGGGTTTCAACATAAGCAAGGTGAATTATTCCATTTACTTTGTTTATTATTGAAATTTCAATTCAATTTCAAGGTTAATTTCTAAATTGGGGTTTGACTAAGGAAAACACCTCCCCCCAAAAAACAAAACCATTTTTATTACAGGAACAAGTGTGAAACAATAAATTATAGTGTAGATCTAGATACCCTTTTCGACAAACTTTCAAGATCTGCGAACATAATTTTCGTCAGAGTGGCACAGGTCAAGGTTGACATAAAGGGGCATGATTGTGCCTTGGGGCAAGATTGTGCCCCCGTATTTGGGTCAAGGTAAACCTAGCTTAGAAAATAAAAAGATTTCAAGGTTTTGTAGATCTCACCGTTTCCGTTAACGAGCACAATAATCAATAGTTTCTGAGACCATCTGACAAGGTTTTCAAAAAATTCTTTTTAGGAGGTAAGTACTTTTTATTTCTTCATTTCAATATTAGTCTTCTATATTTACTTTCCTTATCATTATAATTTCATGTATGTGTTAAATATTGGTTTGGGGTCTCTTTTATGTGCAAACCCCCATTGTTCTAGACTCCATCCATATTTTCCACCATACAGAAAGATACATTGATGATGTTATTAGCAAGACTTACCCTGATCTTCTTCTTTCTCATGCTCAGCATAAGTTTAACTAATATGGTAACATAATTTTTATATCCTCTTTATTGGCATAGCCCAATATTATCAGGGTATCTGTGGAAATCTTCCTCCGATAGTGCTCAGTTAAACCAATAACTTATGTTTCAACAATAAGGTTATCACTATAAATTTTCCCAATAAGATAAGTGCATCATTTACATCAGTGTATGTTAGCCCACTCATTGCATTGGGCATCAACACAACATATCTTTTAATCCTCTTATAGTAATAAGTTACCCCAATATCTTCTTATCCCTGAGAGCTTCCCCGATGACCTATTGCATCCCGCCTTATCTGTATAAATCTCCCCAATGACCTCATCAACCAATTGGGAAAACCTATTATTTATTTTTTCAATTGAGAGAAGTTATACCGACGACCTTTTGAATCACCAAAAAAATTCTTTTTTCGATACTGATTAGTGAATTATCAGTACAACCTTCTTCAATCATAAGTTAACTTTATTGGGATATACCTTTCCTCCTTCCTCCAATAATGATGTCTTCTTCTTATTTATTTAATTGGTGTTACTCATCTTGATGTCTCCTGTCATCTTGACCTATTACTAGCATAGGTATTTCCAATATATGCATATATATATTGAGCTTAGGAATTTGGTGCATGTAAGAACAAGGAAAGTTACACAATTAGTCATATAATTTTGAGAGTAACTTGTTTTTATAATAACCTTACAAACTACAAATTCCATATAGGGATGATTAGAATAAATAAACTTCACAACATTCAATGTCTGAGCTAGGGTTGTAATTCATTTATGGCTATGATGAAGTCTCTATATGAAAATTTTTGTAGCTTCAATCTTTGTGAAAGCATATCAAGTACAAAAGTTTGGTGATGACCTACGCACCTATCCTTATATCATAATCCTTGACATTTATTTTAGGAAGATGATTTATAGGGTGCTATATTGGTGCATGAGCACCTAAGGTATTAGTCATTTTCCTTACCCAATTTTGGCTTGTAATGAATCTATTCAAGTCAGCAAGTTAGTAAATACTCCTAGAGAGTATTTGTGATGATTTCTCTTTGGTAGGTTAGTTTTGTTTTAGAATTGGAAGCTTGAGTCTTATTTGGTCTTAGTATGTACTTATTTGTTTAAGGAACCTAGATAGGTGAAAAAGAGCCTAATGTATTAAAAGACTAAAAAATGTGTGGAGTATTAGAAAATAATCCTAAAATTGCCTTAGAAGTGTTTTACTTCATTTTAGATAGGTTGGAACACTAGGGATAACAAGAATAACAAAAATTGCAAAGTTGTCAAGATAACTTTTGCAACTTTGAAAAGTTGCATGTTAAACCTTGTCCTAAGAGATATAATGAAGGAATATGGTTGTCTCAAGGAACTAACTATAATATCATGAGGGTTGGACTATTTAAACACCCTCAGGCTCAAATCCCAAGGTTGGATGGAGTTAAGCCTTTTTATGAATACAAAAATGAGTGCTTTTTTAGTCATAGTCGGTGTTTCAAATGAAAAATTGAATCAAATGGATTAGATCTCCATTATTTTTTATTATATTGCGCTAATACAATGTTTTTCCTTTCTTCCTATTAGTTTTTGGTGCATTTTTTGTGAAGTTCTAGGTAGGTTTTGTAAAACTTTTGTGTTTTTCCAGTTCTCTGGCATGCACAGAGTAGGGGTTAGAAAAATGGTTCATTCTTGAGATACCACTATGGAATCATCATGTACCATTCTTCATGGTGTTGGACCTAGTTCTCTTCCTCGACCCTTCCTCCAAAGTTTTATCTTTGCTACTATTTGGTGACTCCTCCTTGCTGCTCCTGTGTTCCTCAAATTTACTGATCAAGAATTTTATGTTATCATTTGAGGCTTTGAGGATGCTGTGGCTCTGCTCTACTATTTTCTGCAAAGTCCCCTCCAAGCTCTACATCCTCATCTTCACATCCTCCATTTTACTCTCTATCTCATTCTTCTCCTTTGTTAGCGTTATCTTTCTGCTATTTCCCTCCCTTTCCAGCATACCCACCTGAAATTTTAGCTCCTA
Source organism: Chamaecyparis obtusa (assembly GCA_027943335.1). NCBI lineage: Eukaryota > Viridiplantae > Streptophyta > Pinopsida > Cupressales > Cupressaceae > Chamaecyparis > Chamaecyparis obtusa. Next base: position 886,278 of record BSBK01001426.1, on the reverse strand, counting down.
AATTTCATGGAAAGTCCATTTGGTTGTCCTATAGCTATCAATAATACTATTTTTGGCATTATTGAGGACATCCATCTAAGGATGTTCTTTGGTAATGTCACTTAGAATCACCAGGGTGGGGTCTATGATGTCCTCCATTTAAATCTTTCCATCCTTATTTTCCTTAACTAGGGTTCTCATCATTTCTCTCTTTAGGCCCATTCTAACAGACACCTTGTGGAAGTGTCTCCAAACCATATTCTTGTCTTTATCTATTATCTTACATTCATACTGGTTGGTCCCTTGATCTTTAGCAGCCTACATATGATATTCCTCTCTCCCCTGACTCTTCTCTTCCTCTTCACTATCCTTCCCTTCCTCTTTTCCTTCTTCCTTTTCTCTTCTTCCATTCTCCTCTTTTTCCTCTATTTCTTGCCACAATCCATAACCTCTTTCCTATTTGCTGGCATTTTGATGATAAAATTTTTCTTCCCCTTCTTATTCTTCTTAGTTTCCTCCTCCTCCCCAATTGTATCTTCCTCAGCTTCAGCGTTGTCTCCCTCAGTGTCCATACCATCCACTTCCTCATCATAATCCCTATCAGAAGAGACCTCAATGAACTACTTAGAATCAAGTTTCTCCTTTTTAACCTTTTTTTCTTTCTTAATCTTCTTTTTCCCCTTTTTGGTATGTGGGGAGGCATCAACATCCAAGTCAGAATGCATATCTTGACTCTCCTCGGTGTCAGAAGGGGTATACTCTTCATCACCCAAGTTGAGCTCTTCATCAGAGTCCACCATTCCCCCTTTCCTCTAATTAATTTATTTACCTATGGTTTTAGCTTTGAAAAACTCATAAATTAACAACAATAGACCTTCATGAAAAGAAGGATTATAGATGGGTTTCTCCCTATAATCATTTATGTTTTCATTAATGGATGAGTAGAGGTAAAAAGGAATGGATATTTTAGTACCAAACCTGAAATGATTGAGAAGAATGAAGTGGTAGGAGTAAATATGATCAAACCTTGTGTCCAAAGAAATGTATTTAATTATTGCTCTCAACATGAACCTCCACAAAGGTTTGATGGATCTCAGTAGGTAGTAAGTACCCAACTTCTCAAGAGCCTTCTTCTCCTCCTTTCCTTTGGTGAATTCCGCCATCACCTGCCTAGAAATGCGGTGATCTCTGTAGAATTTCTTTCCTACAATCAGAATGCCTATCATCGCTGAGATAACCTCCTCTATTACATTGAACTCAACCCCATCAATTTTAACACTCCCCTCATTCCAATTTTTAACCATTATTTTGGTGACCGAGGGTTTCCATCCATGTAGTCTTTAGATGAAAGTGGTCACCTCCCCTTTACTCAGAATATCCCACACCTTCGACCACCTCTGCCATTTCTCTGCCTCATCTTTAGGTTCCCTTCCATGGCATTCCCCCACCATTTTCCTTCTCATTCTATAGACAAAGCTTCTGGTGATAGAGCTCTTCAAATTTTTGGGCAAGAAACTAGTATGAGAAATGTTCTTGATCCTTCCCTTAGCATTTAGAGAAAAAAACCCAAAAAAATGCCATGATGTGTAAAGGTGGCAGTTGCCCATGTGATTTGTACTTTGGCTGGTGTTCTCATACATCATATATCGGCACAAATTCCCTAACTCATAAACTTTCATCATTAAATTTTGATATTTCTGAATCTGCCCAGGATTCTCTCACTTTCCATTAATTCCTTGATTTTGAGTGGAATTAATTGCCCCTCCATCCATCTTATCACCTCATTATTTCTAATAGCCCAATTGGCCAACCTATCAGCAACTTGGTTAGCCTCCCTGTACTCATGTTCCATGTGGATTTTTTCAAAAGATTTGAGGAACTGAACACTTTCATTAACCAAGTTGGCTATCATCCAGGTCGGCATATTTTTTTCATTTAGACAGTCGATTATGTTCTTTGAATCACCATCCAACCATAGATTTTTGACTCCAATATCCATGGCTAGCTTTATGGCTTGATGAGCTATAGTCACCTCCACAACATGGTTGGTTTGCACTCCCAGAGGAGCTGATATAGCTGCAATGCCTTTCCCATGTTCATTTCTAATTATACCCCCAATCCCAGCCTGGCCAGGGTTTCCTTTCACTGCACCATCGAAGTTGGCTTTGCACCAGCCCTCAGGAGGAAGGGACCATCTACAATCCTCCCTCTTGCTACAATCCTTCTCCTTAGAATTGGTAAGTGGTTTATAGCCTTTGATAATAGTGTAGTTTTCAACCACAACATTTAAACTTTTATAAAACACCACCTTAGCATTAGCTTCTTTTTCCTTGAATATACAGTTGTTCCGCTCCTTCCACACCCCCCAAAAAAGATGAGGGAGAGACCAAGCCCATAAGCCTTGACTCACATCCCTAGCTGCCCCTCTATTCCACTATTGGAATAGCTCCAATATGTTACTGGGAAGAACCCAGGTCTACTTGAAGAAAGCCAAGAAAGAAGACCATATGTTCCTAGTGAAATGACAATGTACGAAAAGGTGATCAACACTTTCCAATTGCGCTTTACAAAGGATGAAATGATTAGGAATCTAATGACCTCTCTTGATAAGGTTGTCCACCATCAAAATGTGGTTTTGAAGCATTAACCAAAAAAAGATGTTGATTTTGGGAGTTAGGCTAGCAAACCAAGCATTGGCCTAGACAGTGATAGGACCACACCTCTGCATAGTATCATAGCCCGACACCACAATGTAGTTTCCATCCTTAGTCGGCCCCCAAATGAGTTCATCCTTGTAGAGAGACAAGGGACAAAGCTTGATCATATTTATCACTGGTTTGAGCTCCTAGGATATCTATCAAATTAACCCAATTCTCATTTATCCTATAGTCTCTCACCCTATAGCCAAATCTTTCCATGCAAATCATCGCCCATCTATTGTACTGATCAAAATTCCATAAAGGCCCCACACCAAGCTAGTCATCAAGCCAAAATTTGATATCTTCACCATTTCCAAGTTTCCATTTTGCCTTCTCAAAAGCTAAACCCTTAGTTTTAATGATGCCATTCCAAATGTTACATCCCTTAGGCTCCTCATCTCTACCGATAAACTGCTTTAAGTTGATGTTGGTGACATACTTGTTTTCTAGAATGTCCCTCCGTTCACCTTTGGAAGTGAATATCCTCCAAATCTATTTAGCTTACAAAGCCTTGTTGAACTACTTCAGGTTCCTAAGCCCTAAACCCCCCAATTTTTTAGATTTGGAGATATTATCCCATGCCACAAGCGGGTACTTCTTGTTACCTTCCAGTCCGGCCCACATAAACTTCTTCTAGATGGACTCCAAAGTAGTAGCCACTTTGGAGGGAATAGAGAAGAGGCTGAGAGCATAAATGGGTAGATTCTGAAGAGTGGACTTGATCAGAAGCACTTTTCTACCTGACTCAGAATGATGCCCTTCCAGCCTGCCAATTTCTATTGAACCTGTCAATTAAGTTATCCCAAAAGTGGTCTGGAGGACTAGTCCCCATAGAGAGCCCTAGATAAGTGGAAGGAAAGGTCCTAATGCCATAGCCCAGGATGTTATAAATTTTCCTCTGTCTACCCTCAGGGGTGTTGAAAAAAAAGACCGAGCTCTTGTTCCAATTAATGAGCTAACCAGTCGAATTAGAGTAAGAATTAATAATTTCCTTCACCTATCTAGTTTCCTTAACTGATGCATCACCCCCAAGAATGGTATCATCCACAAATTGCTGATGATTGAAGACCAAGGGTCTGGAGGAATTTTTCAAGCCAACTAAAGCGCCTATGCTCCTTTTATCAAGAATCAGTCTGCCCAAGCATTCAGCCATAATGATAAAGAGGATGGGAGATAGGGGGTCCCCTTACATGAGCCCTCTAGAAGATTTGAAGAAATCCATCGGAGAACCATTGATCATAATTGCAAAGGTGGGGGTCGATATCAGTTGAGAAATGATCTTCCAAATGATGTCATTAAAACCAAAGGCATGCAAAACCTAATCTAGGAAAGACCAATCCACCCTGTCATAGGCCTTAGACAGATCAAGCTTGAGTAGGAAGCCATCCTTTTTTCCTTCCTCTAAAGAGTGTATCACCTCATGAATAGCTATAATAGAATCCAAGATTTTTCTACTTGGGACAAAGCCTGTTTGTTGTAGGGAAATGATCTCCGAAAGGATTTTGATCATTATAATAGTTAAAACCTTAGAAAAGATCTTATAAAGAGAGTTACAGAGACTAATAGGCCTGAAAGAGTCAAAAGTGTCCGCACCTAGAATTTTGGGAATGAGATCCAAGAAAGTGGCATTAATCTCTTTGAGTAGACTCTTGCCACCAAAGAATTCCTGCACTATCTTAACAATATCCTCTTTAAGGACTTCCCAATACATCTAGAAGAAGAAAGTAGGGAACCCATCAGGCTAGGGGCTTTCTCTACAGGTAGAGAGAAGACAGCCACCTTGATTTCCTCCATATCTGGTATAGCTGCCAGGGCTCTATTCTGACTAGCCTTAATAACTCTGGGGATGGAATTGAGAATAACCTTTTGATCCTCAACACCCAGATTAGTCTCTCTGGAGAGGATGGAGGAGAAAAAAATGATAGCTTCCTGGGTGATCTCCTTATCTTATTTAAGAGAGACATCCCCCTTTTTTATAACACTAATTCTATTGGCAGCCCTATGCTTCATTGTAGAGAGGTGAAAGAATCTAGAGTTTTTGTCCCCTTCCTTAAGCCACACCGATCTCAAACGTTGCCTCCAGAATATTTCCTCTTTACTCACAATGTTGTGAAGATCAGCTAGGATAACCTTTTCAACATTCAGTCTCTCCTCATCATAACCCATATTTTGAATCTCCTCCTGAACCCCAACAAGTTCCTCCATTATCCTTTCTTTAGTCTAAAAAATATCACCAAAATCCTTTTTGTTCCATTTCTTGATTTCCATTTTAATATTTTTGAGTTTCTTTACCACTTTAAACATAGCCATCCCTTCCACATCAATGCTCTACCAGTCTCTTATTCTATCAAACAGACCCAGATGAGCAGTCCACATCTTCTCAAATCTGAATGGGAAGACCTTTTTCCTATTGCAAAGCTCAAGAGTGAGAGTGATCAGGGAGTGGTCCGAACCAAGTCTAGCCAAAGTGGAGAGTTTCCAATGGTAAGAGTTCATCTAGTCCATAGTGATTAAAGCTCTATCCAGCCTAACCTAAATGCACTCCGACCCAATTCTTCTGTTAGACCAAGTGAACTTTCCACCATCTAATTCAACATCAAGGAGAGCCAGCTCGCTAATAAACTTCGCAAGGTGTTGTCTACTATCCAAGTCTAGGGGGCGCCCACCTAACTTCTTAGTAGCTAATAGGGGAGTGTTGAAATCTCCCATAATGATACCCTTAGACCCTCCCAACAAGGGCATCAGGTTGCAAATTTTACTCTAGAATCACTTTCTACCATTTTTAGGGTTAGGGGCATAGATATTCATCACAAACCAACTTTCCTGGTCCTCAAAATTCATGAATTGAATAAGAAAAATGTTCCCTTCATTAAAGATGATGTCTAATGTAAGGTTGTCCTTCCATATCACTAATAGCCCTCCAGAAGCTCCTAAAGATTCAATATTCGCCAACTTCATACTTTTGCTAAAAATAATACTCTCAGTCTTCTTCTTCATCTTAATCTCTTGAGTCAAAAAAATATCTGGCCTATGATCCCTAATCATATTCCTAACAACCTCCTATTTGTGGATCCCATTAAATCCATGAATATTCTAGGATATGATCTTCATATTTTCTTTTGAGGGTATGTATCCTAGATGGTTTTTTGGGTCCCATCCACTATGTTTCTTCTTGTTTCTTCCTTCCTTATTTGATGCTTGTTCCACCTGCCTGGGGTGCTTCATTCTCCCCCTGTATCATCTTTGGCCCTACTTCATGTGGCTACCAAAGAAACTGGCGATGGGTCCCTACTATTCTTTTTTTTCTTGACAGATATCCAGGGACCAGCTTTCTTATCTTTGCAACTCTTGAACAGGGCTTCCATTTTGAAGATTTTCCCCAGGGAAGAGGAGGTCACCAAGTCAATGATTCTATTGACCTTACTTGGGGAGATAAGCAAGCTTCTACTAAGGATTGATTCCTGGGAGGGGCCCTGAACCTCCTTGGAGCCCTCCAGCTCCTGAGTCTCAGGCACTAACGAATCCTCAATGATTTCCTCCAAGCTGAACTCCCCATCCTCAGGAAGGAACCTACTATCTTTATCTCCCTCCTCAGTAGTTGAAACTTGCGTATGAGGTCCACCATGACCTTCAACCTTATCCCTATTACCACTTTCCTTGCAGGTCTCTGGCTGAACCCTATTGTTGAGGTTTTCCTTACTCTCCTGCCTACTATGATTAGGAGGGGTCATTGAAGGGCCCACTGGTTTTTCCCCTTGAGGAGCCACCCCTTGAGAAGTTCCCTCTAGAGCTTTCTCCTTCCACACCTTCTTGGATCCTTCATCTTGATTCAGGCCCTTTTGCTGCTTCTGGGTCTCTTTTCTCTTTCCTTGCTTGATTTGAGCCTTACAAACTTTTTCCTTCTCAATGAAGATAGGGCATAATTTGGCCTTGTGGCCCACCTTTTTACAATGGAAATAGGCAAAAGGCACATTTTCATAGTCGATCTGCTACACCCACCTTCCCAGCCTAGATTGAAACTCTATCACTTCAGGCATATCCTATCCTTCGACTACCCCCACACATATCCTAGCATACATGAGTCTTTTTTTGGCAGTAGTGATAGGATCAATGGATAACAACTCATTGAAAGAGCTGGCTATGTCATCAAAAACATCCTCATGCCATTATTCCAGAGGTAGCTTCAGAAGCCTAATCCAAACCGGGGCTTGGGTCATGAAATCATTATTTAGATCCAAATTGGAAGTCCATTTCTAGAGGATAAACGTAGATCTCCCCATCGACTAGTTTCCCACACAAAGAATCTTTGAAAAATCTTCTGCGCAGGAGAACTCAAAAGTCATGAAGCCCTTGGCCATAGCCATGACTTCAATCTATCCTTTCAAATCCCATTTTTTCCTTGTAAAGGTTCTGACTAAATCGATATTCGGTCTTGTGCCTATGAACTTTCCAACAAGCGTAGTAGCCATACTCTGAATGTTGTGATCAATAAGCTCAGAAGGCACTTCCAAAGCAACAGTACCTTTCTCTTTGTTGAAAATGTTTTTGATCTTAGGGAAGGAGGAGTTAACCAAGGGTTTGACTCCAAACAAATTAGTCTAGCATCCCAACAATCATGAGGCAAGCCCCAATGGATCTCCTGGATCTGGCTGCAAGGCCCATGGGTCCCCTTCATCTATCACATCTTTCTTTCCACTATCCATCTCCTGCATCTGGTCCGCATCTTGATCAGGCTGACCCTACTCTGCTAGTTTCCCACTTGAATTTCCATTTGAATTTTTCCCCCCTTTCGGCTCTCTCCACTCTCTCCGCTCGCCATTTGCATAGCATCTAAAAATATTGTATGTTAGATTTGGAATTAGTGGGTGACAAAAAGATGGTTACCAACACAGAGTTGGAAAATAAAGTGGAAGATCAGGAGGAGGATAATAGACTCCTTAGGGAAAGATTATCATAGATTTAAAGAAAGCTTTGTGTAGTGGAGACCAAGACATAAATAGTTAGTGAAAAGCTTAGAGAAGTAGAAGAAAAAGGTAAAGAGATAGAAGAATAGGACAAAGTCCCTGAACCAGACCATGTGCTTTAGGAGGAACCTTTCTTGAGATATTTTAAGGCCATGATTGGAAATTCCTTGGAAGTGTACCTCTATTTAGTTGAAAAATGGAAGCTGAGTTAATCATGGAGTGGATAGAAGGGATGGAGAATCACTTTGAGTGTGAAAATATCTATGAAGCCCAAAAATTTAAAGTGGCCAAGTTAAGGATGAGGGGAGCTACTCTAACTTGGTGGAACTTTCTACAAAATGAGAGAGAGAAAGAAGGTAAGACTCCTATTTCCTCTTGTAAGGGAATGGTGGCTAAAATTAGAGAGACCTACCTTCTAGATGACTATGAAGTACAATTACATAAGTGTGGACAAGGCTTTCGAGGGTACCTATTATCTATTTTGAAAGGCTCAAATCAATCAAATGTTAAGAGTTTAATCTAAGCATGCAATCAAAACAAAACAAATAAACTCTAAGCTAGCCACCTCAGATTGAGCCAAAAACAGGTGCACCCGAGCACTGTTTGATTTGCTCTGATAAGGGGGATGTGGGCGTGCTCTCTAAGCACTTGGAGCAATATTCTAAATGCATTTAGGATGATTTGAAGCTCATGAAAACCTCCAAATGGGACAAAAATAGGTATAGAACACCTGATTTGCCCCTAAGGCTTCAAGAGGCTCAAGAATGCTCTAATGGAGATTCAATGCAAATATGATTATGCTAAGATTGATTTTTAGACCAAATAGAGATATGATATGATGTTATGCTATGCAAAACAATAAGAAGAACTAGTTTAATCCATTATTGCTAAGCTATGATGAGCTAAAATACTAAAAAGTAAGCTAATTAGAATGATTTGCTAAGATCTAACATGAAAATGACATTATAACAATGCATGAGAATGAAAGTTAAGCTAATTGATTTTGCTCTTGAAAGGAGGGGTATTCATAGGATTTGGGAAGGAAGAATGAGTGGCCAAGATTGAAATCCTTAAGAGAGGCCAAGATTCATTCAAAGGGGAGCATATGGATTGTGCTAGTTTAGGGATCACCTCCTTGTGACAAGTGTCACAAGGGCATTGGGTTGAAAGATGGGAGGAATGTGCACAATTTGGGAAATGTGCCTAAGGTCAAAGGGTGTAAGAAAGGGGTGAGGGGCTTCTTAAATGCACCATAAGTGCATGTAAGAGGGATAAAGAGGCCTTAAATGCCTTCAATGCATTTCAAAAAGGGAAGCCCTCTTTGTTGACTTTGGGGTAAGCTTAAGAGTTGGCTAACCTTGTTTAGGGAATGTGACAAGGTTAGGGGAGGAATTAGGATTGGGATTAGGATAATCTTAGGATTAGGATGGGTGAAGAGGTTGGATTTGAGAAGATTCTAGAAGAGTCTAGAGTTCTCCTTAGTTTAGGGAGAATGAATAAATGTTTATTCATTCCAAAGGTTTAAGTTTTGGAAATATTTATTGAAATATTTTCAATAAATATGAAAATAAATATTTAATCTTAATTAAATATTTTGAGTTGGGATTAGGGTTAGAAAAGATGGGATTAGCCTTTTAATCGAAATTAAGGAGGGATTAGAAGATTCTGGAAGAGGTTAGTGGTCTAAAGAAAATTGGCCAAGTTTTAGGCAAAAAATAAATAAATAATTTATTTTGGGATTTTTGGTCAATTTATTAATTAAAATAATTAATAAATAAGGAGATAATGTTTAAATAAGATTTAAACATTTTTGGGAGGGATTCCTTAATTAAATATTTTTAATTAAGATAAAGGGATTTAATGACATAAAAATTAATTAATTAATTAAATAAATAAATAATTAATAAATGATGGTGTCATCAGGGATTTTTAGAAAATAAAAATACTTTATTTTCTAAAGGAGTTTTATGTGTCTACATTTTGCCCCTCTTTGATGCGATGCCGCAAGTGGCATGGCTTCAAAGAAAAGAAAATAAGATGCCCAAGGCTAGAAATTAGAGGAATGAGGGGTTGTGCCCCCTCGAGAAAATAACGCAAGGAGTAAATGTTGTGAAATTTTCTCAAAAGGAAACAAAGAAGGAAGGGCCTAGGAAGCAGGGGAGATAAATAACCAAGCTTCCAAGAGAAAAGATGGGTGAATGCAAGATGAGATGGGATGCAAAATGCAGGATGCAAGATTAATCTATATCATGCAGGATGCAGGGGAGATGGGGAAGCTCCAAGTGCAAATGTGGAGAGCACAACCTAGTTTAATATAGCAATGCTAGAGACCTGCCAAGGTTACGAAAGAACACAAGGCCTTGTCACCATCGTTGCAGAGGACTGACGCTAAAAAGACACGGAGGGTTTCCCCAGCATCACACATGAAACCCGAAGGAGGCATGGTGGAAACGATGCTGAAGAAACCACAAACACATGACTGACTCACAGGCAAAAACAAAAGATCAAAAGACCTGGCCCTAGATTATCCTCATTCATAGCACACCATGATATAAAGGATCATGGTGACATTGAGTAGAGAACAATGAGAAGCTGTAAAAGATTAACAAGATCTAAAGGACAAAATCCAAGGTCAAAATGACAACTCCAAAAAGACATCCTTTGCCAAGGAGAGAGATTTGATTTGATTGAGTTGATGGGGGGAAGATTAGGTCAGACAAGAGGAAGGATACATCTTCAAGGACCTGTTGATTGATGAAAGAATGAGTGTTTTAGTTCATTGGCAAATGATGAAGTCAATGGATAATCACGGTGATTAAGAATAGTCAACAATTGATGTTGTTGAAGTACAAGGCTGGGTAGGACAAAGTGTTATGATTAAATGCTGCTGTAGGACTGACAAGGATTGATGTACAATAGATGGGAAAAGATATACAATGGATAAGTATAGAAGCTCAAGATTGGGGATAGGAAGATCTCGCTAGACAGGACAGAGTACAAGATATACAGGATATGATACAAGATATGGTACAAGGGTATAGTACAAGATATGTGTAGGTGGGAATGGGGGACTTGTGTGAGGATTATGAAAAAAAGAGGAGTGCTGGGGATGGTGGATGGGGATGGGGATGGGAAAAAGGACTGAGATGGTGGGATGGGGGATGGGAGTTTGATAGATAATGACTCAGTCCACTATGTATGGTGCCTGTTTGCCAGGTTTTCACCAACATACTTGTCCAAGGCGCTTGAATTGCCAAGTTTTCACCATTGGATGATTATTTTCTTTTCTTCTTTTTTTGCTTGTTTTGATTTTTTGATTTTTTTGTATTTTGCTACTTTTTTCCAATTTTTATGGATTTTCTGAATATGTAGGATCTGGTTCAGGCATAGAACCTCTTTAGATGTATGATGTTGATTGGATCATTCAAAGGCTCACCTTCTGGTGTAGATAGCTGATAAGCTCCGGAGCCGAAGCATGATGTGACAACATAGGGGCCCAGCCAAGTAGGCTCAAACTTACCTTTCTTTTCTCAATTTTCTTGGACCTTCTGATTTTCTTTGAGAATCATGTCACCGACTTGGAACTGTCTAGGATGGACCTTCTTATTATAACTCCGTTTGAGTCGATTCTGGTATGCAACCAGGTGATCGTATGCTTGCTGTCTCTTTTCATCTAACAGGTCTAGCTGTGTGAGATGGGCTACACAATAGTCTTCATCAGTGGTGTAGTTCTTCATGGAGACTCACAATGATGGGAGCTCGACCTCGATCGGCAGAACGGCTTCAGCACCATATACAAGGGAATATGGGGTGGTGCCTATGGGAGTGCGATAGGAAGTGCGGTAGGCCCAGAGGGCAGGATTGATTTGGAGGTGCCAGTCACGACTAGAATCATTGACAACCTTCTTGAGGATTTTCAAGATAGTCTTGTTGGTTGCCTCAGCTTGGCCATTTCCTTGGGGGAAATATGGACTGGAGAAACGGTGACGGATGTGGAGTCTGGCACACAGATCATCCACATGCTAGTTTTCAAAAGGTGTGCCATGGTCTATGAAGATGGTAGATGGTATGCCGAAGCGGCAGATGATGTGGTAAAGGATGAACTTGGATATTTGGATGCCAGTAGTTAGGGTGAGCGGAATCGCTTCAACCCATTTGGTGAAGTATTCTATGGCAGTTATTATGTACTTGTGTCCATCCAAGGAAAGGGGAGTGATTAAGCCGACAAGGTCAAAGCCCCAACATGAAAATGGCCAAGGTGGCGCAATGGGCTGCAAGTCTTGTGCTGGTGCATGAATCAGATTTGCATGCTGCTGACATGGTAAACATCTTCTGACAAATTCACAAGCATCATGTTCCATGGTTGGCCAATAATACCCAACTCAAGAAACTGCTTAGCTAGAACCATGCCACTCGTGTGGGCACCACAAATTCCAACGTAGACCTCTTGTAAAGCCAGGATGGCCTCGTTTGAATGTAAACACCTAGAGAGGATATTGTGATACCCACGATGATAAAGGGTGTTGGCTACAAGAGTGTAGCGGGAAGCTCTACGAATAAGGTTTTGGCATTGGTTATTGGTGAGATGGGGAGATATGATACCATTTTTTAGATATGCGTGGATGTTGTGGTACCATGGGGACTAAGGACCAACCAAGACACACACCATTTCTACATCGGCGTTCACATAAGCTGGCGTATGTAGCTGCTCGACTAGGAATTCATACTGTGATGCGTCATGTGGGATTTCTAACAAGGATCCGATGGTTTCCATTGCATCTGCTGCTTTGTTCTAAAAGCTTGGGATCTGTGTGAATTGTAGATTTAGGAAATGCTCTTTCAATTTGTCCACCAGCTCTTTGTAAGGTAGCAACTTGTCATCCTTTGTCTGATATTCATCTAGGACTTGTTTGATAATCAGCTGTGAATCTCCAAACATTTGTAATTCTATGATATTCCACTAAATGGCTGTTCTGAGACCTGAGATGAGTGCCTCATATTCTGCAATGTTGTTGGTACATGGGAATCCCAATTTGAATGATTTTGGGATGTATTCACCTTGAGGTGTGACGAATAGGATTCCTGCCCCTGATCCATGTGATGTGTAGGAGCCATCAAAGTATAGTTTCCACATGGGTTGTTCTTCGATCATACATAAGTGTTCATCAGGGAATTCCATGATTAGTGGATAGGCATCCACCAGTGGTGCTTCTGCTAGCTGATCGGCAATGACTTTCCCTTTGATTGCTTTTCAATCTATTTACTAGATGTCAAATTCATTGAGTATCATGACCCATTTTGCCATACGGCCTGTGAGAGTTGTCTTTGATAGTAGATATTTGATGGGATCCACTTTTGAAATGAGCCTGATTATGTGATTGAGCATGTAGTGTCTAAGCTTTTGAGTGGCAAAGACCACTGCAAGGCATGCTTTTTCCATAGGTGAATAATTAAGCTCATATCTGACAAGAGTTTGACTGATATAATAGATGGCTCTCTCTTTGTTGTCATCATCATGCTAAGCTAAGAGTGCCCCCAGTGCTGTAGTGGTTGCCGAGATGTAGAGTATGAGAGGGTGTCTTGGAATTGGTGGTACTAGGATTGGAGAATTGGCAAGATACTCCTTGAGCTTATCAAAGCTTCTTTGACATATGGGATCCCATTTGAAGCTTGTGTCTTTGCATAAGAGATGCGTAAAAGGTTGGCACTTGTCTGCTAACTGAGAAATGAACCGATGCACTGATTGAAGCTTTCCTTGTAGGCTTCTGAGCTGTTTGAGTGTTCTTGGTGGAGGCATTTCTGTTATTGCTTTGACCTTCTTAGGGTCAATCTCTATGCCCCGTTGTGATACTATGAAACCTAGGAGCTTTCTAGATGTAATGCCAAAGACACATTTCTTTGGATTGAGCCATAACCCATAGTGCTGTAGGTGATCAAACACACTCTCAAGAATGTCAAGGTGTTCATGGCATGTCTTTGATTTTGCAAGAATATCATCCACATAGTCCTCTAGGATCTTATGGATCATGTCATGGAAGATTACTGTCATCGCTCTCTGATATGTGGCTCCTGCATTTTTTAGACCAAAGGGCATCATGTTATAGCAAAAGGTACCCCATGGAGTGGTGAATGCTATTTTGTGTTGGTCTTCTGCTACTATATGAATTTGATTGTATCCAGAGAAACCATCCATTAGTGACAACATTTCATGGCCCACTGTAAGATCTACAATCATGTCTATGTTAGGCAGCGGGAAATCATCTTTAGGACATGCCTTGTTTAGGTCCCTAAAATTTGTACAAATTCAGATGTCGCCGGAAGGCTTTGTGATAGGTACCATGTTGGAGATCCAATCTGAGTAATCTATAGCTCTGATAATCTTTGTGTCCAGGAGCTTTTCTAGTTCTGATTTTACCAATAGAGCTACTTTGGGATGCATTTTGTGTAGCTTCTGCTTTACTGGCTTGACATTTGGATCCATTACTAGATGATGAATGACAAGATTAGGATTGAGCCTAGGCATGTGCGCATATGACCATGCAAAGTTTGTAGTAGCTTCTTGAAGTAGCGTAGTGAAAGCCATTTCTTCACCTTCTGTTATGTTGGCTGCAATGTAGGTGATCCTCAGACATTCCTCTGTACCTAAGTTGACTGGCTTGGTTTCTTTTATGATGATAGGTGACTACTCAGGTCTGTAATCCTGGATGGGAGGAAAAGGCAAGTCTTCATCTTCTAGCGCTTGAATTGCCAAGTTTTCACTAGAAGATACACTCTTTATTTTTACTATTTTGGAATCAGAATCTGCCCCAGAAGGGTTTTCACATAAGGACTCATGTTGTACTTTTTTTATTTCTCTTTTGCAGCTAAAGCGTGCCTCTTCCCCAAAGTATCCCTCTGGGTCAAGCTTATAGATGTGAGTTGACTCTGAATTGTGAACTGATTGTGGACCTGATGCCCCCATGAATTCTAGGAGTGCTTCCATGCTTTGGAACTCATCGATGTGTGTAATGCTTGGTTGGTCCCAGTCTATGAGTTGAGGGTGGATGAGGGGAAGCTCTATGAGATTTATGGTGAGTTGTCGGAGGACAAAAGTCCCCAGGAGGGTGTCATTGTCAAAGATATCATCGTAGGATCTGATTTCTTTCTCTTCAGGGATGTCTTCGATCTCTACAAGGTCATCCTAGCTATTTAAGAGGGGAACGCTAGTCATGTTGGTGCCCCCAGTTGCGGTATTGGGCCCTTGTATATGCAGGCGAGGGGTATTAAAACCAAGACCCTGATGTTCAGGATTCTTTGATGGTGTGATGGGATATTGGTTGCCACCTTCTTGTGGCCCTAGACCATCGCCCTGATAGTGCCATTGTTCAGTGGTATACTTATATTGTTTTGGATATTTATCTTTGAAAAAGCCAAGAAGTTGAGTGTCAGGTGATGGGGGATCTTTATACAACCACCTATTTATGTCAGGATCCATCTCTTGACTGTTTATGTTGCCATGGGATTCAAAAGTCATAGATCCGATTTTCTTGATTTCATGATGCTCTTCAATAGGCTTGCTTTTGTGATCTGGACACCCTTGAGTATGTGGATCAAGCGGGAGGGCCCCTATGGAAAATGCATCATGTAGGCTATATTCACCAAAACCCTAATTATTGATCTTGACAGAAGAGAGGGTGGAGGTGAGAATGGTTTCTAGATCGCAATGGGATCGGGATGAGCTGGCAATAGAAGTACCAATGTCAATTCTGGGACAATGAGTGGAGTGAGGGAATGATGCTTCCATCACACGATAGTATGCAAAGGGTTGGGGGTCAGCATGGATGGTAACCTTAGTGCCTTGATGTGGAAATTTGATGCAATGATGGTAAGTAGATGGTACAGCCTTAATGGAATGAATCTATGGTCGGCCTAGGAGGATATTAAATGGTAGGTCAAGATCGACAACATGGCAAATAGTATCTTGTGTTACTGGGCCCAGCTGAATGGGAAAAGTAATGGTACCTTTAGAGGTACGCTCCAAGTTGTCATCGGCCTTGATAGTGATTACTTCATGTGCTATATCAGCCTGGGTGAACCCAATCTGCTGAATGAATTTTAAAGTACACAAGTTCAGGGCTAAGCCATTATCTATTAAGACCCGTTTGATGGAAAAGTCTCTGACCATGATGGCAATGTGGAGAGGGAGAGTATGGTCAGGTGCAACGACTAGCATGTCGAATGGTTTGAAGGATAAAGCATAGGTTGTAGATAGATGTCCCACAAGGGTCTCAAACTAGGTGACGTTATTGTCTGTGGGGACATGTCCTTCTTTGAGAGCTCAGTCAAGGATCTCCTGATGGAGAGGTGAAGTGCGGAGAAGGTCCAAGATGGATATTTGGGCTAGTGTATTCCCAAGATGTTCTATGAGGTTGTACTATGCATTGTGTGCATTTTGTACTGGCCTTTGACGGGCACTAGCAACAGTTATTCGACCCCTATGGGTGGTAATAGCACATTGACTGTCTACTCCTCTGACATGGATGGTATTGACTGTGGGCTCAACTTGGGTATACATCCAACAAATTTATCATAATTGATGTAGGCAGTAGTGTGATCTTCTTGCTTGCCTTTACCATGATTCTAGGGATGATTGGTATTAGCTTGATTCTTCCCAGCATTGTATTGTGGGAACACATTCTGATAGATTTGTAAATTGGCATTTGGTGAGGCTTGAGCAGGTGTATCTACTTGAATCTCTTTTTGATCAATGAGATCTTGGATATAGTTTTTGAGTCTCATACACTTCAGGGTAGTGTGTCCTTTGACATGATGATAATCACATTACTCATGATCTTTGTACCAATTAGGCTTGGGAGTGGTATCATCAACTGGCTGAATAGGTGGATATGTAATCAAGTTGGCCTTGGCCATCTAATGAAAGATAACATCCAGAGGTTCACCCAGTGGTGTGAAGGTCTTCTTTGGATAATTTTGAGCTCTGGGTTTGTTCTACTTGGGAGCAATATTGATGACATTGACTTGATTGTTTGGGTTACCTTGATAGGCTTGATGGGCTTGCTACTGATAATTCTGCTGATTGTTCTGAGAAGGATATTGTTGCATGGGTTGTTGATGGACTTGAGGAGGTTGCTGATGGATGGGCACTTGTTGTTGTTGGTATGCAGGAGTTGATGGAGGATGAGCTACAACAAATTGGACATGCTTGGTATCAGTGGCTCCATCAGTAACAACATTCTTGTTACGATTCCAGTAACAGGATTTATCATTGCTAGGTTTTTGGGCATCATTTTTGAAGTGCCGAATTGTTCCTTCATCCAGGAGGGCCTTTTCAATACATATCCCCTTGCTCTTGATATCTTGATAGGTTTAGAGACAATTCATCCGCATGAAGTGGGATAGCTTAGGATGCAGGTTATCAATGAAGATTTTGGTCAAATGCTTTTCTGGCGGTTGGTATGATAATCTAGTGGTAAGGTTCTGCCATCGTTGCAAGTATTCTGCTAGGCTTTCTCCTTCTTTCTATTTTGAGTTGTAGAGATCTAACAAGGTCAAATCATTCTCAACATTGTGGGCATAATGGTTGATGAGCTTCTTAGAGAGTTCAGCAAAGGTTGTGATGGTCCCACTGGGTATTTTATAGAACCACTCAACAACTGTTCCTCCCAAGCTTTTGGGGAATAAACACAAGAGATAGTTATAACTGTAAGCCACTTCTTGGCACGCCATATAGAATTCCTTAACATGATTGAATGGATCTCCTTTCTCCTAATATTTATCAAATTTAGGTGTTTCAAAGTGCTTGGGGAAGGGAATAGCGGCAATGGATCAGTCAAATGGGTAAGGACACATCTCTTCAAACTTGTAGGTTTTTCTCTCAGTACTAGTTTGGAGCTCTTTAAGAGTGTTCTTCATAGCTTCCCACTCGACATTGATTGGTGTTTAAGTAGGTACTCCCATTTGAGGTGGGTATTGTGGAGCAGGATATGGAGATGGTCTAGTGGGATAGGTATATTGGAGTGGATCTTGGAGTGATGCTTGCTGGGGAGGATACTGCTGATGTGGCATAGGGGGATATTGTGGTGATGGATATGGGATTTCTTGCTGGTGTTGTGGGATGATAAGAATTTGTTGCTATGCCTGGTAGGAGGAAGCTTTCTGTTGCTGGGGAATGATAGGGGTTTGTTGTGGGGGAGGTTGGTGGAATGACACCACTTGCTGGTAAGATGGTCCTTGCTGAACTTGGCTCTGTAATTGACAAATGTAGGCCGGGTGCATTCCCGCATTGCTTAAGGGTGAATTTGATGTGGGGAAGCTTGAAGCAAAGGGCGACTGGGAAAGATAATTTGCGAAATGGGATGAACTTTGCTGCTGAAGTGGAAGAACTTGCTGAATGGCACTAGGTGTTGTGAATGGATAGTTTGCAAAGGATGAAGCTAGTGGAAGTTGTGATGGTTGTTGTGCTGCTTGTGAGGAGGTGGCTTGTTGGTTTCCAAACATAGATGTAGGAGAATGGGTTGGTATGCCCCAAGCTTTCATTTCTTCTTGAGTGAGGCCCCAACAAGAGCCAGTGTGTGGTGGGAATTGTGTTGTAGCGGACGCCGGGAAGGTGGATGTGATGGGAGTTTGGGATATGAATGGTGGATTGGAAAATCCCATGGAAGGCATCCCTGTGGTGAAGGGATTTTGATGGGCTTGTGCTTGGGTAGATGCTTGTTGGGGGGGAAAGGAAGGGACCATTTGTGCTCCCCATGAAAAGGGTGATGTTGATGCGAAAGCTTGCTGAGGAGGGAAGGGGAGCGATTGCGCTGCCCCCGGAATAGATGATGCTGGCATTTGTTGGGTGAAAGGGGGAAATGATTGTGTTGACACTAGAAAAGATGGTATGGGTGTTGAGGCTTGTGGAGTGAAAGGAAAGGGCATTTGTGTCCCTCTTGGTATGAAAGGTGTGGATGTGGAAGCTTGTGAAAAGAAGGGGGAGGATGATTGCATCCCTCCTGGAAAGAATGGTGTTGCTTGGTTTATGGAAGGTGGTGGAACTACTTGCATAAAGGTTTGTGCGAGAGCCTGGGTGGCCATGGTGGATGATGAAGTACCTATGATAGGGAATGGAGCAGATGGTGTTACAGCTTGTGTTACAGGACTGGCGAAGCTTCCTTGTAAAAGAAGGGGAATGGCAGAGGTTGCTTGAGATGTTTGTAAGGTGGGATCAGGGAATGGTTGGATGAATGGAGAGTATACTTGTGCTGGGATTTGGATAGTACTTATGGGAATGCGAGGATGGAGATATGGTGGAATGGGAGTATGCCTTTGTGCAAAATTAGTGAACATGCTCTGCTGGTTTTGGGCTATGAGTGTATTGACTACTGGTGGATTCTCTGGGTGATTCGCAAATGTTTCTATTGCCAGAGGAGCTGAGGGGATATTGGGATCATCCCATGTATTTCCAGTTTGTTTTTGGGGATCATAGGCTACCATTGCATTGGTAAAAATGTTGGGGTTAGATGAGCTGGTGATTGGATAAGGATTCATGTGCCCTCGCTTCCTAGATCCAGATCTTGTCTCGATAGGCATGGAGATGCAGATGCTTAGATGGATGCAAGATGTTTCCTAAAGGACTCTAAAGGATGGTGGATGCAAGCTTAAGGAACTTCTAAGGATGATGAATTTCTAGAATGCGATGAAAGGATTGATGAACTGCTCAGATTTGGATCAAGGATGGTGGAAGATTGATGGGAGATGGTGGAAAATTGGTAAAAAAAGCTTGGTGATGATGGAGGCTTGGTGGGAATGCTCTGATTTGGGTCAAGATTGGGTGGAGGATTGGTGGGATGCTGGTGGAAGATTACTAAGTGTCAACAATGAGTTGCTATTTTTCCCTGATGGAGGATCAGTGATAGGATTTGGGCCAACCTAGGATAGACTGATGATCTTCAGTTAACTGGATGCTTATCAATACAAGCCAATCTCTTACTCGAGATGATGAGGCTGTGCAAGGACAAGTTGGATTTCCTTTAGACAATGCTCTATCACAAAGGGGATGATTTCTGATTTAGGATAAAGGGATGGAAACAACTCAAAGGTTTCGAACACTAAGTGTTTGTGGATTTTGGATCTCTGGATTTGGTACACAAGATGGTGGGTTCTGATTTAGGTGATGGATGCTGGATTTGGATGAAGGATATGGGATTCTGATGGTAGATTGCTGATGAAAAGATGGTGGAGGATGATGGAAAAATGCTCTTTCTAAAGGGATGATGCAAATACAAATAGGATGGATGATCTATGATGCTGCTAGGAGGATGATGGTGCATGCAACTAAGAAGGACTCTAGGATGTAACTAAGGTTTGGTGAAGATGCAGGGATGAAACTAAGATGAAGCTAGGATGATGGACTGTCGAGATAAGATTGTGAGATCTGAAGGTAGAATGGACATGTGATGGATCCAGCTAATCTTCTCTTTCAAGGTTGATGTAGCGATGGTTTACTCGAAAATGGTAGGCAAACTGTTTGACTCTTGCATTATAGCCAATATTATCAAGCCTTTCTTGATATTTTTCTTCTGCTTATGTTGCTTGGACAAAGGATTGATGGCTTTTAAGGTTCCTCTCTACAACTTTCTTCTCTTGATAATCTTTGGATTTGGGCAACTTGGCTTTTGGATGTTTGATCAAATTGGGCATATCTTTGGGAAAATTTTGATAGGTTTGGTTCAAGAACAAAAAGCTCTTTGGATATCTAATTTCTGCAAGATTTTTTGAATATCAAGTTTGTTGATTGGTTTGATTTTCTCAAGTGGCAAAGGATAAATTAAAAAGACTTCTGACAAAGCAATCTCTGCAAAGGGCAAAGCAACCTTGCGGGATACAAATAGGATGACTGACTTTGATAAAGCTTTGAAAGTGTATGTTTCAACAAGTGTTTTCACAGAGTCTTTGACTGTCAAACACTTCAAACAAATCTACCTAAGGAAGGTGAGTATCAAAATCGCTTGCCCATAGCTTGGTATCCCCCAGAAGGGAATACAAATGGTGAGTAATCTTGAGGCGACCCGGTAAACCCCTTGGAATCGGTCCTTGCACAAGGATTTTGATACTTTTGGATGTAGATACGGTAGCCTCTATTTTATCAAGTTTCTAATAGTTCTGTGGAGTCTCCATACCCGGTTATGTTGACCGCCTGTGACTCACTTAAAAGCCTAGCCAACAACGCTGGGGGAGGAATATTTACCTTTCCCCAGACATTTGCATTTGGCACAAGACGCCCAGTGATTAGGAGATGTAAGTGAGTACTTTTTGCCTTCACTTTATTTATATACCGGCTGGGGGGGATACCGGTTTGAGGTCGTTCTCTGAGGAGGAAGCACTATTCTCCCCAGATAGGCCTCGCTAAAAGTAGAACAAGTGAACTTGTCCGAGTCCAAATGTTCTACGTTGCTTACTTTAACAAGGTTTTTGCAAGAAGATAAAGCTCCTAGATGCACATCAAGCAAGTTTGTTCATTTTCCCAAATTGATTAAGTGTGTTTGAATTTTTGAAAATGAAGACACATGTGCTTAGATTTTGATTTGTTCTTTCTTCAAAACGTAAATGATTTGAGCGGTTGCAAGTTCTTTCCTTTTGGGCATTCAAGATTGATATTTGCAAGTTGATTTAGGAATTTTGAAAATGTGCTTTGTTTTATCCTTAGATCATTCAAGATTGTGTTCGTTTACTTGCTTTGAAATCTGAAACAAGAGAGGGAATAGAGTGTTCGTTCCTTTTAGTGCATTCAAGATTGGGTTTGATTTTCAAAATGACAATGACACTTTAGGACCTAAGTTCTTTCCTTTAGTTTCATTCAAGATTGAGTTTGACCTTTTGTTTGCAATAAAAATAAATAAATCCAGTCCCAAGCAATTCAAGATAGAAAAACACCAAAAGGCGACACTGTCCAGCTTATACACGATGCTCGAAAGTGCAGAGGTGACATTGCATTCTTACAGGTGACATTCTGTACCTCTATAGGCGACAGATTAACTATGCAAAGGCGATGGACAATTTTTTCTAGGTGACAAATAATTGACCAGAGGCGGCAGAGAAAAACTTGTAGGCGACACCTAAATGTTCAAAGGCGATAAAAGAAATACCAGAGGTGACAAAAGAAAAACCAAAAGCAAGGTTTTTGTACCTGAAGGTGTGAAAGTTTGTTTTAGAGGCATGATTTCTTTCTAAAAAGGCATGATTTAATTACATGCAGGCGACAGAAAAAGAAGTAGAGACAGAATAGAAGTTATTGCTGGCGAAAATCTGCCAGTAACCAGGTGTGAAAATAGTGTCTGTACGCATGATTTGATTGCTTCAAGGCATGATTTGATCTCTCAAAGGCGTGATTTCATTGCTGTAGGTGATATTTCTTTTTCTGAAGGCATGATTTTTTTCATTTCCTCCGACACAAAGATTGAAAAAGTGTGATTTGATCAAGCTGATTGTGGTTTGAGTCCCACCGGGCATGCCAGAATGTGGACAAGGCTTTCGAGGGTACCTGTTATCTATTTTGAAAGGCTCAAATCAATCAAACGTTAAGATTTTAATCTAAGCATGCAATCAAAACAAAACAAATAAACTCTAAGCTAGCCACCTTAGATTGAGCCAAAAATAGGTGCACCCGAGCACTGTTTGATTTGCTCTGATAAGGGGGATGTGGGCGTGCTCTCTAAGCACTTGGAGCAATATTCTAAATGCATTTAGGATGATTTGAAGCTCATGAAAACCCCCAAATGGGACAAAAATAGGTATAGAACACCTGATTTGCCCCTAAGGCTTCAAGAGGCTCAAGAATGCTCTAATGGAGATTCAATGCAAATATGATTATGCTAAGATTGATTTTTAGACCAAATAGAGATATGATATGATGTTATGCTATGCAAAACAATAAGAAGAACTAGTTTAATCCATTATTGCTAAGCTATGATGAGCTAAAATACTAAAAAATAAGCTAATTAGAATGATTTGCTAAGATCTAACATGAAAATGGCATTATAACAATGCATGAGAATGAAAGTTAAGCTAATTGATTTTGCTCTTGAAAGGAGGGGTATTTATAGGATTTGGGAAGGAAGAATGAGTGGCCAGGATTGAAATCCTTAAGAGAGGCCAAGATTCATTCAAAGGGGAGCACATGGATTGTGCTAGTTTAGGGATCACCTCCTTGTGACAAGTGTCACAAGGGCATTGGGTTGAAAGATGGGAGGAATGTGCACAATTTGGGAAATGTGCCTAAGGTCAAAGGGTGTAAGAAAGGGGTGAGGGGCTTCTTAAATGCACCATAAGTGCATGTAAGAGGGATAAGGAGGCCTTAAATACCTTCAATGCATTTCAAAAAGGGAAGCCCTCTTTGTTGACTTTGGGGTAAGCTTAAGAGTTGGCTAACCTTGTTTAGGGAATGTGACAAGGTTAGGGGAGGAATTAGGATTGGGATTAGGATAATCTTAGGATTAGGATGGGTGAAGAGGTTGGATTTGAGAAGATTCTAGAAGAGTCTAGAGTTTTCCTTGGTTTAGGGAGAATGAATAAATGTTTATTCATTCCAAAGGTTTAAGTTTTGGGAATATTTATTGAAATATTTTCAATAAATATGAAAATAAATATTTAATCTTAATTAAATATTTTGAGTTGGGATTAGGGTTAGAAAAGATGGGATTAGCCTTTTAATCAAAATTAAGGAGGGATTAGAAGATTCTGGAAGAGGTTAGTGGTCTAAAGGAAATTGGCCAAGTTTTAGGCAAAAAATAAATAAATTTTTTATTTTGGGATTTTTGGTCAATTTATTAATTAAAATAATTAATAAATAAGGAGATAATGTTTAAATAAGATTTAAACATTTTTGGGAGGGATTCCTTAATTAAATATTTTTAATTAAGATAAAGGGATTTAATGACATAAAAATTAATTAATTAATTAAATAAATAATTAATTAATAAATGATGATGTCATCAGGGATTTTCAAAAAATAAAAATACTTTATTTTCTAAAGGATTTTTAGGTGTCTACAACAAGAAGAGACAAAACCTATAAAGGCAAAAATACTTAGAAGTGAGTGCCTATATAGCAGAGTTTCACAAGCTATGTATTAGTGTTAGACAAATAAGAGGGGGGTGAATCAGATAAGTCCAATTATCCCACAGTCCCAAATAATCTCAGTTGTATAAAATGAATCTAACATAAAAAATTTAAATAGCTCGGTAAAAACTTGTCTATGCCTTTTTGTTCATTAATTGAATACCAGTAAAATTAACTAGTATATACCGATCAAACCAATAATTGTAATGTATAAAGAAAAATAACAAATCATCACATCCATACACATATAAAACTTGATTTTTAACATGGAAACCCTATTAGGTGAAAAACCACCTAAGACTGGTACCCGAAATAATTTCACTCTTCTAAAGTGAGCTCAGTTAAGAGCCATCCCCGTTAAAGGTTACAAAACACACTGTAAGGTGTGACCTTGTTAGAGGATTTATCACTAATAGTTCTCTGTGACTAAACATTCACTTAGGGTCAACAAAAAAATAATCAGCATTCATTGAATGTCATAATGAAATAAATAAAGACTGTTAAGTCCCACTCGGTTAAGATATTTAACTATAGAAATGGTTAGAATGCAAAAGTAAATGATCTGATTCAAGTACAACTTCTTTTGCATATTTTTAGATCTATGCTAAGCTCAAAATACATTTGGCCATCATAATCTCTTTAATTTCCTTTTATCCTCCAACTCTAGTCTGCTCAGTTAATTCCTCTCTCTAACGCTTGGTGTAGTCAGCAAAATTGCTCGATTCTCACTTCAACCCATCTAACTAGCTTCACATGAATGCAATCTTCTTTTCATGTGCATTCTTCATTTTGAATCTCTTGTCTCCTTAGATAGACATGATAAACCATTTTCTTCTCAGCCACAAATTTTGCCTCGTAATCTCCATCGTTGATTTTTCCACTTCAACCTTCTTCAGAACTTGTGCTTGAAACATGTTTCATTCTTCATCATCTGATCTTCCTTGAATTTTTTAGCCATTGATCTTCATAAAAAACTTTATCTTTAACCTCAGAATCATCCATATTTGTCCAACTCATCATCTTTAGTCAAGAATCACATGTTCTATTTTATTTTTTTCACTTAGTCAATACCATGATGTGTCGGTGACTTCTTGATCGGTTAATACTATACTCAGTATATACTACACTTGCTCAGTGTACACTATTACAACTCAGTGTATA
The DNA here is from genome assembly GCA_027943335.1 of Chamaecyparis obtusa. NCBI lineage: Eukaryota > Viridiplantae > Streptophyta > Pinopsida > Cupressales > Cupressaceae > Chamaecyparis > Chamaecyparis obtusa. The sequence goes on along the minus strand of BSBK01001426.1, from coordinate 861,377 downwards.
CTAAGCTCTTCATCTACTAACCACATAAAATTGTACATTCTTGATCTTAAATTCTTGTCACAATCATGTAATATAATCAAATCACTAACATACTATCATAGGATCATCAATAAGCTACCCAATGAATACCATACTCATATCTTTCTCATACATCTCATCTTCATGTTAATATCTCATTCCTTCACTATTATTACCTTCTTTATATGTTTGCAACTATTATGATAAGTACAGTCAAAACTAGTTGACATCAATGACAATAGAATAATTGATTTAGTGTCTCACATGTACCTTTGTAGCTCAGTGATCATCTTCACATTTTGTTCTCCAAGTACTTAATCAATTGTATTCTATCAATCTCTCCCTTTGGCATTGATGGAAACACAAATACAATATGAAATATTTCATAGAATACCAAACATCTTAAGCATCTACAACTTTATATATATGATGTGACTTGGTAATGCATTTAATATGTTTAATCACTACACAACATCTCTGTCTCTCCCTTTCAATTGGCATCATTCCTAACTGATATTCATGTATCTCTCTCCTTGCATGTAATCTTTCTCTTTATATATCTTTCCTAAATATTTCATGCAGTCTCTCTCCCTTTGACAATAATGCCAAAAGATAATCATCTCTTCAATAGCCAATTCAATATTTCTATTGTTTAGTTCAGATTCTTATACCTTGCATGTACAAATATTCTCTATTTTAGTTCTTCCATCTCCTTCTTCTTCTTCACAACCTTGGGAATCCCAAAGTGCGAACATCATGCATCAAAATCATGAGATCTTCTGATAAATTATAGGTTAATGCAACCCCATATCACCTTAGTGACTGTTAGATAGGGGATGGACCCCTAGTCTACTTCTCAAGTATTCAAATGTATCATTCAGTAAGGGTTTGGTGAATATATCAACAAGTTTCTCTTGTGATTTCATATATTCCAATTTGACTTGTTTTTCTTGAACTTTCTCCCTCAAGTAGTGATACTTAATAGATATGTGCTTTGTCTTTACATGCATCAATAGATTCTTTGAAATGTTAATAGCACTTGTATTATCACAATAAATTATCACTATATCAGTGACCTCCTCATTCATACCTTCCAATAATTGTTTTATCCATGCAATATTTAAATATTTTTTAGCAATAAAAACATATTCTGCTTTAGCAGTGGACTGAGAAATTCATCCTTGTTTCTTACTTATCCATGTTACTAATCTTTCTCCTAATAAAAATGCTCCACCAATAGTGCTTTTTCTATCATCAATATTTCCATCCTAATCAGCATCAATGTAAACTCTTAGTTCAAAATTTCCTTCTTTCTTATACCATAATCCATAATTTTTACGTTCTTCAAATATCTCAAAATTATTTTCATAGCAGTCATGTGTGACTCTTTAGGATTAGCAAACAATCTAGCGATAATTCCAATAACATGTGCAATATCTGGTCTATTATGCACTACATACATCAACTTGCCAATAATTGATCTATATAAGGTTTGATTTACCTCGGTTGACTTATCATCCTTAGTTATCTTGCATCCAGTTACCATAGGTGTACCAACTATTTTTGAATTTTCCATACCGAATGTCTTCAAGACTTCTTTGATGTACTTTTCTTGTGTGATGTTTATGCCTTCCTTTAGTTGTTGTATTTGAAAACCAAGAAAGAATTTGATCTCTCCAAACATCGACATTTCAAACTCTTTCCTCATTTCATCAGCAAAAGACTTACATAGGTTATCATGACCTCCAAATATTATATCATCAACAAAAATTTCAGCAATAAGAATCTTATCATCAGTTTATCATTTCAAATACAAATTGTTGTTGTCACTTGTTCTAATAAATCCAATTCTTATGAGATAAGAATACAGTATTTCATACCATGCTCTCAATGGTTGTTTCAGTCCATATAATGCCTTGTGCAGCTTACATACCATGTTCTTCTGATTAGGATAAAAAAAACCTTCAGGTTGTTCAATGTATACCTCTTCTTCAAGTATCCCATTTAGAAATGCAAATTTCACATCCATCTGATATACCTTAAATCCTTTGTAAGAAGCATATGCAAGTAGTATTCTTACTCCAAGCTAGTCTAACAACAAGTGAAAAAGTTAGATAACTGAGAGGGGGTGTGAATTAGTTAAGTCCAGCTATCCTACAATCCCAAACACTCCCTGATGTATAAAACAAAACTTTCAAACAATTTAATCAACTTGTTAAAACTTTTATTGTGCCTTTCTATTCATCTACCAAATAGCAGTAAATTAACTAGTGTATTTACCGATCAATCTAGTTATAGTAATGTGTAAAGTAAAATAAAGTTTCACCACATGCATACACATATAACACTTTTATTTTTAATGTAGAAAATCTATTAGGGGAAAAACCACCTGGGACCGGTAACCCAAAATAATTTCACTCTTCTGAAGTGAGCTCGATTAAGAGCCAACCCTGTTAAAGGTTACAAAACATATTGTAAGGTGTGACTTGGTTAGAGGATTTATCACTAATAGTTCTCCCTTGACAAAACATTCACTATGGGGTCAACAAGAAAATAATCAACATTCATTGAATGTTATATTGAAATATAAAGACTGTTAAGTCCCACTCAGTTAAGAGATTTATCTGTAGAAATGGTTATAATGTTAGAGTAATGATTTGATTCAAATACAACTTGTTTTATAGATTTTCAGATCTATGCTAAGCTCAAAATACCTTTGGCCAATAATTTCAATTTAATCTCTTTGTTTCCTCCAACTCTATTCTGCTTGGTAATTCCTTTCTCTGACACTTAGTGTTGTCTGCAGAATTGCTCAATTTTGTCTTCAACCTATTTGACCAACTTGCATGAATGCAATATCCTCATGCACATTCTCCAGAATTCAATACGAATCTCTTGTCTCTTTTTATAGATATCATAAACCATTTTATTTCCATCCATTGAGTTTTCCTTTTAATCTTCACTATTGATTTTGCTGCTTTAGCCTTCCTCGACAATTGTGTCATTAACACATTTCATTCTCCTTCATCTGATCATCCTTTAATTTTGTCAGCCGTTTGATTATCATAACAAACATTATCTTTAAGCTTAGAATCATCAACAATTGTCCAACTCATCATCTTTAGTCGACATTCATAAGTTCTATTTATTTCTTTCACTCGGTCAATACCACAATACGTCGGTGATAACTAGCTCGGTTAACACTATACTCGGTAGACACTACACTTTCTCGGTGTATACTAAATTCTTCATTTACCAACCACATAAACTTGTTCATTCTTGATCTTCAATCCATAATAGAATCATGTAATACAATCAAATAACTAACATAATGTTGTAGAATCATCAATAAGTTTCTCGATGAATACCATATCCATACCTTTCTCATCCATCTCATCTTCATGTAGATATCTCATTCCTTCACCATTATTTCCTTCTTAAGATATTTTTAACCATCATGATAAGTACAGTCAAAACTAGTTGACATCAATGACAATACATTAATTGATTTAATGTCTCACATATAATTTAGTAGCTAGATGATCATCAATCACTATATTTTGAATATTCAATAAGTTGTCAAACTCTCCTTCAAGATATTCAATCAGTTATAGTTCTATCAATCTCTCCCTTTGGCATTGATGACAACACAATATGAAATATGTCATAAAATACCAAACATTTGTTCTACAATTCTATATGCAAATGCTGTAATTTGGTAAGCTCTCCCTAGCTTATAAATTTAATATGTTTAATCATTACACAACATCAATATTCTCCCTTTTGGTTAGCTTCTGGTCTAATTGATATTTCTTTGTTATTCTCTCTCCCTTTGACAAAAATGCCAAAAAGAAAATAATCATCTCTTCAATAGCTAAATCAATATCTCTATTATTCAGTTCAGATCTAGTACCTTGAATGTACTGATATTCAGTTCCAGCTCGTCTTCCATTTTTCACAACCGTAGGAATCCCAAAGTGTGAACATTATGCATCGACATCATTAGCTATTCTGATAAAGTATAGGTTGATGCAACCTCCTAATCACCTTAGTGACTATTAGATAGGGGATGAACCCCTAGTCTACTCCTCAAGTATTCAAATGTATCCTTTGGTAAGGGTTTAGTAAAGATATCAACAAGTTGCTCTTGTGATTTCACATACTTCAATCTTACTTGCTTTTCCTGAACTTCTTCCCTCAAGTAGTGATACATAATATAAATATGATTTGTCGGTGCATGCATCATTGGATTCTTAGAAATATTAATTGCACTTGTATTATCACAATAGATTATCACTGGGTCAGTGATCTCCTCATTCATACCTTCCAATAGTTGTTTTATCCATGCAATATTTGAACAATTAGCAACAACAACATTCTGCTTCTGCAGTGGACTGAGAAATGCATCCTTGTTTCTTGCTTATCCAAGTAACTAATATTTCTCTCAAAAAGAATGCTCCACTAGTAGTACTCTTTCTATCATCAATATTTCCATCCCAATCCACACCAGTGTAGACTTTTAGTTCAAAATTTCCTTCTTTCTTATACCATAAACCATAATTTTAAGTGTTCTTTGAATATCTCAAAATTCTTTTCATAGGAGTCATGTGTGATTCTTTAGGATTAGAAGATAATCTTGCTACAATTCCAACCGCATGTGTAATATCTGGTCTACTATGCACTACATACATCAACTTACATATCATTGATCTATACAAGGTCTGATTTACCTCAATTGACTTGTCATCCTTTGTCAATTTGCATCTAGTGACCATAGGTGTATCGACTGGTTTTGAGTCCTCCATATAATTGAATATCTTTAATACTTCTTTGATATACTTTGATTGTGTGATGTATATACCTTCATTCTATTGTAATTGTAATATTTGCAAGCCAAGAAAAAATTTAATCTCATCGAACATTGACATTTCAAATTCTTTCCTCATTTCATCAGAAAATAATTTGCATAAGTTATCTTGTCCTCCAAATATGATATCATCAACAAAAATTTCAGTAATAAGAATCTTGTCATCAATTTCACCTTTCAAATACAAATTGTTGTTGTCACTTGTTCTAATAAATCCAATACTAATTAGATAGGAATGCAGTCTTTCATACCATGCTCTCGGTGCTTGTTTCAATCTATATAAGGCTTTGTGCAACTTACATACCATATTTTTCTTATTAGGATGAACAAAACCTTCAGGTTGTTCAATGTATACCTCTTCTTCAAGTATCCCATTTAGAAATTCAGATTTAACATCCCTCTGATAAACTTTAAATTCTTTGTAAGTAGCATAAGAAAGCAATATTCTTACTCCTTCAAGTCTAGCAACTAGTGCAAAATTCTAACCACAGTCAATTCCTTCTTCTTGTACATAACCTTTGCATACTAGTCTCACTTTATTCCTTGTGACATCTCCATTCTCATTCAATTTGTTTCTAAATATCCATTTGGTTCTAATCACATTCTTGTCTTTCAGTCTCGGTACCAATGTCCATGTTTAATTTTTTTGTATCTTCTCAATATCCTCATTCATTGCCTTGATCCATTCATCATTTTCCAATGCATCTCTAATAGTTTTAGGCTCAAATTCGCAAACTAAGCATGTGTTGTTTCTCAACTTACTTCATGTCATCATTCATGCTTTCTTATCTCCAATGATCTGATTTTGCAAATGGTGTCTTCTTACGTATCTTGCAAGTATAGGTTTAGTTTGTTGTTCTTCAATGTGTTTTCCACTTGGTGCATGATCATGATCTTCATCATTAACATTTTTCTAATTCTCTATCTATAAAGACTGATGCTCGGTAGGATTATCCTATTTCTTGGTAATGCAAGGCTGTTGCTCGGGTAGAGTGTCTGATTCTTCAATGTAAAAAAATATATCAGTCTTCCACTTCCTTTTTACTTTATTCATCATTCTTCTTAGAAAATTCATCAACTTTCACATTTGTACTTTCAATCATCTTGTTAGTAGCCTTTTTCAAACATTTATAAGCTTTTCTTTTAGTAGAATATCCTATAAATATTCCTTCATCACCTTTTGAATCAAATTTCTCATTTCTACCATCTTTCAGAATGTAACATCTACTTATAAATATTCTAAAATAACTCACATTAGGTGTGTAACCATACCATAATTCCTAAGGTTTCTTGTTTGATTCTTTCTTCAGTTGAACTTAGTTCAACATGTAAACAACATTACTAACAACTTCTCTCTAGTACATCTGTGCAACATCTTTTTCAATTGTCAATATTCTAGCACAATCAACAATTGCTCTATTTCTTGTTTCAACAATCTCATTCTATCGGGGTGTTCTCGATGCAGAAAGATGTCTCTTAATTCCATGCCCATTACAAAAATGAGTGAACTCATCAGAAATAAATTCACCACCTGTATCTGACCTTAAGCATTTTAGTTCTTTACCAATCTCTTTTTCCACTTTTTCTTTATACTATTTAAACATATTTAAAGCTTCATATTTTTCTATCAAGAACATGAAAGTCATCATTCTAGAGAAGTCATCAACAAACAAGTTAAAATATTTGTCTCCATAATAACTCTAAGTTCTCATAGGACCATACAAGTCAGTATGAACTAACTCCAAAATAGCATTAGATGAAAAGTGTTTGCTCTTAAAGCTAGATTTTGACATTTTGCCCATTTGACATTGTTTGCACATAATATGGTCAAGTTTAGATATGCTTGGTAAACCTATAACTTTACTTTTCTTATTGATCTTAAACATGTTGTCAAAATTCACATGACATAACCTATTATGCCATAACCATACATCTTCATTTTTAGCCAATAAACAAGAAGTTTCAACATTGTTAAGATAGAATAAATTACCTTTATATTGTTCACCAGTACCAACCTACTTTCCAGTGTCATCATAGATTTTCACCTTTCTTTTCTCAAATGAAACTCAGTGACCTGTATTATTCAGTTGTGCTACACTCAATAGATTATAATTAATTCCTTTCACCCAATATTCATTCTCACATTTGATCTTATTTTTCAACAATATAGAACCTTTTCGTTTCACTAGACAAGGTGTATCATTTCCCATTTTCACAGATCCACCATTATAACGTTCAAGGTATTCAAATTTCTCTTCTTCACCAGTCATATGATGTGTAAAACCACTATCTATAATCCAAGTATAATTCTTGCTAACTTTAGAAATAAGTGTTTTTTTAACATTCCTTTCTTCTTCTTTGGAATCTTCTTGTAAAGCCACAAATACCACTTCTATGTCTTCATTAGTGTTGGTGTCGGTATCATCATATTCATCTTCAACTTGGTAACATGTCTTCTTTCCTTTATCTTTGTAGTCTCGATTATCTCTCTTTCTATACTATTGGTTGCCTCTATGATCTCAATTATCTCTTCTGTCATAGTTCCTTTCATTAGATCTTTCATTTGTTTTCTCATCTTCTTTCTTGTCAAGACATCTAGCAACAATATGTCCAATCTTTTTACATTTAAAATAAACCTAGGGTAGTTTACCTCTATATCTTCCTTTACCTTTTTGAAATCTTCTAGCCATTAATGCTTCAAGTTCATCAAGTTCATCATGTTCACTTTCATTTCTTATCATATGTTTTCGACTTGATTTACCAAGTTTTAAAGATGACATAAATGTAGATTCAACAATAGGTACAATACTATTGTCATAGTTATTCAACTCAAATTCAGTCAATCTACTGATTAGACTATCAAGTGTAACATTATTACTAGGAGCTTCTCTCATTTCATGAATTGCAAAAAATCTTATAGCATAGACAGGTAACAAGGTTCTGAAAATTTACTTACCACAATATCTTTGTCAATAATTCCACCTACTCCTTGGATAGCATTCACAACCTCCTTGACTTGGTTATTGTACTAAGATATGTTCTCACCTTCTTTCATTTTTATGTCATCAAGCTTTTCTATTAAACTTTCAGCTTTAGCCCTTAGCACATTCACATCTCCTTAATGAACTAGTTCAAGCTTGTCCCACATCTATTTAGTAGTTGTACATGTCTTAACATCTTCAAATTCAGCATCTGATAAGGAAGAAGTAATCTCTATCATCATAGAATTGTGTTCATGTCTCTCTCTCATCTGATAAATAGTCAAAGGTCTAGTGGGTAAGATAAACTCATTTTGTAAGTAGTATGTTGTAGACTCACCAATCCCTGATAGATACAATTTCATTCTTCTTTTCCATGTTGAGAAGTTGTCTTTGTTTAGCTTTGGCACCTCTCTCTTATACATCTTGTGATATTTAACTTAAGTCCTTCAATCACTCTATGCTCTTATACCAATTGTTAGATAGCTAAGAGGGGGGTGAATCCATTAAGTCTAGTTATCCTACAGTCCCAAACACTCCCTGATGTATAAAATTTTTTTTTAAACAATTTAATCAACTCGGTAAAACTTTAACTGTGCCTTTCTATTCATCTACCAAATAGTAGTAAATTAACTAGTGTATTTATAGATAAATCTAGTTATAGTAATGTGTAAAGTAAAATAACAATTCACCACATTCGTACACATATAACACTTTAATTTTTAATGTGGAAACCTTGATAGGGAAAAAACCACATGGGACCGGTAAACCAAAATAATTTCACTCTTTTGAAGTGAGCTTGGTTAAGAGCCAACCCCATTAAAGGTTACAAAACACACTATAAGGTGTGACCTAGTTAGAGGATTTATTACTAACAGTTCTCCCTTGACAAAACATTCACTATGGGGTCAACAAGAAAATAATCAACACTCATTGAATATCATATTGAAATATAAAGATTGTTAAGTCCCACTCGGTTAGGAGATTTATCTATAGAAATGGTTAGAATGTTATAGTAATGATCTGATTCAAATACAACTTGTTTTGTAGATTTTCAGATCTATGTTAAGCTCAAAATACCTCTGGCCAATAATCTCAATTCAATTTCTTTGTTTCCTCCAACTCTATTCTTCTTGGTAATTCCTTTCTCTAACACTCAATGTTGTCTGAAGAATTGCTCAGTTCTATCTTCAACCTATTTGACCAGCTTGCATGAATGCAATCTACGCACATTCCCCAGAATTAAATCTAAATCTCTTGTCTCTTTTTATAGAAATCATAAACCATTTTATTTCCTTCCATATATTTTTCCTCTTAATCTTCACCATTGATTTTTTTTCTTTAATCTTCCTCGACAGTTGTGTCAGTAACACATTTCATTCTCTTTCATCCAGTCATCCTTGAATTTTGTCCGTCATTTGATCATCATAATAAACATTATCTTTAACCTCAAAATCATGAACAATTTTCCATCTCATCATCTTTATTCGGCATTTATAAGTTCCATTTATTTCTTTCACTCTATCAATACCGCAATGCGTCAGTGATAACTAGTTCGGTTAACACTATACTCAGTATACACTACACTTGTTTGGTATACATTGTTCCAACTTGGTGTATACTAAATTCTTCATTTAATGACCACATAAACTTGTTCATTCTTGATCTTCAATCCATAAAAGAGTCATGTAATACAATCAAATAACTAACATAATGCCATAGACTCACCAATAAGTTACCCAATGAATACCATATCCATATCTTTCTCATCCATCTCATCTTCAAGTAAATATCTCATTCCTTAACCATTATTTCCTTCTTAAAATTTTTGTAACCATCATGATAAGTACAGTCAAAACTAGTTGACATCAATGACAATACATTAACTGAATTAATATCTCACATATATCTTAGTAGCTCGGTGATCATTAATCACTATCTTTTGAATATTCAATCAATTGTCAAACTCTCCTTCAAGATATTCAATTAGTTGTAGTTCTATCAAAAGTTTCTCCATAGTCAATTCCTTCTTCTTGTGCATAACCTTTTCAAAATAGTCTTGCTTTGTTCCTTGTTACATCTCCATTCTTATTCAATTTTTTTTTTAATATCCATTTAGTGCCAATCACATTTGTCTTTTGGTCTCGGTACCAATGTCCATGTCTTTTTTTTCTGTATTTTCTCAATTTTTTCATTCATTGCCTTGAGCCATTTATCATTTTCCAATTCATCTCTAATAGTTTTATGCTCAAACTCAAAAACTAAACATATGTTGTTTCTTAACTTACTTCTAGTCATCATTCCTACTCTTTTGTCTCCAATTATCCGATCTTATGGATGGTGTCTTCTCACATAATTCACTAGTATAGGCTTAGATTTCTATTCTTCAATGTGTTCTCCACTTGGTGCATGACCATAATTTCCATTAGTAACTATTTTTTGTTGCTTGGTAGCATTATTATGTTTCTTGGTAATGCCAGGTTGTTGCTTGGGTAGAGTTTTAGGTTCTTCAATATAAACAAATCTACCATGGTCTTCTGGTTCTTTCTTTCTTTCTTCATCATTATTTTTTGAAAACTCATCAACTCTCACATTTTCACTTTCAATCATCTTGTTAGTAGCCTTGTTCAAACATTTATAGGCCTTACTTCTGGTAGAATAACCTAGAAATATGCCTTCATCACCTTTTGAAGAAAATTTACCATTTCTATAATCTTTCAGAGTGTAACATATACTTCCAAATATTCTAAAATAATTTACATTATGTGTATAACCATACCATAGCTCATAAGGTGTCTTGTTTGATTCTTTCTTTAGTTGAACTTGGTTCAATGTGTACATGGCAGTACTAATAGTTTCTTTCTAGTACATTTGTGCAACACCTTTTTTCAATCATCAATGTTCTAGCACAATCAACTATTGATCTATTCCTTCTTTCAGAAATCCCATTCTGCTAGGGTGTCCCCAGTATAGATACTTGTCTCTTTATTCCATGCTCACTAGAAAAATTAGTAAACTCACCAGAAATGAATTCACCACCTCTATCTGACCTCAAGAATTTCAGTTGCTTACCACATTCTTTTTCTACTTTTTCTTTGTACCATTTAAACATAAACATTTGGAAAGCTACTGATTTTTATTTTAAGAACATGATAGTCATCATCCTAGAGAAATTATCAACAAATAAGATAAAATATCTATCTCCATAATAACTTTGAGTTCTCACTGGAACACATAATTCAGTATAAACTCTCTCAAGAATAGCATTAGATGATTAATGTTTTGTCTTGAAACTAGACTTTGACATTTTACCCATTTGACATTGTTTGCACATTACATGGTTAGGTTTAGATATACTCAGTAAACCTCTAAATTTCCTTTTCTTACTGATCTTAACCATGTTGTCAAAGTTCACATGACATAACCTCTTGTTCCATAACCAGACATCTTCATTTTTACCAACAAACAAGTAGTTTCAGTATTGTCTAGATAGAATAAATTACCTTTTGATTGTTCACTAGTACCGATCAGTTTTCCAACCTCGTCATATATTTTCACCTTTATTTTCTCAAAAGAAACTCAATGACTAGTGTTATTCAACTATGCTACACCTCAACAAATTATAGTTAAGTCCTTTCACCCAATATGCATTTTAACATCTGATCTTATTATTCAGCAATATAGTTCCTTTACCTTTTACTTGACAAGGTGTATTATTTACCATTTTCATAGCTCTACCTTTATAATGTTCAAGATATTCAAAATTTTCTTCATCACTAGTCATATGATAAGTGCAACCACTATCAATAATCCAAGTATCATTCTTGCTAACTTTATAAATAAGTGCTTTTTCAACATACCTTTCTTCTTCTTTAGAATCTTCCTTCAATGCAACAAATACCACTTCTATGTCTTCATCAGTTTTGGTGTCGATGTCATTATCTTCCTCTTCAACTAGGTAGAATGCCTTCTTTCCTTTATCTTTGTAGTCTTGGTTGTCTTTGTTACCTCTTTGTCGGTTACTTCTGTAATCTCGCTAATCTCCTCTTTCATTATTCCTTTCATTTTATCTTTCACTTGTTCTTTCATCATCTTTCCTATCAGGACATCTTGCAGCAATATGACTGACCTATTTACATTTGAAACACACCAAGGGTAGCTTACCCTTATATCTTCCTTTTCCTTTTGGTAACCTTGTAACCTTAAATGCTTCAAGTTCATAAAGCTCATCTTCCTCAGCTTTATTTTCACTTTCATTGCTTATCTTATGTCTACTACTTGATCTTCCAATTTTCAGAGATGATATAAATGTAGATTCTACCATAGGTAAAATGACATTATCATAGTTGTTAATCTCAAATGAAGTGAATCTACCAATTAGACTATCAAGAGAAATATAATTACCAAGAGATTCTCTCATTTCATGTATTGCTGATACTCTAATAGCATAGGAAGGAAACAATGTTCTTAGAATTTTACTTACCATAATGTCTTCTTCAATAGTTCTACACTCCTCAGATAGCGTTCACCAATTCTTTGATTTGATTTCTATATTGAGTTATGTTCTCACCTTCTTTAATTTTCATATCATCAAACTTTCCTCTTAAGCTTTCTTCTTTTTCCCTAAGCACATTCACATCACCTCTATGGACTAGTGTAAGCTTGTCCCACATCTTTTTTGTAGTTGTAGAAGTCTTAATGTCTTCAAATTCAACATCTGATAAAGAAGAAGCAACCTCAATCATCATAATATTGTGTTCTTGTCTTTCTTTCATCTGTGTGATAGTCAAAGGACTAGTGGGAGTTATAAACTTATTTTCCAAGTAGTAAAGTATAGAATCTCCAACCCCTAATAGATACAACTTCATCCTGCTTTTCCATGTTGAGAAATTATCTTTGTTCAGCTTTGGCACCTCTCTCTTATATATCTTGTGATCTTTAACTTAAGTCCTTCAAACTTCTTCCTTCAAGTACTCTCGCTCTGATACCAATGGTTAGATAACGGAGAGGGGGGTGAATTAGTTAAGTCTAGTTATCCTACATTCCCAAATACTCTCAGATGTATAAAAAAAATCTAACATAAAAACTTTAAATAGCTCAATAAAAAATTGTCTATGCCTTAAAACTAGTAAAATTAACTAGTATATACCAATCAAACTAGTAATTATAATGTGTAAAGAAAAATAACAAATCATCACATCCATACACATATAATGCTTGATTTTTAACGTGGAAACCCTATTAGGGGAAAAACCACCTGGGACTGGTACCCAAAATAATTTCACTCTTATAAGGTGAGCTTGGTTAAGAGCCAACCCTGTTAAAGTTACAAAACACACTGTAAGGTGTGACCTTTTTAGAGGATTTATAAATAACAAATCTCCATGACCAAACATTCACTTGGAGTCAAAAAAAAAAATATCAACATTCATTGAATTTCATAATGAAATAAATAAAGACTGTTAAGTCCAACTCGGTTAAGAGATTTGACTATAGAAATGGTTAAAATGCAACATTAAATGATCTGATTCAAATATAACTTCCTTTGTAGATTTATAGATCTATTCTAAGCTTAAAATACCTTTGACCATCATAACCTCTTCAATTTCCTTTTATCCTTCATCTCTATTCTGCTTAGTTAATTCCTCTCTATGATGCTCTATATAGTCTACATAATTTCTTGATTCTCACTTCAACCTATCAGACCAGCTTCACATGAATGCAATCTTCATCTCATGTGAATTCTTTATTTTGAATCTCTCATCTCCTTAAATAGACATGATAAACCATTTTCTTCTCAGCCATAGATTATGCCTCTTAATCTCCATTGTTGATGTTTCCGCTTCAACCTTCCTCAAAATTTTTTCCTAAAACATGGTGCATACTTCATCATCTGATCTTCCTTGAATTTTTTCAATCGTAGATCTTCATAATTTTTTTTATCTTTAACCTCAAAATCATCCATATTTGTCTAGCTCATCATCTTTAGTCGACAATCTACCTCTTAATCTCCATCATTGATTTTGCCTCTTCAACCTTCCTCAAAACTTGTGCGTGAAACATGATGCATTCTTCATCATCTAACTACCAAGTACACTTTCTTAGTGTACACTGTTTCAACTCAATGTATACTAAGTTCTTCATCTACCAACCACATAAAATTTTACATTCTTGATAGAATCATGTAATACAATCAAATCACTAACATACTATCATAGGCTCATCAATAAGTTACCCAATAAATACCATACTCATACCTTTCTCATACATCTCATCTTCATGTTAATATCTCATTCCTTCACCATTATTACCTTCTTTAGATATTTTCAACTATCATGATAAGTATAGTAAAAAATAGTTGACATCAATGCAAATATAATACTGATTTAATGTCTCACATATACCTTTGTAGCTCGGTGATAATCTTCACATTCTATTCTCCAAGTAGTTAATCAGTTGTAGTCTATCACTTAGGTCTCATGTTATGGAAGAAGAATGCCTAAAAGTGGGTAGGTATCTAAATGGGTTAAGGTAGAACATACAAGAGGAGATAAGCCTTTTAAGCCCAAAGATAGTGCATTAGTGCTATCAACTTGCCCTCAAGGTGGAAGATAAGCTCAAGAAGAAGCATGACACAAGTAGTCAAGGTAGAGGCCGAGTTAAAGGAGGAGATGATAGAGGTCATAGAGGAGGATTTGGATGAAGAAGGTCAAAACATAAACCCAAGGCAAGACTAAACTCATAAAAAAATAGGGAGAGACAAGTAGTAGTAGAGGTGGTTATAATAGGGGTAGAGGCTCAAGCAACAACTTTAGAGGAAGATCTAGTGTACAAGGAAGGGGATCTTATTTCTCTTCAATGAAGTGTTATAATTATCATCACTTTGGGCATCCTACATATAGATGTCCTCAAAAGAGTTCTTGAACTCAAAGTGGAGAAAGAAGTGTTGGAAATTTGGCTAATGTGGATGCATAGATGTTGTCATTATGGCAACATATGATCTCTATTGAGAGTGTAGAATCTAGAATGCAAGTATGGCAAGTTGAAGGAAGAAATTGTCTAAGTATGGATACAATGATCCTGACAGAGCACCCGATGAAGATTTAGCTGGCGACGTCCACTGGAGCAATATTTTTGTTTGCATAGTTAACTAAAGCTTCTACAGAGTATGAGGATACCACATCTTAGTGCACATAAATTTTGGAGTAGTATGGACAAAGTTATTCGAAGTTTACCAAAGATAGTTTTTGCAAACAGAACAGTTTTGGAGATAGTATTAGAGAAAGAGTTAAGGGATTATTTTTGCTTGTCAAAATAATGACTTAACATTATGAAGGGATGAAATCCTAGATGTTTACTCTTGGATAAAGATTTTGGTAGCTGACCATGTAAATTTATTAGCTCTAATAACTCATATATTAGGCATACTTGAAATGTAATGACAATATAGATGATATATGTAAAAAGAAAGAAAAGATAACTTGCGATAGTTGTATATTGTGATAGCAGCAAAGGCTATTGATGTGAAGTTGTAAGTAGTACCATATTACAGTTAGAAAATTTTTGTATTACCTATTTGGGTAGTGAGCTCAGCTGGTGATCAGGTTTTGTAATCTGACTCCTAACAGGGTTAAGGCTTCTAACAAGGCCTAAAGTCCTTTAACCAGGATAGATCTACTATATATTGTAAATTGACTCGTAATAGGGTCCAATATCCCTAACAAGATACTTTTTATTAGTGATCTTTGTGGGTACCATCCCCACTGGGGTTTTCCCTTAGCCATGGTTTCCTTGAGAACATATCATGTGTTATGAGTTCTTTCTATTTACTACTATGTTTGTTAATCAGCTTGATAATCTTTGTATGCACTAAAATAATCTGTTATATCCATAAGTGGGCAAAATAAAAAGTTTGTGAAATACTGATTCACCCCCCCCTCTCAGTATTTCCTATTTCTAACAATTGGTATCAGAGCACAGTTACTCAGAGAAGGAACATTCAAGGAAAGCTTAGCAGCTTGAGTAAGATCTCTATGGATATGGATCAACTTCAGAAGAATCTTGAAGAAGCTCTTGAACAAATTGATATGCTTACTGATGAAAGAAACTCCTTAAGAAGAATATATGAAGATGCAAAGAATGCTATTGACAAATTAAAAGGTAAGATTGAAGATCTGAAATTTGAAAAGAAATCTGATATGCTTGTTGAAGATTGTGATGAATTAGAAAAAGAAAATGAGATCCTTAAGCACGAGTTGAAGATAGTAAATCTGAAGCTTAGTATGAAAGATGGAAATTTGAGATCTGATAATGAAAAATTGAAAATTGAGAATGAAGATCTAAGGTCAAGACTTGAAAAGGAAACATCCGAATCTAAAAAAGTAAAAGTATAGTATGTGGAACTTGAGAAGTATAATAAAATTGTGAAAGGTGAATTAACTCAATCTAAACAACAACTTGAAAGGCTATATTCAATAGTGATAAGACTGGAAAAAAAAATTCTTTTGAAGAACCATTCTTTGATAGGACTGGATTTGGATTTAGTATGTTTAGAACAATCCATGAAAGTAAGAAGCCAGATCTGAAGACATCTGAAAGTGTGGAGGAAATAAAGCTAGATGAGAACACATTGGAAGATCCACCTAAAGAAGAACCACCTAGAGAGAAAGAAGAATCAAAGCAAGAAGAATCAAAATAGGAAGAATCATCTAAAGGAATGCAAAGAGAATTCAAAGGTAGATGTTTTTCTTGTAATACTATTGGGCACATGAAGAGAGATTGCATAGGTAAGCAATTTAAACCTCTTAATGGACATTGTTATAATTGTCATAGTTTTGGACACAGAGCTAATGAATGTAGAAGACCTAAAGTAATTGTGAATAATTATGATAGAATGATTGGGAATACTAACAATGCAGATAAGAAATCTATTGAAGAAATGAATCAAAGAAAAGTGGTAGTATGTTTTAGATGCAACAAAGTAGGACATATTGCTAGAAATTGTAGGTCACAGATTAACTAGAAGGACAGAGATTTGGAAACAATGGAATCATTTGTCAACTATGCAACAAGTTTGGACACTCAGCAAGATTTTGCAGAATGAACAATGGAGGTTATCATCATAACCCTAACCCTAGGAACAATGGAAGAAGGAATGAAAATGTAGGAAACAAAGAGAAAGGTTGTTGTAACAATAAAGATGAAGTAAAATTTGATAAAGGCACAGATCAAGGAAAAATAGTTAGCACTGAAAGTAGTCAGGAAGGTAATGTAACTAATGGTAAGGATGAATCTTTACCTGACCCTTCTTTAAGTACTTAATTTTTGTAAGTTTTTGTAGTTTAGGACTTAGGATTAGTGTAGATTAGGAATTTGAATGAGTTAAGTTTTGTGTAGTTAGATATAGGTTTATTATGTTGTACTAATGCTATGGTTAAGTGCACAAAAGAAATATTGTGTTTTGCGAGGTCGCAGAAAGTTTTATGGTTGCAGGTTTGCAAAATCATCTTTTTGAGGTTTTAGCGGCAAAATGAATGAATGCGATGTCAGATCGAGTTAATGTGAAGTGTTATAAGGTCAAAATCAAAGTTATCACAATTACAAAGCGATTGAAAAGATATTTGAAAGAAGAAAAAGTGAGTTGAGGATGATTTGAAGAAGTTTGGAAGCAGTTTGCAGCGATGATCATACCGAAACCCTAGATTTGCAAAGTTGAGGTATTTTTTGATCTTTAATTAGTTGATAAGATGGATATTTCTATGGTTCATAATGTTAAGGATAAGAATAGACCTAAGATTAAGAAAGAACCAGTAGAACCAACTGAAATTGATAACAGTCTAGCACTATCATCCGTACCAGACGGAGTATTGCACATTGAGAATGTTAAAGGATATTTAGGTTGCAAGTTTGAAACTTTGGGAGATGCAAATTTTAGTGATGATTACAGGAAATTGTACAATCAAGAGATGTTAGTTAAACTAGATTATGGGAACCTAGAGAACAATGAAATTATCAAATATTCCATGAAGTATGAATTTAATGATGAGGAATGTACCAAGATCATTTTAAGTAGAATCCACAATGGGAAATTCTGGATGGAGGATAGAGTTATTGATATAACTACCGACCTAATTCATGAAGTTACTAGATTATCTAAAGTTGGAGAGATTCCACTGAATGAAAAGAACATGAGAAAGATTGTTTTAGACAACACTGGATCTAGTTATAATGGTAGAGGAATTATGATAAGTAAAATTAAGCAAGATGATGTTAGGTACCTTTGCAAGATCCTAACAACTAAATTTTGTGGTAGTTCAAGGGAAGATGACATGGCTGCAGGAATGGTTCATGTAGCTTATCTTATGTGTATTGAGAAGAAACAAGTAGACCTATGTGAAATTTTGAAAATTCAGTTAGTTGAGAACATAGAAAAGATTAAGAAGGCTAAGTACACACAGTTTAGGTTTTCATCTCTGATAACCTATATGTTTTTCCATATTTTGAGAAGATTTCCTTACACAGTTGATTGGAGTGACAATGTGAACACAATGGAAAGAATAAACTCAGTCTACATGAAGCACCTTTTTGATAAAGTTAATGACAGTGTGAAGCTTGTATTGAAGACTTTTCAGAATATTGTTAAGAACAAATCAAGGATTCCTCAATCCTTAGTTGAAAAGCATAAAGATGACATTTGTTTTATGGTAGACACTGATTTCACCTACATTGAAGTAGTTGAGCCTAGAATGGAATTCATAGACCCTCTTGGCTATGAAATATCTGAAGCAGAAATAGTAGGATATGTGAATAGATTGTTAAAGTGTGAGTTGGATGGTCATGCAAATAGGTTTGGAACCTATGAAGAGAATTTCAACTCTGCAATAAGTTTGAGAGAAAAGAAGCAATCTAGTAAGAGAGTTGAATCTACTATGAAGAAAATACTGAAAGAATCTAGTATGTCAAGTCATGAGTTTGACATAGCTAAGAAGACTACAGAAGCCTTGAAGCAAAGTGAAAATCTTGTAATTTCACCTGAGACATCTAGTGCAGATCCTGTTGATCCTATTGCAGTAAAGGTAAAAGTTGAAGTACCTGAAAAAGATGAAGGAGATAAATCTTTTTCTCCTATTCCTAGAAAAAGATTAAAAGTGAGTGCAACATGACCCGGCAAGAGACAAAAAGTAATTGTACCACCTGTACCTAGAAATGTAGCAGTAATTAAAGATGATGATGTAGTTTCAATCAAGAAGAAAACTTGGAAACCAAGAATTGAAAGAGTTAATGAAGATATATTGAAGCATGGAGACTTCACTAAGTTGAATAAATTCTATGATCTATATGGATCATTTGATAGATTGAATTTTGAAAATGCAATGATTACACATATGATTGTGATAGATAAGAAACTTAGTACTATTCATGGTAAGATCCCAGAAGATTTGTATAACAGACTTGTGAATAGAAAATAGAGAGCACAAGAAGAGGACATAAAGATGAGAGAACATGTAATCAGATAGTTCTGTGAAGTTCAGGATGAAGATCATTTGAAGAGATTCTAGAAGTCTCTTGGAAATTTATTGAGAACTAAGAGAAGAACAATCCTTATAATGGGAGGCAAAAAGGAGGAAGTACAGAAAGAGACAGAGCAAGCAGTAATGCAAGTTCTTGTAGATATAGTTGCAGAAAAGCATGTTGAATCAGACCCTTAGCAGAAGCAATCAGAGGACCCGCATGCAGAGGAAGTTGGTATTGAAGAAGTCCCATCTTCTTCACATATCAATATTGGCAAAGAATCAATGGACATTGAAGGAACCAAAGTGACACTAGAGTCAGATGATGTAGTATTTCATGATCTAGGAAACATTGTTGACAATTTGGCTTTAGAAGAGCAAGAGAAGATTATAGAATCAGAAAAGGATACAGAGATAGTGGAAGCACCAGTAGTATCAAAATCAGTTCCAGCAGTATAGAAAGTTGAAGGTAAACAAATTTTGACAGAGGTCACTACCCCTAGTGCACCTGACAGTAAGAAGAGACAAATTGGTTCAATTTTTGAAGACCTTGGAAAAGAAGTTGAAGATGATGATCAGCTTGAGTTCATCACATCTCTTAATAAAATTATTGGAAAGAATAAGAAGGTGAAGGACCTTGAAGGAAAAGTTAGAGTTTTGAAAGAGAAACTTGAGTGTGATCAGCACTAAGGTATTTGAATCAGATCCACTTGAGAAAGCTAAAGCAGTAATAAACTCTTTTGACTCTGAATTTTCTAACTTAAAGGATATTGCTAGAATAAAAGTTCAAGAAGACTTTGAAGCAGAAATGCAACAAAATGTAAGTGTAAATATTCAAAATGATATTGGTAGTTTGGATGTATGCATAAAGAATTCAAGGAAACATATTGAGACTGGAAAGAGTTTGTATATACAATGCACAAAATTAGAAATCCTAACAGCTGAAGAAGATAAGAAGATTAGAGAGAAGATAGATGCAATTACAGCTGAAACAGACACCTTATTAAGCCCAAATGTAAAGATAAGTTCTGTAGAGAAGAACATAAGGAAGTTAAATGATGAAATCAGAATGTTAGCATAGGAGAAGAACAGAAAGCTGCTTAGGATTAACATCTTGAGAGAGCTCATCTCAATCAAGACCTCAATTATTGAAGACCAAATTGAGCAGTGTCTTTCAGCAAAAACATCTTTTCAGAAGTTTAGCTTCAATTCCCTGCAAGCTTGTCAAACAATAGCATACAGATTGAGTACTTTACTCAATGTTGCTGAATCCATTAGGAAGGTATGGGAGAAAGATTTTGGATCATGGAAGTCAGAGTTTGGTGACTGTGTTGCAAGCCTACCAGCTTTGCAATAGCTGATAACAAGGTATAAAGTTTTTTTTTGAAATTTTTGTACACCCTATCTTTGTCATTGTTGTCAAAGAGGGAGAGATAGCAGAAAATTGAATATATTATGAAGAAGGATACTCATAGGGGGATTTATTCTATGGAGTACAATATTTTATATGTGTTGTATAACTTTTGGCCATAATTTTGTGTAAATACTTTGAAGTTTTGTTTGCACACTTAGCCAATTTTCCCATATGTTTCCACCAATGACAAAGGGGGAGATTGTTGGCAATTTGGCTAATGTGGATGCATAGATGTTGTCATTATGGTAACATATGATCTCTATTGAGAGCGCAAAATCTGGAATGCAAGTATGGCAAGTTGAAGGAAGAAATTGTCTAAGTATGGATATAGTGATCCTGACAGAGCACCCGATGAAGATTTAGTTGGCGACGTCCACTGGAGAAATATTTTTGTTTATGCAGTTAACTAAAGCTTCTACAGAGTATGAGGATACCCCATCTCAATGTGCATAAAGTTTGGAGTAGTACAGACAAAGTTATTCAAAGTTTACCGAAGATAGTTTTTGCAGACAAAACAGTTTTGGAGACAGTATTAGCGAAAGAGTTAAGGGATTATTTTTGCTTGTCAAAATAATGACTTAACATTATGAAGGGATGACATCCTAGATGTTTACTCTTGGATAAATATTTTGGTAGCCGACCATGTAAAGTTATTAGCTCTAATAACTCATATATTAGGCATACTTGAAATGTAATGACAATATAGATGATATATGTAAAAAGAAAGAAAAGATAACTTGCGATAGTTTTATATTGTGATAGCAACAAAGGCTATTGATGCAAAGTTGTAAGCAGTACCATATTACAATCAGAAACATTTTGTATTACCTATTTGGGTAGTGAGCTCAGCTGGTGATCAGGTTTTGTAATCTAACTCCTAACAGGGTTAAGGCTTCTAACAAGGCCTAAAGTCCTTTAACCAGGACAGATCTACTATATATTGTAAATTGACTCCTAACAGGGTCCAATATCCCTAATAAGATACTTTTGATTAGTTATCTTTGTGGGTACCATCCCCACTGAGGTTTTCCCTTGGCCAGGGTTTCCTCGAGAACATATCATGTGTTATGAGTTCTTTCTATTTACTGCTATGTTTGTTAATCAACTTGATAATCTTTGTATGCACTAAAGTAATCTGTTATATCCATAAGTGGGGAAAAGAAAAAGTTTGTGAAATACTGATTCACCCCCCCTCTCAGTATTTCCTATTTCTAACAAGAAGAGTAAATTATGTTCAAGAAACTACCTCAAGCAGCAAGACTACTGAAGTGGCATTGGATTCAGAGGTAGGAGACAATCTCATGATTAGAAGGAGTCTCGTCAAAGAACCAATTAGATAAGAACCAAGCCAAAGGAGGTCTCTATTTAGAATCAAGTGTAAAATATTAGGTAAAGTTTGAAAAATTATCATTGATTCTAGGTCCACTCATAACATTGTTTCTAATGATGTAGTTAGCAAGTTAAATTTGCAAACAATCCCACATACTAACCCCTATAGAGTCACTTGGTTCAACAAAGGCCAGCATGTGTTATTCAATGAGAAATCTTAGGTAGACTTCACAATAGGGAGATATTAAGGATAAGGTGTTATGTGATGGCTTTCCCATGGATACTTGTCATAATTTACTAGGAAGGCCATGGAAGTTTGACAAGTAGGCCATTCATGATGGTGCCAAAAACTCATACTCTTTTAACAAGGATGGAGTCACATATAAAATTCACTCAATACTAGAAGATAAGTAAGTGATATCAGTAGGACCTAATGTACTCTTGGTAGGAGAAAAGGAGTTCTTGAGCACACTAGAGGAAAGTGAAGGTGTGGGATTTTCTTTAGTGTTGAAACCTAAAAATGAGAAAGTGGGAAAGAAGCTAGAACTACCCATGGAGGTGCAATAATTATTGGGCTAATACAAGGAGATAATTAGTGATGGAAAATATAATACCTTACCTTCTAAGAGAGCTATTAGTCATAAAATAAACTTCATTCCAGGAGCCTCAATACCCAACAAAGCTATCTATAAAATGACCCCTCAATAAAATGAAAAAATTGCAAAACAAATAGAATAAATTCTTGACCAAGGCCTAATAAGGAAGAGCATAAGCCCTTATGTAGTCCCCACTATTTTAGCCCCAAAGATATGTGGTACTTGGAGGTTTTATGCTGATTCTAGGGCTATTATTAGAATCATGATAAGGTATAGGTTCCCAATCTCAAGAATAAAAGACTTGATGGATTGTCTAGGAGAAGCCAAGTATTTTTCAAATACCACCAAATAAGAATTAAGGAGGGGGATGAGTGGAAAACAACTTTTAAAACCACACAAGGCATATATAAATGGTTGGTCATGCCCTTTGGGTTGTCTAATGCCCCTAGCACCTTTAAGAGGTTAATGAATGAGGTGTTAAAAGACTTCATAGATAAATGTGTTGTGGTATATCTTGATGATATCTTAATTTTTAGTAAGACTAAGGTAGGCCATATGATGCATTTAAAAATTATGTTACAAAGGTTACATGAGGAAAAACTAACCATAAATTTGGTAAAGTGTGAGTTCATAAAATAGGAGCTGGTGTACCTTGGATTTTTTATATCACAAGGGAATTTGAAAATGGACTCTAGCAAGGTGGATGCAATAGTAAATTGGCCTACACCTAAGACTACTACAGAGGTAAGGAGCTTCCATGGTTTGGCACAATTCTATAAGAAGTTCATTAGGAAGTTCAATGAGATATATACACCAGTCCTATATACCATAAAAGGTGGAATGAAAGTGAAGTTTCAGTGGAATGAGCAAGAAAATAGGGGTTTTGAAACCTTAAAAGAGAAGATAGCCACACAACCTTAATAGTCACTATTTTTTCGAGCACTTTGACCTCAAATGGACCTCACCATTGAGCTTGAAACATCCAAGAACCCCCATTTTGATATAAAACTTGTCAAATTTGGTCAAGTTGGCCTCCGAGGAATTTTTTTTTGCATACCAAGGTCATACAACCCTAGCACACACTTTGAGGCAGCACGTGCAAAATGAAAAAAAAAAATTTTAAAAGTTTTTTGGTGGGTGCCACCAGATGGCCACCTTGGCACCACTGTTGGTGCCAATGGGCTGTCTGCGGTCACCGCCCGCAGTGACTACTGGTGAACTAGTGGTAACATTGTGGTCACCACTGGGTTAACCACCGGTAATCCCATGGTCATCATGCAGTTATCACTGGGGGTTACGGTGATCGTCGAGGTTACTTTGATGCCAATTGCTCATGCAAGCCACAGGGTCACATGCAACAACCTAGGAGCCAGCCCCATGGTCACCACGTGACTAGGGGCTAGATTTTTTCAGCCCCCAGGCTTTTTTTTTCCTTCATGGCCATTTAGCCATCCAATTTAAGCCTGTGAAGTGCTGACATCAACACACCTCAGCAATTTGCATGCACACCTCTTTGGGCCCATCAACATACCTCTGGTTTTTTGCTCATAACTTGAGAATATGGTGTTGAAATTGGAAAAATGAGATATCATTGGCAAGCTTATTTAGAGACGGATCTTTATGGCATTTTGGATTTTTATCCTCTATTTTTCATACTAGGATTTCAAAGGAAGAGCTCCATTTTTGCCTTCCTGAGGGCATAACTTGTGCATATGGACTCCATTTTTGGCAAATGAGCTATCATTGGAAAGCTTGTTCCATGATCTTTCTAGTGCTATGAGTCATTTTTTGAGATTCTTCTCTTGGTATATTTTATTCATTTTTTAAATTTATACACTCTGGTGAATATCTTGGATGTTTCAAGTCCTTGTATCTCTTCCTTTTGTGGAATGACTCTTCTTTGGCTATTCTTTTTTTTGAGAAGCCTTTCTCTCTTCTTTGAGAAATGTATACTTCACTTTCTTAGCATTATTTTATGCAAACACACTAAGATAAAGTGTCATTCTATTGCATGTATGGGATATTGCACATGTTCATGCTCTTTGTACTCGCACTTAATTATAAAGTGCCATGGGGGGTTTGATGTTTGCCTTTGTTTTCCATCTACTTTTGTCATGTGAGTGTTCCTCCAATGAAATTATCCTTAGGTATCTCTATTTGTGTTTTTAATCTCTTTGCACCTTCGATGTTCTTTATTTTTTATCATGCAGTTCATATTGGACGTTCTTTATGTAATCACCTAAAATTAGGCTAATAGAACTTAAGGCCCTATTTGCCCTAGTTCAAGAATAATAACCTTGATTATGTTATTTTGATTCCTGATCATTAACAAAGTTCATACAATTCAATAAAATCAATCAGATCTCAAATCAAGCATTTATCAACAAGGTTTCAAGCAAAAATGAAGTCAATTAACTCTAAGCCTAATTAATTAATTCAATCCCACCAAATGCATGGCTAGATTAATTAATTAAAAGAAAATGATAAATCCCTCTTAATTCAACAAACACACTTCAATAATTAAGAGGCTCTCACATGGATCAAGGATCAAGCATGAATGCATCCTAACCGTTCCTCACAAATGCATCCTAACCATCCATTTCCTCCAATTTTCTATAAAAGAGAATTTTCAAATGCTCATTCTTCCTTCCTAATGCTTGAATTTAGCGTTCTAACTATTTTCTTGTGATAGTTGTTTTCATGTTTTCATTTCATATGCTCTAGTTAATTAGAAAACATCTCAAATTGGGCTTATAGTAAAGAATTCATAATCTAAATGGCTAAGTGTGAGGTACTTTCTAGATTTAGCTTAGTTCTTGCATGTTTCATTTGAGTCTCTCATTTTAGTATCATATTGTCACTATTTAGGATCAAATCTGAGAGCTACTAACACCCTTTTCATAGTTGTGCTAACTAGAGAGCAATAGGATGATTTTATTTGTTGATTTCCTTAATTTGCATGCTTAATTCTTCTAACAAATGATGCAATGTCCTATTGAAGTGTTGTAATCCAGGTCCAAAACTCACACACACATTTATGGCACCCACCATGGGGCCCTGCCCTGGATTTCCTATTTTTCTAGCTTTTTAAACTGACTTTCATCATGTCCTCTTTGCCAAAAGATCACATCTGGGAAGCATAGTCTCACCTTAGATTTCCTGGATTGCATCCAAGATTCTCAAATCACATATGGAGGAACTATCATTTTTGGTAACATTCAGGATCACATGTAGATAATGGGGTCATTTTTGGGAAATAGAATCGCATTTGGGGAATTTTAGGATCGCAAATGGGATTTTTTATTACATTATTGAGTTTTCTGACTACTGACAATTTGACTTGTTGATTTCTCTAGTTTTTGATAGCTTAACTATGGTTTGTAGGATGAAAGATAGAGACCAAAATGCTAAAACTACTAACAATTTCTTATGATTTTATTTAAAAGGATAAAATAGACTTAATGCTTTTGTTTTTGAGCACTTAAATGCAATTTAATTTCACTTTATAAATCAATTCCCCTTGAGGGAAAATTAGAAACTCAAAAATTGAATTACACTTTGAGGTTAAATTGGGAAATGAATGCTAACACTTGCATATGTTTTGGATTTGCAATTTGAGCTAGGAAATTATGCTCTTCTCCTTCAAGGAGAATAAAAAATAAAGATCTTACAATTGTATATCCACTTTCCTTTAAAGAATTATCTTTTGAGAGTTCGTGAATTTGGGTTTCTAACAAGCTAATGGGTGAATCTTATGATTTTGTTTGATCTTGAGAAGCTTAATGGTGGTTTGCAGGTTGCTTGTCCAAGACAAAAATCAAACAAAGAATACTAATGCTTGTCTTGTAGGTTTCCTTCAAAGAGAAATTGAAAACTTCATGCTTGGTTTTCTAGGAACATTAACACAATCTGAGGTCAAGTTGCAAACCAATTAGAGGACTATGCTCTTTTCCCCTTGAGGGAGAATCAGAAACTCAAACATTGGCTTGTGATTTGGAATCAAATTGGAATAATTAGATATTAATTTTCATGTGTTTGGGATTCTTGGTGTGATTCAGGAGATTATGCTCTTCTCCTTCACAGAGAATAAAAAATCTAGAGCTCATTATCATCTATCCATTTTCTTTATTGTACACCTTTAGAGGGCCTATCAGTTGAGGAAAAAATCTCCCGGGAACAACCCAAGTGGGGACAATTCTTAAGTCGACTCTTCCACCCCACTATAAAATTTGATGCTTCCTTGAGGCTAAAGCCTCAGAAGACATAATCTATCTTGTCTTGAGAGATTGATGAGCAATCCCAGTGACAAACTTGGATCTCGTGTAGAGCAGAGCCACTTAAATCTTGCATGTGAGACTACACATTTTCAAGTTCCTATAGGGCTTACAACCTCAATCCTACTTGTGGGACTATGGGAGATGGGTATAAATAGATGCATTCATTAAAAACCTTATGTTAGATGCTACCTGGATCACCCCCAAAAGGTTTTTATCACTTGTATGAGGAAAATAGTAATTGCCCCAAGACATTCACCATATTGAGCCCTCATTGATGTTACTACTTAGCTAATATGGGCTCCAATATCTATTATGTGTTATTGGACTGTCATATTCTGAGGAGTCTTTGAGTGTATTCCCAAGTGAGTGAATAAGTGGTCCTAATCTCTACCTAGCATAGGGAATGATAGATGTGTCTTCATAAAAAAGATTGCTTGATGTGTTCTTATTGCAAATTTAGATGATTCCCCCCCAAATGAACAAACATAGAGTATTTACAAGAAATCACAAACACCTGATAGTCACTGGAATCTGATAGAAATAACCCATTTTCCAAAATTCACTAAAACAACAAAATTCTTGGCAACATAAGATCACATCCTGGATTCCCAGATCACATCCCATATTCTAGATCGCATATATTCAAACTAGGATCACATCTAGTAACTACACCATTTCCTGGATCACATTTGGTAACTACTACATTTCTTGAGTTGCACCCCATATTTCATGGATCGCATCTGGGACAGTGAGCACTTTTGTACCTTTCAAAACCAAAATTTTTACATTTTCAGATACCCATTTGGCCCAATAGTAAGTTCCTATTGTCAAAACACATCCATCTGATAACCAAAAAGAGTAATCTTTAAAAATGTCTTGTTACCTTACATGGTCCAAATCTGCATTGTCCAATTGTGGAGTAAATTTATCCTATCAGTTACAATCAAGTTCCCAGCTCATAATCAAGGCACTTTGACACCCTTTGACGCTGGAACTTTACATTATCAGACCCACTTACACCTTGGTTCCCAACTCACAATTAGGGAACTTTGACACCCTTTAACATTGGATCCATAAAATAATTTCAAACTGACTCTTGCATCCTTGGATTCATAATCAAACATTGCAAACATTCAGACCCACTTCCAATTCAAGACACTCATTGATCCCTTAATTAGGTTTTCATGGTTAATACAAGACACAAATCTTAGCATTTTGAAAAGAACCCATTCTCGGATGAAGTACCATTGCTCATGCTTAAAATAGGAGAGACTTCAAGACTCAATCCCTTATTTAGCACTACACCAAGCACTACTCATACGATGACACCTAGAATAATAAACATGAATAACCAGGAAGAATTCCATTGGGATGAAAGATACAATGACCAAGATAATCAAGAAGAACATCATGATGACCAAGCACAAAATAACCAAGAAGAGACACAATACTGTGAAACATACCAGGATTATGATGATGATGATGAACAACCCATTGAAAAAGAATACCAAAGAGCTGTAAGTAGCAAACGACTCCACAAAATCCTTGAGATAACTATGGAAGAAAACAAAGAGAAGTACTTCCTAGAACTCACTTCTCAAGGTGTGAAGCTACCAAAGGACTATGATGTAAACCAACTTAAACAAAAAGAAGATCTTAGTCCTATGTCAATTCTAACAAGAAAACTACTTGCAATGCAAGAAAAGATTCAAGAACTCAAAAAATAAAAGGAAAAACCAAAACAACAATACTCTTTGGAGCACATATGTCCTTTCCCTTTTGAAAAGGGACTCAAGATGATTCCATTTCCTAAAAATGTCACGATTCCAAAATATGACAAATACATGGGAAATTCAGACCCTCAAGATCATGTGAGGGAATTTTGCACAATTAGTATGGAGTTCATGCATGAACAAACATATCTAATGAGATTATTTCCATGAAGTTTAGGTGGACAAGCTATGGATTGGTTCTCAAAATTAAGTATAGGAATCAAGACATTTGATGAACTAGTGCAAAAATGTATAAAACAATACTCCTACAACATCCAACACACAGTAACAATGTTGGATCTATGCAATACCAAGTAGAAAATAGGAGAGTCATTATTGAATTTCCTACAAAGGTGGAGGAAAATATTTGCATGATATGCTAGGTAAATACCTGAAAATGAAAAAATGGACATTTTCATTAACAACTTGGTTCCAAAAATGAACTTTCCAATACAATTGAAAGGACCACCAAGCTTTGATAAAATGATAGATAGTGCCATCAAGATTGAGGAGGTCTTGATCAAGAAAGGTGAAATCACTATCAATAAGGAAAACAAGGACAAATATTATCCCACCAAGGATAAATACAAGTATGGAAACAAAAACAAGAATGTGGTCAATGATGGAGTTTTTGATACTCCTAGTCCAAAACTGAAATCAGATATTTTCAATCTTACAACAACCCTTCAAGTGAACAAGAATTTGAACTATACAGTGATGCCAATGGCTAATAAGACCTTCAACAAACTGTTGGAAATATTCAGGAATTAACCAAGTTACTGAGAGGGGAGGGGTGAATCAGTAACTCCAAATTTTCTTCTAATTTTAACATGTATTTTACTTTTTAACCTTTGCATACAGAAAGCATGAAACTTAAAAGCATTCACAATAATGACACATAGATTTGGTTACCCAGAAACCTTCCAAAAGAAAGTAAAACTGGGGTGGGGATGAAACCCACAAAGCTTTAATACTGCAGAATAAAGTTGGCCGGTTAAGGCTTACAATTTGATCACTTCTGATGATCTGCCCTGTTAAGAGCAATAAGGATTGCTAAATCCACCCTGTTAAAGGATTTACAAACATACAGTGAAGTATGCACTCTGTAAAGAGATTTTTACAAAGACTGTTAAGTCTACCCGGTTAAAGGATTTAGTACTGATTCACCTGTTAGAATGAAACAGTAGATCTCTGCTTTGCAACTGGATTGCTGAATGAGATTCGCTGATGTACTGATCACCTTCTGTGATGAATTTGTCTTTGCTGTACCTTAAACTTCTGATGCCTTCTGTAATTCACTTATTTCTGCCTTTCTTACTCTTTCACATATATTCTACTTCATATATTTCATTATATTACATCTTTTATTTCTACAACATTGTTTATATACAAGTCTCAAACAATTAATTACAATTACAATTGCACAGTCGGCTTGACAAATAAACATAAGTGCTACTAAGTCGGCCCAAATATGGTTACTCGGTTCCTTCAAACTGACTCAGTGACTTTCTGATACTCGGCGTCCACTGCATTACTCGGCATCGTCATGCACTCGGTAGAAGTGAAGGCACGGTTCATACTGATCACTCGGTAGGTATTGAACTCGGTAAGCATTGGTGACTCGGTAGACAAGATGTTACTCAGTTTACATTGTCCTGATCGGTTTGTACTAACTTGCTCGATTTCCACTGTCTGCTCGGTTTGCACTGTCTGCTCGGTTTGCACTGTCTGCTCAGTTTGCACTGTCTGCTCGGTTTGCACTGTCTGCTCGGTTTGCACTGTCTGCTCGGTTTGCACTGTCTGCTCGGTTTGCACTGTCTGCTCAGTTTGCACTGTCTGCTCGGTTTATATCCAGAATGCAAATAAGTGTTGTCACTAGTGGCAATTCAGCTTAATGCCAACACAAACCTCCTACATGAACCAAGCCTTGGGAAGAAATACCTAAGAGAACATTCACACCATTGGGAGACACAATGGAAGTGGTCTTAAATTCACTATTGGACAATAAAATCATTACGATTCCTGACTCCAAACCTTAGGAACTAGAATTCAAACCCAAGTGGTGGAACGATAATGATTACTACAATTTCCATCGCAACAAAGGACACAAAACCAACAACTATATGAAGTTGAGACATGTTATTCAAGACTTGATTGAAGAAGGTAAAGTCAAGGTAGATGGACATCACACAAACAATGATCACAATGCATTCCAAACTCCACTACCTAGCTATGAAAAAGGGGAGTCCTCTAAGAGAACAAAATTAACTATACCTACACAGATGATGAAAATGTAATCCATATGGTTGAACCATATGAATAATCTATCAATATGATCACTCTAAAAGGAGTCAAGAACAAAACTAGGTCTTCTAATGCTATAACATGAAGTCAAGCTAAGAACACTCTCAAAGGGGCTTTGACATCTAACACACCAGCTACAACAACAACAACATCTAAGAAAGTGAAATTACCTTCAAAGTTTAATCTTGTGGATCAGTTACAAAAGACACCCACTCAAATATCTATTTTAGAACTATTGAAGATCTCTCCTAGTCATAGGGAAATTCTTGATTAGACCCTACTTAGCACTAATGTACCAAAAGATATAGATGTGGATAGATTCCAAGATATGGTTGGTCACTTGAATTCCTTGCATTACCTATCTTTTTCTGAAGAGGATGATAAATCATTAAACCAACCACATAACCAACCTCTACATTTATAAGTCCTTATTCATAAACACCGAGTTAAGTGAGTCTTGATAGATGGAGGTGCTGGTTTGAACATCTGCATGTACAATTTGGTAAAACATTTGGGCTTATCAAACATGAAATTGATCCTAGAAGAAAGATAACTATCAAGGCTTATGATGAAGAAGAAAGATCATCCAAAGGATTAGTTGTTTTACCTATAAGAGTGGGACCAATGGAGAAAGATGTCTTATGTCAAGTTATTGATCTACCCCTTGCCTACAACATTCTTCTTGGAATGCCATGGATACACTCAATGAAAGCTATTCCTTCTACTTATCATCAATTTCTAAAATTTCCTCATAATGGAGTGGAGGTTACTATCCCAAAAGATACAACATATACTTGCAACAATCTCAAGAAAATAGAAAGCATGGTTCCTCACAACAAGGAAAGCTCTCATAAGGCAGAAATATCCAAAGAAATGGTTTTGAAAAACTTTGCTAAAAAGATCAACATCCAAGAAACAAGCATGGGAGAGTACAAGATGGACCCCACAATATCTTTAATAGATCTTCCTGTATCTCCTAGAACACAATGAATACCTTCATCAACATTTACACCTTCCAATGGTGGTGTTCTAACTATACATGAAGGAACTAGATTGGTCAAAGAAAAAGTATCCCTTGAATAAGAGAATGAAGAAAAAGTCATCTTGCAGTGGCTTTATAAAGAAATTGAAGAATATGTAAATGTCAAGCATGTGGAGATCACTCCAAGCAAATATGGAAAGGGGTATGAGATCATGAAACAAATGGGCTACAAAGGAAAAGGAACTTTGGGATAGAATAAAAAAGGACTTGTAGAACCTCTACATATGGACTTCATAAATCCTAAAGACAAGACTGGATTGGGTTTTAGGGAAGCAATATTTCACCCATTGATAGAAAGTGGTCTTGTATTTGATAAATTAGGGGACTTAGATGATGAAGAAGAGGTAGAAGGATTACCTATTTCCTATGAAAGGTTACTTCTCTTACAAGGAGACCCACTGTTAGAAATTGGTACCAATATTGAATGGGAACCAGAAGAAGAACAAATAGAAGATCTTGAAGAAGAACGAGAGCAAGGGATTCCTATTTTTGACACACCTCACTCTGATGGGGAACCAAACATGATAAATTCACAAGAACCACTACAAGAAGAAGAGGACCATGCTACTGAAGAAGAAGGAGTGCCCATGACTATTGCCCATTTCTTGGGAGTTTCAGATTATAGTCAAGTGGACTTGCATGAATATGAATGGGATGTCCTCTCTAATGCTACCATGGACATATAAGTGGATTTAATACACAAGTTTTATTCTCGAGTCTTAATTGAAGAAGGAGAAAGTTCAAATGCTAGATCACTAGAGTTAGATTTGCATAACACTAATGTGAACTCTAATAATAATGAATATGACTCTAATAATCCTAACACTTATTTAGAAGAAAACATAATGGATGATGTCTTACATGTTAATAACATTGATAACAACATGGTGCTATCTCTTGATCCTACTAAATCCTTGACCCTATTACATCCTAAGTTGATAGATTGGAATGAGCCCACATCCACAAGCTTGCTATCCTTTTCCAATGACTATTATATAGCCTGTTATCTAAATGCTTGTGAACCCTTCCCTTCTTCCACTAGCATAAGGAGCAAAATCATGACTGAGGAGGATATCAAGTTTCTCAATCTCAAAAAGAAAAATAGAAAGAACAAGAGATCTGATGGCGAAAACCACTTAGTGACAGTATCAGATCCTAAAAGAGAAAAACAAATAGACGTATCTGATGGTGAAAACCTCCTAGAGGCACCAAAGGATGAGGTTCTTGATATCCTCCCAGATCACTTTTAGGAAAGATAATTAGTTCTAATTGAACCTACACAATCCATTAACTTGGGAACAATAGAGGCTCCTTAACTTATTCACATTGCTCAATCATTGTTAGAAGAAGAAAAGACCCAGTTCACCAATTTCTTCCAAGAAAAGAAGGTTAATTTTTCTTGGTCTTATTTAGACATGCCTAGATTGGACACATACTTGATCATGCATCATTTGTCTATTTCACCTTATATAAAACTAGTAAAGCAAAAACTAAGAAAGATGAATCCACATGTGGCATTGCTAGTGAAAATGGAATAGGAAAAACTATTGAAGGGTGGATTCATTAGAGCGATTGATTATGCATACTGGATCTCAAATATAGTCCCCATTTCTAAAGTGGACAAATCTATTAGAGTTTGTAGAGACTTTAGAGACCTCAACAAGGCTTTCCCTAAAGATGATTTTCCACTTTCAAATATTGATATGATTGTAGACTTAACAACATGCTATGAGATGTAGTCACTAATGGATGGATTTTCAGGGTATAATCAGATCAAAATTGCTCCTGAAGTTCAAGAGAAGAGAACATTCACATGTGCATGGGGGACCTATTGTTGGAATGTGATGCCATTCGGTCTTAAAAATGTAGGTGAAAATTACCAAAGAACAATGACCACCATATTCCATGATATGATGCATAAGAACATGGAGGACTATGTAGATGACACCTTGGCTAAGTCAAAGATAAGAGCTACACACATAGAAGATCTAAGGAAGGTCTTTGATAGAATGGAATAGTTCCAATTAAGACTTAATCCTAAGAAGTGTGCATTTGGCGTGTCATCTGGAAAACTGTTAGGGTTCATAGTTTCATTGAAGGGAATTGAAGTGGATCCATCAAAAGTAAAAGATATTCTAGAGATGCAACCACCAAGGAACATTAGTCAAATGAGAACACTATAGGGCAAGCTACAATCCATAAGAAGATTCATATCTCAACTGGCAGGCAAAGCACAACCTTTCACAAAGTTGATGCATAAGGGAATTACATTTACCTAGGATGAGCAATGTGAAGAAATTTTTCCCCAGTCAAGACATATTTGATGAATCCTCCCATTCTAATGGCACCAATTTATGGAAAACCCCTATTTCTCTACATATCAGCTACAGATACATCATTAGGAGTATTTCTTGCACAAGAGGATGAGACTAAGAAAGAAAGGGCTATATATTACATCAACAGAACTTTGGTGACATTTGAGTTAAACTATTTAATGATTGAAAAGACATGCTTAGCAGTGGTGTTCACATCTCAAAAACTTAGACACTACATGTTGGCTCACAAGGTGAAGCTGGTAGCTCAAATTGATCCACTTAAATACTTGTTGAACAAAGCAATACTAATAGGAAGATTAGCTAAGTGGGTCCTAATTTTAAGTGAATTAGACATTGAGTATGTGGATAGAAAAGTTATTAAGGGACAAGTGATCTCTGATCAACTTGTAGAAACACCATTACCAGATAACCAATGATTACTTGTGGAGTTTCCAGATGAATCTATCATGCACTTAACAAAGCATCCCTGGAAAATGTATTTTGATGGCCCCTTCACATAATAGGGATTGGGAGTTGGGTGCCTATTCATCTCACCACAAGGATATAAGCTTCCCAAGGCATACAAAATGATTTTTCCATGTACCAACAATATATTAGAGTATGAGGCTCTTGTGAATGGACTTAAGCTTACAATAGAATGGAAATTTTTTGAGTTACACATCTATGGAGACTCGCAACTCATTACCAATCAAGTCAATGGGGATTATCAGATAAAGGATGATAAAATAATGCTCTACAAAACAATGGTGGATGAATGGAAGAATTAATTTGTCTTCATTACATTTTCAACAAATTTCAAGATCAGAGAATAGAGCATCTGATCTAATGGCTAACTTGGCATCCATGTTACAACTAGAGGAATGTTAATTTCACTATGATTTCTTGGTGGAAGAACTCCCTTTCCCAACTTATGACTCACCTGAATCCCAAATTATTTATGCCCTAGAAACCCAAGTGTTGTCCAGATATGCTCATATCTACTCCTATCTTAAAGACCAAACAATTCCTGAAGGCTATTCTAGAAATGAAAAAATATCCCTCATAAGAGCAGCATCATGTTACATAATCATATATAATGACTTGTTTAGATGTACTCTAAATGACATGCTTCTTAGGTGTTTAGAACATGAAGAGTCTAATTGTGTATTAAAAGAAGTTCATGAAGGTGTGTGTGGATCACACTCGAATGGTTTTTCATTAGCTAAGAAAATTTTAAGATTTGGGTATTATTGGCCCACTATGGAGAAAGATGCCATCCACTTTGCAAAAACTTGTAAGAAATGTCAGATCCATGGAAACCTGATACATGCACTAGCTAGAGAGTTGATTCCCTTCATAACACATTGGCCATTCCAACAATGGGCCTTTGATTTGGTTGGTCATATTTACCCTAATTCATCAAGCAAACATAAATACATCATCACCGCAACTGAGAATTTTAAAAAATGGGTGGAAGATGTCCCACAGTCCAATGCAACTAGAAAACAAGTTTCCATGTTTATCTTGAATTATATCATTTTCCATTATGGCATACCCTCATCAATTGTGACTGAAAATGGGAGACAATTAAAAAACAAAGACATAGATGAGTTGTGTCTTCAATTCAAAATCACTTAGCACTGTTCCTCGATCTATTACCCTCAAGGTAAAGGACAAGTGGAAGCATCAAACAAAAACATTCTAAAAATCTTGCATAGGACAGTCAACAAATTAGGAAGGGATTCACATTTGCAAATGAATCCAACATTGTGGGCTTACAGAACAAGCATTAGAACACCAACTGGCACAACTCCTTTTGTACTAGTTTATGGATCAGAGGTAGTATTACCAAATGAGGTAGAGATTCCATCACTGAGGGTATCATTGAAACATCTAGTCACTAATGAGGACTATAGAATATCTCAATTAAAAGAACTTGAATTGCTAGATGAGCACAAGCAATAGATGTTTGATCATCTTAAAGCTTATCAAAAGAGGATGTCAAGAGGATACAACAAGAAAGTAAAACCAAGAAATTTTTAGGTGGGAGATCTACTCCTAAGAGAAAACCCTAAGAATCAATAAAATTGAGAACAAAAAGGGAAGTTTGAACCCAACTGGCTGGGTCCCTTTGTCATTATAGCATCATTTGGATTAGGAGCCTATCAATTGGCTACACCTAAAGGAGATGTTTTACTAGATCCCATCAACACCCTACATCTGAAAAGGTTTTATGCCTGACATTCTAGAGGTAGCTCTTGTACAGTGAAAAGAGTCCTAAAAAAAGTTCAAAACCAACAAATATGGATCCTGAAAAAAATAAAAAACAATGGAAAAAGTCCTTAAAAAAATGACCATCTCAGTGAAAACCTAGCAAATAGGCACCTTGGTGGGTCCAAAAAAAATATAGAAAAAGGGAAAAAGTACAAAAAATTGGAAAAGATAAAAAGTGTCTTGGTCAAAACCTAGTAAATAGGTGCCATGATAGCAAAAATATAAAACCATGGCCAAGTGGTGAAAACCTGGTAAATAGGCACTACTTGTAATCAATGCTCTATCTATCAAGATAACACTTGCACATTTGGATGATGTAAATATCAGTTTGTATATACCTTTCTAGTCACTTTTATGACATGCCAAATCCTAAAATGAACTATCCAAAGATGTGTCTTCCTAAGGTTGGAATCTATCCACATTAGGGTCCTAGGTAAACTATTTTTCCCTAGGGGGCATTGATCAAAATTAGATATGTTGATAGGATTTTGAGTCCACAATTGACAATAAACTATGATCAATGGTATTTTTCAATACCACCCTAGTCCACAATTGACAATAAACTATGAACAAAGGTATTTTGAAATGCCAAACCACTGGACCAAAATGTCTTTTTCAACACAACGTCATGGCGAAAAAGGTGTTTCTAAACACTAAATAGGTAAAATACTTATGGATGAAAGAAAACCTTTGAATGACAATATTTCTTATACGTGTGTTTGCAAGATTAATCAAGATTGTTTTTAAACACTATAATCACAACTATCTATTTCTTTTAAGAAAATACAATGATCATGTTAAAAAGATAATGAATTTTTCTTATTATCAATTTTTTATTGTTATGCTTCCTTGAGTAACTCGATGATGTCCATGGACTAAGAGGAACAAGGACTGGGGGCATAACATTTTCTTTGTCTTCTATTTGTGGTAATAAATCTGATGATCTAAGATAATCATGGGGGATGGGTGTTTACTATAAGTTCCTCCATCGCAATTGGAATGCTATGTATACCTCGACCTATTTCCTATGAAAGCCTCAGTGAGGTCAGATTTGTTTCCTTGCCTATTTAAAACTAACAATGATAAACTAATTCCTAGTAGGGTACATGGTAAATCAGATTATGCCCAAGGATATGAACACAAAATGAAAGGTCATTGTAGGTATATACTTACACATTATGTATCAGAAAAGAAAATTTTTTTTATATCAAACATGAAGTAATTGACAAAACATTCTAGCTGGGTGCTTTATTGTTTAGGTTATCTTTCAACATGACAAATAAAAAGGAAGTATTCATATTTTCAGGATGGCTAAATCTATCAGTAAAAATTATACTATCCTAATGAGGTCCCACTACAAAGGCTCTATGATGACAAACGATCCACTTTGAATAAATAGTGACTGTCCTAGGTGTCTTAGAATAGGTGCATTTCATTTAATTGCATTAGGGTTCATTTTAGTTGCATATCATATTAATTTTCATTAGGTTCATTTAGATGCATTTCATGTCTTTAGTTGCATTGAAATTCATTTTTAAATTGCATTCATTTTAAGTTGCATAAGCATGAATGTATGGATCCAACTATCTAAAACATTGATATATAATGAAAAATTATCTAAAACGTTTGATTTGAGCTGAAAATTCTAAAAACATTAATTAATTTCCATATTTGACCAAGTACATCATGAAATCATAAATAACTGAAACTGAAATGACTAAGTATAAATCACTGATATTTATTTTCATAATCCATTTCACATCATAAAACCATTTGCATTATGCATCCATAATCATCCATACATAAATAAAAATGAGATGTCCATACATCACATTGCAATACATCTCATGCATCCAATTTCATACATGAAATAAAGTTTGCATCCATACATTCATAAAAGCTTTGGAAAATTAAAAAAACATAAGCATGTATCAGTGAAATATATCATGATGTCATCATATCATCATCTAATCTAAATCTTGACCAAGTATGACAATCATATTAATATCCAAAGCATAAGACAAATGTCAGTATCCCACATGTGCAAAAATAAAAAAGCATCATATAAAGCAATATCAAATCAGATGAGACATCTATATCAAAATC
Organism: Chamaecyparis obtusa; assembly: GCA_027943335.1. Taxonomy (NCBI): domain Eukaryota; kingdom Viridiplantae; phylum Streptophyta; class Pinopsida; order Cupressales; family Cupressaceae; genus Chamaecyparis; species Chamaecyparis obtusa. The sequence continues at coordinate 822,575 of BSBK01001426.1, read as the reverse complement.
AACAGAAGCATCAGTATATCATTAGAACAGAGTATCATAAATATCCATGACAAAATATCAAGAGTGTTCGTAAGAAAGAATCAAAGTGTCAGCATCAGTATATTAGAGCATGGATAAACAATGAGACAATGTATCAACAAATAAATAAAGTCTAGACGACATGAGGGTGTATTGATAAAAAATTGTACAAGTACATGATATCATCAATGGAGTACATATACATCAGTGATACAAATAAAGATGTCTACACCTCACTTGCCCCCTTGTCCTCTCCTAGAGGATCGAGAGGGGGTGTATCTGCTCTGCTAGGTGGTCGGGGGGGGAGGCATGGCACCCTTAGATTGTTGTGTTACCACTAAATATAGGGAAGATCTTTAAGCAGCAAGAACCACAACACAATACAAAGTGAAGTAATATGTAGCCCTCTATCCCTAATGAGTGGTTGTATGAACATATCTATCTCACTCAGTCCTCAGCTGTGCTAGCTATGTATCCATGTGTGCCCTTAGTTGTGCTAGATGTGCATCTCTATCCACTCTTAGCTGCCCTATCTAGGTATCCATCTCCACTCTCAGTTGGGCCAACTATGTGTCATGCTCTGATAGTTGTGCTTGAAGGGTCTCCATCTCTAATCTCAATGCAGTTCTCTCCTGCTCATAGCGTGATAACCTATCACCATCACCACCTGGAGGAGGATATCTAGGTGTCTCCTTCTACCATGTTTGATCCCCCTCCCCTCCTGTGGCCCTCTGAGCATGCTCATCCCTATGTAATAGTGGCCCTGTATCCCTCTAAGGAGGAGTGACCCACAATCTCTGTTGTCTCTTCTGACTGGAGTCCCCCTTGAGGCCTGCCCTTTATCAATCTCATCACCTCCATCTCCACCCCTACCTCTATCATCTCCTCCATCACATCTTCCTCTACCTCTGCCTCCATGGGCTCCATCTCTCCCTCCATCTCTTCCTCTATTTTGACCTCTCCTACTGTCTTTGCCTCGAGCAACTCGGCTGCGGCCACCACCATCATCATCAAGATCATAGTCTAATGCATCCTTAATACATGAAATGGCCTCATTAGGAGCAAAAAATATGGGATATGGATGTCAAAGATAATGTCCATGGTAATCATCAGTGACCCCGACATCAAGAATATTTTCTTGGTAATCCTAGTCTACATGGGCCATCTAGGAGATCTCATTTATAGAGTCTCATAAATCAATCTCAAGCCCCACTAAGCCTCCTCACTCCTGATCCATGCATATATACCTATCTCCTGGGATATAACTTGTACTCAGCCATATTGCCTACATACACATGTGATCAAGAATCTCTCCACAATATAGCAAGTCCTCCCCACTAGGAACCTGCTCTGGAAGAAAAAGGGCATCTGCCTAACATCTAGTGGCTAGCCCTCACATCTTGCATAAGGACTCCATACAACATCTGTCACATCATCAAGAAGATGGCACCAGTACTCCAACTTGCCTAGATGGGGCTATTGTATAAGACCAAAAAACATGAAAATATAAGGTAAGCTAGTGTCACAGTGCCTGTCAACTATAGGTCATGTGATGGGGATATGCTCCCACACCCAGACCTACAGAATAAGTGTCCTAATAGTCATGGACCTCAAATGATGGTACACAATCTCATGGAGCTCATAGTACATAGGAGAAAGGATACAACTCCCCCATGCATAGCGATTGGGTGACTAAATCATCTGACTGATCACCCTGGACCAACTACACATGAAGCCTTGCTAGCCCTGATCAGGCATCAAGAGACCACTAATCAACCCAGCTAGGTAAATAGGTAGAGGGGCATAGTGTGCCACCATGTGGTCCTAGCTGAGATAATGACTCACAATGGTGTCATCCTGGAACAATCTCCTTGCATCTGCTATCACCACTGAGTTGGATGCCTCGTACTCAATCCTAGTGCCCATAACATACACATGAAGGATACACCACATATCCTCTAGTGTGATGGTCATCTCACTGGTGGGTAAGTGGAAGGTGTTGTGCTTAGAGTGCCACCACTCTGCCATTGCTATCAGCAAGCCATGGTTTACTCGAATGTTGGGTAAATTCACCAAACTCCACAACCCACAATGTAAGACTACATGCTGATCCTCTGGGCTCAGCCGATGGTGTAATGCTAAGACCTAGATAGGTTGAGGGGATCTAAAGGACACAACATCAAAAGAAGTCTGCATAACAGAAAATAGAGGCACTATGTCAACATTAGACAAAAGCAGTTGGCTGAAAAATTGCTTTAAAATTTCAAGAAGACAAGTACATTTGGCTCAAAAATCAAGAAAACAAAAAATGATCAAGAACTCTTGGGTGTGACCCAAGAAATTTGAGATATGATCCTGAAATGAGGTACGAGCCAGGAAATCTTGAAAGTGATCTAGAAAATCTGGGAAGCGATCTGGGATAATGGATATGACTCTGTCATTATGAAAGGACAAAAATCTTTGAATTTGGTTAAATTTTCCCGGATGCAACCCAATGGGGTGCAATCTAGGAAATCCTAGATGTGATCTAGAATATGGTAAAAGATAGGGTACAACATAGGATTGACTAGACATGATCTCGCATCCAAGATGCGATTGAAAATTGAACTAGCTATAAAATGCTTAAAAGTACATGAAATTCAAATTTTTCAAATTGGCAGGGTTCGTTATAGGGTGATCACAGGTGGTGCATAATGTCATGGCCGGTTGTGTCACCTAGCCATCTCAAATTGATTCTTCTCCATTGGGAACACCATTATCGCCCAGAGCTCTGTAAAAATTCAAAGGATAAAAGTGAAAATGAATAGTAAAAATGGACTTTTTGACCTATTTAAGCCTCCCAGGAGCCTTGAAACCCTAAGGGACATTAATGTTGGAGATTTGCTAGCAAGCCAGTGTTGATTGTATGTTTGTCATTGATGACAACATATGGTAAGTAACATGCATTGATGACTTATGCAGTAAGCTTTGAGTATATGTTGCATGAACATGTTATCAACATGATATCATGGACGCAGAGGTTAACTGTTAGTACAGACAGTTATATAGAAGCTTGTGTTAGTAATTTTCCTTACAGAGTTACAAGCAGTGTTCGGTGAATGATTGCCATATAGTTATCATGGAGCCTTGCACATTTGGATATGTGATGGAGACATGTTAGTGATGTTACATTCATGGACGTAGATTCTGATGATCAGTAGAAGTGAAGTTATGCAATCATTATTCAGCAGTAGTAGTTTCCTGTGTTTATTCAAAAGAACCGATAGAGATTATATTGGTTCAAGAGTTGTGCCTATTATTTTGGTATGTGCCCTTGGATTAGTGCTTGGAGATGAGTTAGTAATGTTCAGTTAAGAGTGCATGGTGTAATTTAGCTTGAGGAGAAAGTTTCAGTCACTTTGGTAGAGCCAACATTGTGTACTGTGCATCTACAATTATTAATATTGGATAGGTCTTAGAATGTGTTGCATGCTTAGTAGTGCTGACAGAATTATTATTGGAGTATGTTATGGTTTCTCTAATATGATTTCAAGATGGTTCTAATAGGATGACTTGATTATATCATTTAGAGGAAAGATATTTATAGGCAGTGATTTGTGATTGTTAAAGCATGGTACAGAGTTGATTGTGAAGAGCAGAGCAGAGTGTGTGAAGTGTTGAGCCATCAGCAGAAGGTCTATGTGACCAAGTAAAGTGTTTGTGCTATACATTGGAACTAAGCCAAACATCAGGTCAAAGTGAAGTTCACCAAGATCCATATATAGTGTATATCTATTATTCAAAAGGTTGTAGCCTTCACCCCTTTGAGTAGTGTTCTCTCAAATAGTGCGTCCTCACCCCTAACAGGGTTAATTGTAAAAGAATTCTAACAGGGTTTGACCCTTGACCAGGTCACTATACTAAATATATTGTAAAGAAACTCGTAACAGGGTTAAGGATATTCTAACAAGGATCATAAAACACTAGTACAGATTATTAGTGGGTGTCAATTCCCACCGGGGTTTTTACCTATTTTGGTTTCCCCATAACCAAAATATTGGTGTTGTGTTCAAGTGTTCTTTCATTGTGTTTATGCTTTATTTTTAAGTATACTTAATTGGATAAAGAATTGAAACTTTTAGATAATTGATTCACCCCCCCCAGGTCTCAGTTTTCTCTTGGGACTATTCCTAACAATTTTTATCAGAGCCAAGTGCCATGGAGAGAAAGTTTAATAGCTTGAGGTTGATCAGATGGCATTCTTTAGAAAAGACAGTCCTAAGTTTGATGGAGAGAATTATCTTGATTGGAAGAACAAGATGATGACACATTTGCAGTGCATTTCTTTTGAAGTTTTTGAAGTGGCTATCAAGGAAGTTGAGATCCCCTCTCTAGCATATCTTGCAAAGGATGATGCTACAAGAAAGTAGAAAGACTTGTTCCATCAGAATGCAATAGCAAAAGAATCCCTTATCAGCGCCCTATCTGATAGTGAGTTTTCTGAGATAAAGAAAATAGACACAACCTACAAGATATGGAAGCACCTAGAAGACATGTTTGAAGGAGATAAACAAGAAAAGGATGCACACAAAAAAACTTGGAAGAAATGATAAAATGCATTAGAGATGCTACCTGAAGAGAACATCAGAGCTTAAAACCAAAGGATTAATGAAGCAATTGTAGGAATCAGGAACAATGGTGGAGTAATCTCAAAAGAAGACATTATGAATAAATTGATGACCACTCTCACAACAGAGTATGAAAAAAAAATCAAAATACTTGATGAGACCATGCAACTTACATCAAATTTCAAAAGAGAGACCTTGATCAGCAAAATTTCATCTTTTGAGATTTCAAGATTGAAGATAGAACCTAAAAGTGAAATAGCCTTCAAAGCATCAGTCCATGGTAAGAAATCTGCAAACACCTCTGATAATTTTGATGATGATGATGATGAGAAAACACTAGATGATTTCATTGCTATGATTGCTAAAAGAGAAAAGAAAGGAAAAGGAAAATATGAAGGTCAATTACCATTCAAATTCTTTTCATGTAATAAGATTGGTCACTTTGCATCTAAGTGTCCTACAAGAGTTAAAAAGTTCAACAATAACTACAAGCCAAGTATACAAAGAAATGCTACTATGCTGGAGATGGAGTATCAGATGAAGAATTAGGAGAAGAGGAGATTGGATTCATTGCTCTTGAAGATGAAAATAATTCTCAAGAGTTAGCATTGATTTCACAAGCAGACATCAGGATAGATTGGATCCTTGATAGTGGTTGCTCACATCACATGACAAGTGACAAAGATAGATTTGTTCATTTGGACAGATACAAAGGAGGCATGGTCAGATTTGGAGATGACACTCCTAAAACTATCATTGGTAGAGGAGCCATCACCCTGGATGGAAAGAACAACACTGATGATGTTCTTTATGTTGATGGTTTGAAACATAACCTACTGAGTGTTGGGCAGTTGCTTGACAAAGGCTACAAATTGGAGTTCAATGAAAATAAGTGTATCATTAACAAAAAGGAATGAGAAATAATTGCATCAAGATCAAAGACTAAAGGTAATGTTTTTCAGCTTAATCTAGAAGCAAGTTGTTTTGTTGCTAAAGTAGATGATAGTTGGCTATGGCACAAAAGACTATGTCATATCAACTTTGATAACATAGTTAAGATCAGTAATGTTAAGGCATTTAGAGACCTACCTTGCATAGAAAAGCCAGTTAATACTATATGTAGGGAATGTGTAATGGGAAAGCATGTGAGGAATTCATTTAGGAGAAAGCATAATTTAACAGAGAACAAGTTGGATTTGATTCATACAGACCTATGTGGACCAACTCAAACAAGATCATACTATGGTGAAAGGTATTTCATTTTTTTTGTAGATGATTATTCTAGAATGATGTGAGCTGCATTCTTAAAAGATAAGTCAAAAGCATTTCAGAAGTTCAAAATATTCAAATCTAAGATTGAGAATGAATCTGGACTTAAGATAAAATGTCTAAGGTCGGATAGAGGAGGATAATTCACCTCTGACATATTCTATGAGTACTGTGAAGAACATGGCATAAAGAGATAGTTAAGTGCACCTAAAACACCTCAGTAGAATGGCATTGTAGAGAGAAGAAACATGATTATCCTTGACATAGCGTGCACCATCATGATTGAAGGAAAAGTTGCACATACATATTGGAGAGATGTGATCAATACAACAGTCTATACAATCAATAGAATACAATTAAGGCCTGGCACTAGCAAGACACCTTATGAGATATGGTTTGGTAATGTTCCCACAATGAAATACTTCAGAATCTTTGGAAGCAAGTGTTGCATCAAGAGGGATGAAGCAGTGGGAAAGTTTGATGCAAGAAGTGATGAAGGTATTTTTCTTGGTTACTCTACTAAAAGTAAAGATTATAAATGTTTTAACTTAAGATTGAAGAAAATAATTGAAAGTACTCATGTTAAGATTGATGAAAATTTTATGGCTCAAGAAAGATATCATGATTACTCACCTATGATTGAAGAAGAACCTAGACCTTCCACTAGTGAGACAGTTGTTGAAGAAATGTTTGACTGTATCAATGTATGGTTCAATGACCCTGAAACAAGTGAAGAAGAAACTCAAAAGGAAGATGAGAGAGTATCACCTAAAGTTCCAAAGTTTACATCTAGAAACCATTCCAAGAATGACATCATTGGAGATTAGAGCGGCAAAGTCTTAACAAGATCACAAGCAAAGAATTCAGCTAGCAATGAGGTGGTATGTTTACTATCTCGTATTGAACCTTTAAGTGTTGAAGATGCATGTAATGATTTAGATTGGCATGATGCTATGAAAGAAGAACTAGATCAAATTATCAAGAATGATACTTGGGAACTGGTCCCAAGACCTAGTGATAAGAATGTGATTGGAACAAAATGGATATTAAAAAACAAGATGAATGAAGATGGTACAGTAGTAAGAAATAAAGCAAGGTTAGTATGTAAGGGATATGTGCAAAGAGAAGGCATTGACTATTCAGACACATTTACACATGTGAGTAGATTAGAAGCTATTAAGTTATTTCTAGCTTATGCAATAGTCAAAAACTTCAAATTCTATTAGATGGATGTCAAGTCAACACTCTTGAATGGAGATTTGAAAGAAGAAGTATACATTGAGCAGCCAGAAGGATTCACCTTATCAGATAGACTTGATATGGTATGTAGATTAAAGAAGGCCCTCTATGGACTTAAGCAAGCCCCTAGAGCATGGTATGAGAGACTAGATGGATATCCAACAAAGATTGGATTGAAGAAAGGAGCAGTAGACTGTAATCTATTCATAAGAGAGACATCTGAAGGTTTAATACTTGTAGCTATATTTTTTGATGACATTATCTTTGGAGGTAATGACAAACTTAGTGCTGAATTTTCCAAGGAGATGCAGAGTGAATTTGAGATGAGCATGATTGGACCTATCAAATACTTTTTGGAATTAAATGTGCAGCAGATAGAGAAAGGTATTTTCATTAATCAGTCTAAGTATGTGAAAGAGATATTAAAGAAATTCAAGATGGATGATTGCAAGCCAATAGGGACACCTGTGATAATAGGATGCAAGCTTACAAAAGAAGATGACTCATCGGTAGTAGATATAACATTGTATAAGTCTATGATTGGCAAACTCATTTATCTTACTCAAACTAGACCTAATATTTCCAATGGAGTTGGCATAGTTGGAAGATTTGTAGTAGAGCCTAAACAAAGTCACCTCATGGTAGTAAAAAGAATATCTAGATACTTGCAAGGCATTATAGACTATGGTCTATGGTATCCCAATTAAAAAAATGTTGAGCTCCATATATATACTGATGCAGATTGGGTAGGATGTGTTGATGATAGAAAGAGTACATCAGGAGGAGCAGTGTTTCTTGGTAACAGACTTGTCACTTGGACAAGCAAGAAGCAAAATTGTATCTCTTAGTCAATAGAAGAAGTAGAGTATGTTGCAGCAGCCCTAAATTGTTCTACAATTGTTTGGATCAAGCAGTTGATAAATGATTTTGGAATTCATATTGACTATCCTATTGTTCTACATTGTGATAACACTAGCACTATCAAAATGTCAAAGAACCCTGTGATGCATGCAAAGACAAAACACATTGAGATCAAGTATCACTTCCTAAGAGAGAAAGTAGTAGAAAAATAAGTTAAGTTGGCCTATGTGAGTACTAAAGATCAGCTAGCAGATGTATTCACAAAGCCCTTGCCAAAGGATACTTTTGAGTATCTCAGGGAGAAGTTGGGAGTAATTCCCTTCCTTGATTCCGCCTAGAAGAAAAAAGAAAGAGCATCAGTCCTCAAGGACTGATGGATGGTTGAATACTCTACCTCAGGAGTAGTACCTATGCTTAAACTATTTGGCACCCTTTTCCATTGATGTCAAAGGGGGAGTAATATATAGTCATGAAAAATAGAAGTAAAAGGAGTAATATACTAAGGGGGAGTAGTATTCAGTTATGGTTCAGTTGAGGAAATGGAGAATGTTGAAGAATATTGCAGCAGATGGAGGATTCATCCTTGGGGGAGTTTTGAAGAGGAAATGGAGAATGTAATAAAATAAATTTTCATTTGGGTTGGTGGTGTTTTTCATTCCATATGTTGCCATCATTGCCAAAGGGGGAGATTGTTGGAGATTTGCCAGCAAGCCAGTGTTGACTGTATGTTTGTCATTGATGACAACATATGCTAAGTAGCATGCATTGAAGACTTATGTAGTAAGCTTTGAGTATATGTTGCATGAACATGTTATCAGCATGATATCATGGATGCAGAGGTTAACTATTAGTATAGACAATTATATAGCATCTTGTGTCAGCAGTGTTCCTGACAGAGTTACAGGCAATGTTTGGTGAATGATTATCCGTATAGTTATCATGGAGCCTTGTGCATTTTGATATGTGATGGAGACATGTTAGTGAGGTTACATTCATGGACGTAGAGTTTGATGATTATTATAAGTGAAGTTATGCAGTCACTATTCAGTGGTAGTAGTTTCCTATGTTTATTCAGAAGAGTCGAAAAAGATTATATTGGTTCAGGAGTTGCACCTATCATTTCGATATGTGCCCTTGGATTAGTGCTTGGAGATGAATTAGTAATGTTTAGTTAAGATCACATGATGTAATTCAGCTTGAGGAGAAAGTTTCAATCACTTTGGTACAACCGACAGTGTGTAGCATGCGTCTACAATTATTAATATTGGACAGGTCCCAGAATGTGTTGTGTGCTTAGTAGAGCTGACAAAATTATTATTGGAGTATGTTATGGTTTCTCTAATATGATTTCAAGATTGTTCTAATAGGCCTACTTGATTATATCATTTAGAGGAAAGATATTTATAGGTAGTCATTTGTGATTGCTAAAGCGTGGTTCAAAGTTGATTGTGAAGAGCAAAGCAGAGTGTGTGAAGTGTTGAGCCATCAGTGAAAGGTCTATGTGACCAAGTAAAGTGTTTGTGCTATACATTGGAATTGATCCAGACAGTAGGTCAAAGTGCAATTCACCAAGATCTAGATATAGTGTATATATGTTATTCAGAAGGTTGTAGCCTTCACCCCTTTGAGTAGTGTGCTCTCAAATAGTGTGTCCTCACCCCTAACAGGGTTAATTGTAAAAGAATCCTAATAGGGTCCGACCCTTGACCAGGTCACTATACTAAATATATTGTAAAGTAACTCCTAACATGGTTAAGGATCTTCTAACAAGGATCATAAAACACTAGTGCAGATTATTAGTGGGTGTCAATTCCCACCGGGGTTTTTACCTATTTGGGTTTCTCTGTAGCCATAATATTGGTGTTGTGTTCAAGTGCTCTTTCATTGTGTTTATTCTTTATGTTTAAGTATACTTAATTGGATAAAGAATTGAAACTTGTAGATAACTAATTCAACCCCCCTCTTAGTTATCTCTTGGGACTATTCATAACAATTAATGCTAAGACATCACAGAGGCTTAATATCAGGACCAAAATAAAAATAGGTGATTTATATCACCCAGATGCAGTAAAAATAGAGTTATAAAGCAAAATCAACTTTCAGAATGTAAAAGTCAAACATGGTCAAATTGCAGTCAAATAGGGGCAAAAGGAGTAGAAAGAATATCGTGAGCAAGGAAAATCAGTGCAATAATAATTTTCAATCAAATCAATGGTCACAAAAAGTCAAACTTTAGTCAAACACACTTTATGAGAGCTGTGTAAAGAAAAATTAATGCACAAGAAGCTTGTCGAAAGCTATAAAAAGTGATTTTCTCACTCATGCATCAAATTTTTATGCAAGCATATTGCTTAAACACAAGTCAAACTTGGTCAACTCTCTCAAATTCTTGGTCAAACTTTGTCAAACAATGTTTCTTGAGCACTAAAATCAATCCAAATTGCTTGCTAACACTTTCTAGTCAATCTACGCTTGATCATGATCCGTTCTAAATCACAGTAACTCTTCATAAATGCTTGAAACTAATGATTTTATTCAAATTCATTCTATTTTTGGTCCTGAGGGGGCATGATAATACCATTCTTCGAATCAAATTCTTTAAACACCAGGGACATGATAGTTTCTTCAATCAAGTCGATATTGTTAATCTTTACGACATTAATCAATTTCATTGCTTCAAATCAAATTGATTATTTGTTAGCATGTTTAGTTATTGAAAATCAAATTTAACTAAAATTATTTTCAAAATATCTTATCGATTTTCATTCGATCAAGCTTGGAATCGACAGTCTCAATTATTGTTCAATCAAGTTCAAAATTGATACCCTTTTAAATCAATTAGGATTTTGTTCGATCAAGCTCAAAGTTCTTGAATTCAAAGTAGTTCTCATTACTGCTCTCTAAATCTTTTAGAGTAGATTCATTTCTCTCTAAATCTCTTTAAAATCAGAGTAGTCCTCACTGCTCTCTAAATCAGTTGAGTTCAGAGTAGTTCTTGTTGCTCTCTAAATCTCCTAAATCTGTCAATCTGCTGAATCATGCTAGATCAAATTTTCTTTGAATCCCCATGTTATTCGCAAAGCAATTCAAAGAGGGGAAAATGTAATCACCTAAAATCAGGCTAATAGAACCTAAGGCCCTATTTTCCCTAGTTCGAGAATAATAACCTTGATTATGTTATTTTGATTCCTGATCATTAACATAGTTCATACAATTCAATAAAATCTCAAATCAAGCATTTATCACCAAGGTTTCAAGAAAAAATGAAGTCAATTAACTCTAGGCCTAATTAATTAATTCAATCCCACCAAATGCATGGCTAGAGTAATTAATTAAAAGAAAATGATAAATCCCTCTTAATTCAACAAACACAACAAACACACTTCAATCATTAAGAGGCTCTGACATGGATCAAGGATCAAGCATGAATGCATCTTAACCATTCCTCATAGATGCATCCTGATCATCCATTTCCTCCAATTTTTTATAAAAGAGAATTTTCAAATATTCATTATTCCTTCCTAATGCTTGAATTTTAGCTTTCTAACTCTTTGCTTGTGATATTTTTTTTCATGCTTTCATGTTTTCATTTCATATGCTCTAGTTAATTAGAAAATATCTCAAATTGGGCTTATAGTAAAAAATTCATAATCTAAATGGCTAATTGTGAGGTATTTTCTAGAATTAGCTTAGTTCTTGCATATTTCATTTGAATCTCTCATTTTAGTATCATATTGTCACTATTTAGGGTCAAATCTGAGAGCTACTAACACCCTTTTCATACTTGTGCTAACTAGAGAGAAATGGGATGATTTCATTTGTTGATTTCATTAATTTGCATGCTTAATTGTTCTAACAAATGATGCAATGTCCTATTGAAGTTCTATGCTGCAGGTCCAAAACTCACACACACACTTTTTAGTGTACCTGTAATTACTCCCTTGTCAACATTATGGGGGGTTTCTACTGATCATTCTTCTACTTCCTTGGTTCGATAGTGTGAGCTATTATATTCATTATTTATTCCTATGTACTAGGTAGATGTAGTGGCTGGGTAGCTATGCATTTTAGTGATATGGATCATTTACCATATGGAAACTCTTTCTTTCCTATTTTTGGAGGCACTCTTCCATCTTTGATTGATCAACTCTTTGGGATTTAGTGTTTTATACCATCTGTATCTTTGAGTTCAGTTGTTTTCCTTTGTTTGCCTCCTTATTAAAGTAGTGTCATTTGAGGGCACTCATGTAGATTACAATCTTCTTTACCTTGTCATATTTCAATGGAGGATCTTCAGATCAACAGTTACTTCTTAACAGAGTTTGCAACTTCTTACTTCAGTGATTTTCTACATGTTCATTAGGTTCCTATTTTCTGGAACATTCCTTGGTTTTGGAGGCTTCTTCAGTCCTTCAGACTAGTCTTTGTCTCTTTTTGGAGTAGAGTTTTTCCCATGAGGTTTTCTCTATTTCTCCACTTTATAGAGACTCTCTTTTGTACTTGGGTACCTAATGAGGCCTTTGTTTCTGAGACCCATTTTCTTTCAATAGTTCTTTCTAGGTTTTTAGCTTCTCCCAAAGTTTTTAGCTTCTCACTTATTATCTCTTTCTACTTAAGCTAAAGTTTATGCATCTAATAATTAATTATTTTATTAATTATTATCATGCAACCTTGGTTTCCCCACCCTTTTAGGGTTTTCAATATCCTTTATAAGGATTGATCTGCTTTGTTTTCAAAAACACATTCATTATTATTTGATTGCAACTTTTGTTTATGCACATCAAGAATGTCTCCTCTCTCATGGATCAATGTGTTCATGCCTCCATAGCTTTTTATTCTCTCTTTCTCTGACAGGTGTTTACATGTAGGTGTTCTTGGGAGCTGTGGGTTGTTTTATCATCAACTCCAATAGTATGTTCATTTTAGACATAGAAGGAATTCGTTTATCTCTAGGGGAGAAGACCAAAAAGATATGGAAAATAGAGACATGAAATAAAATAGGAAACAATATGGGATATGTACAAATAGAGTGTAAATGAAACCTAATCTACTATGAATTGAAAAGACTCTTTTATCTTTAAGAGAAAAAGTACTTCAAGAATTGTCCATGCATTGACAACTCTTGTGCTTCTTCTGAAGTATTTTCTAGGTAGTATGATTTCTCATAAAATTTTCCAATGAACACATATGGCCCAATCCATAATACTTAAAATTTACCATGCTTTACCTTATCTTTATTCTTTGCATTCCAAATAAGCACCCATTCCCTTCTTTAAATATCCTATCCTTTTCACTCTTATCATGCAAGTTTTTTACCTACTTCTGATTTTTGATATTTTTCTTTTGAGCATTTCACCTGGTTTCCTCAATTCTAGCCAATTGTTCAATCCTTTTCTCCATAAAGTCAATATCCTCAATTTCTTCATCCAATATAAACATGTACATCGATAATAGATTATCTAAGGGTAACCTAGCTTTCTTTCCATATACCAATTTATAAGGTGAGTGTCTAGTAGATTTTTTTATAGTTATCCTGTCAGTCCACAGTGCCAAATTCAATTTAAAATCCAATGCCTTTTTGTTGTTACCAAGCATCCTCCTGGTTATTTTTAATATATTATTATTGCTTGATTCAATCTACCCATTTTCCTATGGGTGATATGGTGATGAAAAAGAGAGGGTAATCTTATAGTTCTCACAAAAATCTATAAATTCTTTAGATTAGAATCACATTTTGTTATCAGTGATAATTTTGCAAAGAACTCCAAATCTAGTCAAGTTATTCTCCATTACATTCTTTATTACTAATTTTCTTGTAGTGTGCCTAGTAGGTAGTGCTTAAACCCATTTGGTGAAATAATATGTGCTAAATAATATCCATTTACATCTTTCTTGAGTCTCTCCAATAAAATCAATGCCCCACTTTTGGGATGGTTCCTTAGTTTGCATGGGTCTAAGTGATAAAGTCCCTTAATATTTCAATTTTCTTAAAAATTTATAACAGGACTCACACTTTATAACATATTTATAGCATTCATTGAATAGGTATGGCCAATAATATCTTGCCTTTAGTATCTCACATGTTGTGGTCTTTGCAAAAAAGTGACCACCACACAACCCATCATGAAGTTATTCTAGGATTGCCTTAGATTGATGTGTATCTAAACAAAAAAGTAGAACTAATTCATGATTTCTCCAGTATAAGTCACCCTTAATTAAGACATACCTTTTTTCTTGTAACTTTAATGATCTCTTTTGGTTATCATTCAAACTGCTTTGAAATCTCATGTGTTTTAAATAATACACAATGTTTATGTACCATAGGCAATTCTCTATACTCATAATTGTACCTTTAAGATCAGTATGGTTTACCTGAATTGCATCTAAGTTAGTTTCTACCATTATCTTTTCCAATCCTTGTCCTCTTACCAAATTAGTTATCTGTATGCTGATGTTAAAATCTTGAATTTGATTGATCCATCCGCATCTTCTGCCAATTACTTCAATCTATCAAAAAAAATATTTTTTACAACTGTATTAGGGAGATAGACAATAGTTTTAGCTCTGACCAAATATGGTTTGAATGTTAACTTCTTTGACTAAAGAATAAGATTTCTTCTCATTTATATCATACTTAAGCTCTACTTCTTATAAAGTATTTCTGAAGAAAATGATGGGTTGTTCATACCCTCCATCATTATTTTTGTAACATTACTACAACTATAGTATTAAAGGAAGTAAAGAAAAAATATGAAAACATTTAGGAAAATCTGGAGATTTCAATACTAGAGCTTCCTTGGTTGATATTTTGATAATTACAAAGGAATCCAAGGCTTTATATGTCCAATTTAATGGTGCACCCTTTTTAAACATTTTGGCAATTGGTTTTACAATATTTTCAAAATTTGAGATGAACCTTCTAAAAAAATTGATTTGATAAAAAAATGATTGAATATTTTTCACTATTTCGGGAATTGGATTTTTTTTTCAATAGCTTCTATTACCTCAACATCTATCCTCACTCCATCCTTTTCCACAATATGTCCCAAAAGTTTTCCCCCTATAACACCAAAGTGACATTTCTTTGGGTTTAGTGATATACCATATTCTAGAGCCTTCAAGAATATTTTCTGCAGGTGTTTTCAATTATCATCAACCTTCTTGGAATATATTTTCAAGTCATCTTGATAAACACCCATTATCACATTTATTAATTCCTCAAACACAACAACCATGGCTCTTTGAAAATTTGCTCCTGTATTTGTCAAACCAAAATGCATTTGAACATACACACATGTACCCCAAGGGGTTGTGAAGGCAATTTTATATTGTTCTGATTCTTTCACCTTGACCTTATTATGTCCAAAAAACCCATCCATCATGGAAAATAACTCATTACACATCACCTTTTGTAATAATGCTTCCATATTTTGTAAAGCATAGTTGTCTTTTAAGGAAGATACTTTTAGCTTCCTGAAACCCACACACAACCTTATGTCCCCATTTTTCTTTCTAACTAGAAATAAATTAGATACCTAAGTGGAATGTCTAATGGGTTGATAATTCCACCATTCCTTAACTTCAACAATTCTTCCTTCATCTTTGGAGCCAGGGTGGGATTGATTGGCCTTTGTCTCTGTTTGAAAGGTTTTGCAATTGGTTTCAATAACATCTCATGTTGAAACAAATCATTTCTATAAGACTTGAGGTCGTCATATGACCATGAAAACACATGTCTATACTTTCTTAATAATGCAACCAAGTATAACATGATCTTGTGAGTAAGTTTCCCTCCAATGTATACATCTTTTGGTACATTGGTAGTGTAGGCTACGATTGTTTATCTGTTATCTATTTTGAAAGGCGTAGACAAGAAAACGTTAGACTAATCTAAACAAAAAATTTATATCAGTTCAAAAGTATAAACATAAAAAACCAAGCCACCTCAAATTGAGCCAAAATAAATGCATTCAAGCATTGTTTGGTTTGCTCTGATTATGAGGGATGTGGGTGTGCTCTTGAATCACATGGATAAGATCCCCAATGCATGATAAAAATGATTTTAAATAAATTAAGATGTGCTATGATGCTGAAATGATTAGAAAAGCTTGTATAAAACTAAGTTCAATCCATTAAGCTATTCTAGGATGTGTTAGAAAGCATGAAATCTAACAATATTATCAAAAAGCTAAGATCTAGAATGAGTTTAGTATGATAACAATGCATGAAAGATAAAACTAAGCTAGTACTTTTCTCTTGGAAGGAGGAGTATTTATAGGATTTGAGGAAGGGCTTGGGCTAGGAAAGAGAGTTAGGGTTAGAGGTAAGGTTTGGGGTATGGTAAGGTTTAACCTTGGTCAAGGTTTCTCACACATGTGTGAGCAACACTAGGGAAGTGTGCAAGGGGACCAAAGGGTAAGAGGAGACATGGGTCACATTTATGACTTGTAAGAAGCCTTAATGAGGATGTAAGAGGCATTTATGAGGGGTTTTGACCCAAAGTCAAAGGTTGAGGGTTAAGACTAAAAAATGGTGGAATCACCTTTTAATCAGGTTTAGGGTGAGATTAGGAAATTCTAGAAGAGGTTAGGGATTTCTAGAATATTTCTAAGGTTTTAGGATTTAAATAAATATTTTATTTATTTAAAATATTTTTGGTCAATTTATCATTTAATAATTAATAAATAGGGGAAAATCATTCAAACTTGATTTAAATGATTTTGGGGAGGGATTCTTTAATTAAAGATGTTTAATTAAAACAAGAGGATTTAATGGCATAAAAATAAATAAATAAATAAAATAATTAATTAATTAATAAATGATGATGCCATCAGGGGTTTTTGAAAAATAAAAATACTTTTATTTTCTAATGGATTTTTAGGTGTCTACATTTTGCCCCTCTTTGATGCAATGTCGCAAGTGGCGTGGCATCAAAGACAAGAAAATAAGATGCCCCAAGCTAGAATTCATAGGATAAGGGGTTGTGCCCCCTCGAGAAAATAACACAAAGAGGAAACTTTGTGGAATTTTCTCAAAAAGAAAATCGAAGGGAAGGGAAAAGGAAGAAGGGAGGATAAATAACCAAACTTTCAAGAGCAAAGATGGATGAATGCAAGATGAGGTGAAATGCAGAATGAAGGATGCAGCTACATGAAGATGCAAGAATAAGTTATATGATGCAGGATGAGGGGGATTTAGGGAGCTCCATGCATTGGATATTTTGAGAGCACAACCTAGTTTGATATAGCAATGCTAGAGACCTGCCAAGGTTATGAAAGAATACAATGCCTTGTCACCAATGTTGCATAGGACTAACACAAAGAGACAAGAACATAAAGGGTTACCTCAACATCACACATGAAACCCAGAGGAGGCATGGTGGAAATGATGCTGGAGAAACCAAAAACACATGACTGAATCACACGTAGAAGCAAAAGATCAATAGACCTTGCCCCAGATTGTCCTCATTCGCAACACACCATAATATAAATGATCGTGGTGAATTTGAGGAGAGGAACAAAAAGAAGCAGTAAAAGATTAACAAGACCCAAAGGACAAAATCCAAGGTCAAAATGATAACTCCAAAAGACAACCCTTTCCAAGGAGAGAGATTGATTTGATGGGGAAAGATTAGGTATGAACATGGTGAAGGATACATTGTCATGGAGCTAGTTTGATTTCTTAGGTCAGAAAAAAATAGAAGGATACATCTATTTGGATGTGTGATTATACTTAGGCTAGACAATACAAAAGGATACATCTATGCGGACCCATGTAGATGGGGAGAATGTTGTGTTTTTGATTGGAAAATGATGAAGTTCAAAGATAATCATTGTGATCAAGGATAGTCGGCAATTGATGTTGCTGAAGTGCAAGGCTAGGTGAGACAAGATATATGATCAAATTATGTTGTAGGACTGATGAGAATATGTACAACAAGACAAGGAGATATGTACAACTGATGGGAATATATGTATAGAAGCTCAAAATATTAGCAAAGATCCAAAGGACCAAATGAAATAACAAGTATCTCACACACCTTTTTCCATAGGTAGGATGATTGGGGATGACTGATTGGATTGATGGTGGGAAGATTTGGTCTGATCATGAGGAAGGATACATCATCATGGACCTGGTGTGATTGGTGGGAGATTGTGAAGTATTGGGGATGAGTTTCTTTCTTCTTGATGTGGGATCAAATAGGATAGGATTGGATTTGTTAACCTAAGATAGACTACCGATCTTTGGAAGATGGGATTCTTTCCAGTGCATGCCAATCTCTTGCTTGAGATGATGAGGTCTAAAAAGACAAGTACAAGATAACCTAGACAAAGTTAATGTCAAAGGGGAGCACTGGGATTGATTTTGATTTAGGATAAGGATTGAGAAACTCAAAGGATTGGCTAGAAGTGGATGACTGGATAAGGATTCTTATGACAAGAGATAGGTGAGATTCTCAAACCTCAAAAAGGACCAAGGGATGATTGTTGAAGTGCTTAGCTATATTAGGTCATGATGACTCAAGGGATAACTAAAGCAAAGGATGGGACCTAAAGACACATATGTACAAATGATCTTAAGTGGAGACATGATTGACGCTGGGGTAAAAGACTTAGGATTAGGATGCACAAGAGATATGAGGATGAAGTTGTAGATCCAAGGATATGCAAGATGATGCCCCAGATGGGCTAGAAATCCAAGATGGATTGATGGTGAATAGGTTGATGATGGATGATGTATCCTAAAATGACATGAATTTAGGAAGGATGCATCCCAATGATGATGATTGAATTGAGATCAAGGCTTGCAACAAGACTAAGGATGTGATTGGATTGGTTGGCTTGGTCTTGGATGTTTGATAACTAGAGGATGTGGATAAGATTGGAAGATATTGGAAGATTGCTAGGAATGGTGGATATGGATGAATGGCATTGGATTGCATGGGGTAAGCCTATATCTAGATACACATGACAAGGGAAGATACCAAGTGATGGAAATATGGAGGAAATGCTTAGGGATTAATGCTGGAGAAATTCTTCGGATTTGGATGGAGGAACTGCTGGGAGATTTAGATGTGGATTTTCTTGAGGGTTGGATAGAGGAATGCTTGGGAAGATTGGATAGAGGAATTCTTGGGGAGATTGGATGGTGGATTTTATTGAGGATTGGATAGAGGAATGCTTGGGGAGATTGGATGGTGGATTTTCTTGAGGATCGGATAGAGGAATGCTTGCGGAGATTGGAGGGTGGATTTTCTTGAGGATTGGATAGAGAAATACTTGGCATTCAGATGGTAGATTCGCTTGAGAATTGGAGATGGAAGATAAGGATTTGGAAGAGGGATGTGAGAAAGTCTCCAAGGAATAAGATTCCCCCTTCTTAGGATAGTTCATTCATTTAGAGGCAGTAGGATGGGGTATGATCAGGTGGAAGATATGTCGACAAGAGGATGAGGATGTTAGATGGAAGCTAGGAAGGATAGATGCTGAAAGATGCCCAAAAGCATGTATACTTGGTGATCTCTATTTCTATATCAAGATCTGAAGGACGATGGAGGTGAGAGACAAATGGGATGGAGGAGATGTTGGATTGGATGTGATAGAAGGGCATGGCCCCCAATTGCAGAAAGGAACTAGGGGGACCTATGCATGACACATGTTTGCTAGGTTTTCATTGTGGTATTTATCCAAGGTTCTTGAATTGCCAAGTTTTCACGATTGGATGAAGTTTTTTTTCTCTTTTCTTTTCTTTTTTGATATTTTTCTCTAATTTTTCCAATTTTAATGGATTTTTTAATTTTCTGCTGACTTTTTGCTGATTTGTCACTAATATTTTGATTTGTTGCTGATTTTCTCTGACTTTCTGATTTGTCACTAACTTTTTTATTTACCTGAATGTTGGTACAATTTTGTTAGGATGGATGGATTATGCAAAGGCATGGATGGGATGGGGGAGATGGGAGATATGGTGGTAGAAAGTGTTTGGATGGAAGGATGGGAATTGATCATGATAGAGGGATGTTGTCATGATCAACATTAGCACATGTTGTGAGGAAAGTGGATGAAGCAGATAGGATGTGGAAGATGGATGAAGAGATTGGGATGCGAAAGATAGATGTACATAGGATGGACTTGTTCTAGGAGATCTTGGGACATAGGGACCCAAAATGGATTTAGGAGATGGAGGAGAAGACTGAGTAGCTGGTGGATTAGCAACTTTGGATGCCATTGTGGATGTTTCTGTTAGATGCATTGCATCTTTTTTCTTTGGGTTCCACATCATTTTTTATTTTTCTTTGGTGGGCCTTTGTGGCCATTGGGATGCATTGGATTTTTCTTTTTCTTTGATGGGCCTTTATGGCCATAGGGATGCTTTGGAATGCTTGATTGGATTTTTCTTTTCTTGAGCATGTTGTTTATAGGGGACATGACAATCTTTGGGTTTTTGTAGATGTTTCCCTTTATGCATTCTTGACATGGCATCCAAATTGTGTGGAGGATTGGAATGAATATGCAAAGATGTGTGAGATGAAAGAAATATGGATGGAGAGATAGAAGGAGATTAGTAGATAGGAGATATGAGAATGTGCCTTTATTGATCCTGACTAGGGATGTTTGGATTTTGGATGAAGGATTGAGTAGGATAATATGGGGGATGATATTTTGGGATGTAAGGCCCCAAAATGGATTTGGTATGCATAGGATATGAAATGGTAGATTTTGGGACATAGGGACCCAAAATGGATTTGGAGGATGACAGAGGAATGTGATAGGTTGTCCTTGGTTGTAATGTTGGAGGAGGAGGAATGACATTGTATGTTCTGGAGGGATGATGGGAAGATGCAATGATGGGTTTGGATGTGTGCTTGAATTTAGCTTTAGTTGTACCAACATTTTTGGAGGAAGTGCCTTCTTCAAATGTGTGACCAATGCCACATGATTTTGGATGTTTCTTTTTTTGGATGGGCTCCAAATTTCCTTGTTCATGGATGCCTAAGCCTTTTCCTTGATAAGTCCATTTCTTAAGCATTTTATTCAAAAGCAAGGATATTTTTGACTTGGGGAATAAGATAAACATCTAATATCAGGTTCTACAGTGGAAGATATGGAATTGATCTCTTCTACTTTGAGAGGGCATCCATTGACAAATGTAAGTGGACCAAGAGGATAGAGTAATGGTAGCTAGATAGTTTGGACTGGAGGATTCTCAAGTGTAGAGGATGGGATGATGGGATCTTGACTGGGATTGGGAGATGGTAATGGATCTTGAGATGGAGAAATTAGGATGGTAGGATCTTAGATTGGAGGAATTGGTATTGTAGGATCTTGGATTGGGGGTGATGGAAGCAATAGAAAATGCAATAGAGGAAGTGAAGGGGTAGGATCTTGATTTTCAATGGATATTTCAACATGCTTTTGGACAAGATTTTTACTGGATAGGATTGGTGTGGATAGAATGATGGGGGATGTATAGATGGACTCTTCAAATGTAGTAGATGGGAGGATGGGAGATTCTAAAACTATGATGGTATGAAGAAGGGTGAATTGTTAAGATGGTATGGATGAAAGGTTGGGAGATTCTGCAATTATGATGGTAGGAAGAAGGGTGAACTCATGAGGCTCATTGGATGTGCTTTTGACAATGCTGGGAGGATGAGATGTGGATGAAGATTGGATAGAGTCAACATATGGAAGAGACTCAATGATGCTAGGAGATGGAAGAGTATCAATAATTGGGATATATGGAAGAAGAATAATTGATGGGAGAGGTTGATGGGCCTCATCAATGATGGCTTCACATGAAAGATTGCGATGGCATGGCTCATGAAATTTAGAAGTGGGATTTGTTGTTGGTTTCCTTGTGAAACTCCTTGGAGACTTTCAGATTGTAGGATGTGATGGACTAGAACATGTAGAAGATGGGGAGATAGGATGGTCCTCAAGTGAAGATGGGGTGGAAGATTGTGAACTTTCTTGAGGGGATGATGGTACTGAAGAGGAATTGGAGGATGTCATGACAAGATAGTTCACAAAGGTAGGTTTGGAGGAAGCTTGTGGACTAGATTGGCTATTTAGTGAGGTAGGAGTGATGGATTGAGGTACAAGATATGAAATTATTTGAAGGATGCATTCTTCTTATGGAAGGGGATTTGTGGCAACGTGGGTTTGAATGAAAGGTGGTGGTTTGAGATAAGATGGAAGATTGGGGTAATGGACTGGAAGACTTGCATTTTGAAAATCTTTAGGAGGATGAGGAGATGGAGGTTTTGAATAAGGGAACTAGCGTGAACTATTTCCATGGGAAGATGGTGATTGGGATACGACCATAGATGAAGATGGAGATATGAAGGATGCATATGGAGGATATGTAGGCTCAAGATAATAGGAAGTTATGGATGAACAGGATAAGGGATTTCCCTTGCCAAGGACATGAAAGGGAGTTCTAGTGGATATGTGTGAAGGCATGATAGGATACTTTGGAGGAATGATTGGATGTCAAAAGGTTCTTGGGGAAAGCTTGCTAAGATTTTCAAAGTACTCATTATGATCTACAAGGCTTTCATCATCATTGGGATAGGATGGAGTGGGAGAAAAGAAGTGGCAACAAAACTCATCCTAATAGATTTGAGACATGCTAACTTGTGAATGATTTGGATAGTGATGAAGGACTGAGATGGAGGGAAGGCTAAGACTTTAGATTAGGTTTGGACTTGGCTCAAGATATGAGGAAAGAATGACTCTAGAGGAAGACAGAAAGGGGATGAGGAATGACCAAGATGACTTTGCTGACCTAGGATAGGGGACAAGATTGGATGCAAGGTGACTAGAAGACCATGATTAGGGAGACTAGGATGATAGGATTCTACAAGCTTGGATGACTTTTGGATTTTGGATTGATTTGACTGACATGGAAATAAGGATTTTTTTGTAGAACTCTTTGTTTGTGTATGTTTCAACAGATGTTTTGCACTAAGTCTAAAACTTTGGAAAACACATCAAGTAGAACTACCTAGAAGAATGGTTAGTATCAAAATCTTTTCCCACGGATTGATACCCTAAAAGAGGGATACATATGGTGATTTTTTTAAGGTGATCTGGGAAACCACTTGGATCAATCCTTGTACAAAGATTTAGATACCTTTGGGAGTAGATTGGGTAGCTTCTGATTTAACAAGTTTGTAGTTTGATTCATGGATTCCTCCCAATCATTTTGTACATGTGTGACTCACTTAAGAGCCTAGTTGACCATGCTGAAATAGTAGGGATATTCACCTACCTCGGGCTACCATCAACATGGATCGCCCGAGCTTGAGGGGATGAAGAGAGGGTTTTCTCAACACTTTATTTCTATACTATTCGGGGAAGTACCAGTTTGAAGTTGTTCTCCAAAGAGGAAGCGCTTTTCTCTTTGGACATGCTTTGCTAGAAGTAAGACAAATGAACTAGTCCAAGTTCAAGCATTTTACGTCACTTAGATTTAAAAGGATTTGCAGAATTTGAAGACTCCTAGAAAGCAAAATAAACAATGGCTCTTTCCCAAATTGATTAAGTGATTGAAGTGAATTCTTGCAAATAGATGTGTTTAGGATTTGATTTTTTCATTTGAAGACAAGAAAGCTTTTTTGAAAAGAGATTTTGTGCAAGTATTTTAGCCTTTGCATTCAAGATTTGGTGTTTGCTTCACTTTAGGAACTTGAAATTAACTTTTTTTTTACTTTAAGTCATTAAAGATTGATTTTTGGTTTCTTTTGAGACTGAAATTAAATGACTTGTGAGATTTTGATTCATTTCTTTATGTGCACTCAAGATTTGGTGTTTTTAGATTTGCCTTTTAAAGCCCAAAATGAGATTCCTAGATTGATTTTATGAATGAAAACTTTTAGAAACTCTCAATTTTTACAACAAGACCAATGTTTTGACATATATCAATGCTTTAGGAATGATTTAGGAAAATTTAGGAAACTTTGGGACTGTTTAGGAAACCATTCAAACTGAAATACAAATTAGCTCCTAGATTGCATAAAACATCAAAGAACTTTGAGACTTTTGAAAACAAAGTTCATTTTAACTTTGATTGATGTATTGATTTTGAGATATGACTATTTGTATCCACTTAGGATTTATTTGGAACCATTTAGAATTGAGATGCAGATTTGAGGTTCTTTTTATACACCAAAAAGTGAAGTGTTCCTAGTTTTGCACGAAGATCAAAGATACCTAGATTTTGAAAGCATGAATGTTCTTTTTATCCATTTGAAAGACCTTAGAATTTATTTTGAGTTTTTAGGAAAAATTAGGATTGATTTGATTTGTTTATGATTTTATTGATTTGGTTAACTTTCCAGGCATTCCAGAGTGATTTTGAGGCTCATTTCAAACATTTAGACAAAGTGAGTAAGATTCTGCTTGTTCAATTTTAAACCCAAATTGAAATGATTTTTTGTAACCCCAGATGTGATCTAGGAAACTCTAGATGTTATCCTAGATTAAAATTAATGTGATTACCTTCCCCAGATGCGATCCTGGAAATTTGGGAGATCTCGGATGCGATCCTGAATTTGAATGGATGCAATTTTTTACCAAATGTGATCCAGGAAATACCAAATGCAACCTAGGAAATGTGGGATGCAAGATTTATTTCCTAGATGTGATGATAGACCTTTGAATCAACTTTCCAGTTCTTTTTGAGTCATAAAAAATGGAGCTCATATGCAAAAGTTACAAAGGTTTTCATGGAAGTGCCTCTTTATGGATTATTTGTGATATGATCCTGCTAGGAGTAGATGGAATAGAAAAATAACAAGAATAAGAAGAGGAAGAAGATTTCCAAATGCCCCTTCCACCTACAAGCTTGAAAAATTAGGAAAACACTCCAAAACACATAAGAATGTGTTGGTGAACAAATTTTTCTTTCGAGAAAATATTTGCAAAATGACTCTTAAAGCCCAAATAAGAAGACTCAACCAGAACCAATAGCTGGGTCACTTCTCTATTGAAAAACACAAGCACCCTCTGAATTATCTGGGTACAACTCCCTATGTAAGATTTACAATGAATTAACTAAAACTATAATTGGTAATGCTTTTAACCTGAAAGCAAGAAAGGAAAATAAACATCTTCTCATAACTATGCCATAGATGTTGAAAATAGATTTACAGAATGGAGAGAAAAGAAGAGAGAAGAAAAAAAACAATGAGACTAAAAGCTACAATTTTTAGGAACACAGTTACGTAATACTCAAAGGTTTTATAGTAACTATGATTATGAACGGATCAGTATTTAAAGATAATTAAAAAGACTCAAAGTTCTATTTTAATCGGAAGAGAAAGAACATTTAAATACAAAGATTTAATTAGCATTCTTCTCCTCTCTTCAAACACTCAATCAAAGCCTCAAAGGACAAAGAATTTGAACATAAACTTCCTGAAAAAAGAAACTAAAACTTCCTAATTTATCCCTATTCTCCCTGCATTATAATAAAAATCCTAATCTATCCCTCCCCTGGCACAAAGTCTCTTGGGTCAGGTGGAATCCAGAACCCCAGTTTATTGGATGCTTTTACAATATATAGAATTGCTGGGCATATTGATTGGTTACCATAACTAATTCTTGGGAGTCTCTTTGCTTTTCATCTTTTTTCTTTTAACCACTGTATACCATATATTTTCCTCTTTTTCTTCTATGACTTCTCAATACAATGCTTTTTTTGGGCCCATACTTAATGGATATTATATTAATAAAGGTAAAATTAGTGGGGGTTTTACAGAATCAAAGTTGAATACATGTCAGGATAGGTAGCTTTCCTAATCAAATTAGGAACTTTGATTTACAAACTATTTCTATTCATGAAGATGTATTAAGAAAAGAAGTTTCCCAAGCTGGTTATAACTGTCATCGAGCATTCCCAAATGACATTTCAATAGTAACATTGAAAGTTCGTGTGCTCTGTTTCTTCTTCGTTCTTGCCATAGTGTGGATGTTGCCATCTAGCTCTACACCTGTTCTGCATTGATCTTCAAGCCAGATGCACTGATGCAATCCATAGATTGCCTTCAATTAACTGTAAAAACAAGCTCAATGGGGAATTGCAGATACCCCAATAGTCACCAGCTAATGTTCATTTGAAATTCCTTTGGCGTTCTCCTACACGACCAAAATTTTATACATTAGGAATGAAATGTTTGAGCCTGAGCTTTCTATCAGTTTCTTCAATCACATCTTTGGAGACACTTACATTTTCCTATAACCACATTACCTTTATGGAGGCCTTGAGAATGGGACTTTTATATATATTTCATGGTAGCAGTCTACATCTCATTCAGACACTTAAACATATCAATTGGAAGAGGGTTGAGGGATTTCACTTTCATCCATTCCCAACACAGGCTCATGAGATGGATGCTTCTGTACATATTTTGGGAATGCCTATCATTACATATAGTATCCCAAATCATGCAGTCAAATACTCTGTTCATATTTTCACCTTAGAGACATTCGGTCAAACATATGAAACACATCCTTATAATGTTTCTCATCTTCTTCGATGTTTGAGACATGGCCTTTAACCATAGTTACCATAATCGGCCCCTGTTCTGGATTACACTTTGCATCTTCACCGTAATAAGGTGTAGATGTATTTCAATGGGACCGGTTGAGTGCTTGAGTTCACCTTTGACATCTCCTTCAGGACTGAACATTCTTCCCCCTTAGCACATATTGGAATATCTAGACCGTATTGACAACTTGTCAAACAATTTTTAGAACTCCCCATATTTGTACCTTTTGATGATGGAAAGAAACTCGGGTATTTTTCCAAAGACTTGGCCGACATCCTCCACTCACAAAAACTCAAGCGATGAGATGAGATTAAGGATCTTGCAGCTCATCTCATGATCCATTCAAGGTTTCTTGACATGTATCCCAAACATATCTCCAAGTGCAGATTCATATGTGTTATGTGGACTTTGGGAATGTCCCTTCATGTGATTCTTTCCTTAAAGCTTGTGGCATAGGGATTCAATTAACACCTATACTTTTCCATCAAACACATTTGGCATCTCCCTTGTTTTAAGTGTTCATTGAATATGCACACACATATGGATGCCCACAATGTGTGATCGGGCTATATATTTGTATTCTCTAAGCACAAGAAAGGTGCACATGGCTTTTTAATTCTTTACCCTTTGCAACCTTTGAATGTGTATATCTTGGGAGTGTCCCTACAACTATTTGTTTTGTCTCCACAAGCTCAAGCTCGGGATTGATCTAGTGGGAATGAACATAAATCACTCCATAATATCTGTCAGCAAGGGACTATAGATAATTCTCATTAATTGATGGGCACTCTTGTGGCATGAAAACTACCAATTGTTGAGGTTTCAATTGGTGATAGGTTCTAGATGCAATATGTTGTATGGGTGGATGTCACTTCATTTCCAAATTGATCACAATATCATTTATTTTATTCTTGAATTAACAAAAGAAGGCCTAGCCATTCTGCATTCCCTTTATCAGACCTCAAGTTTCAAGCCTTGATCTTTCAATTTTGAATCTATATGCCTAACCCTGGATCTACACTTTTGGATTGATGAACTAGTGAACTTGCATCACTCATTTGCAACCTTTAATTTGTACTCCCAAACTTGAACTCTGAATTTGGATTGGCAAGCCTTCATTGCTGAATTGGTAGATGTGAAACTTGAACCTCAAACTTTGACCTTGCGATTTGAACTTGTATTGTGGATTTGCAAATCTGAACCAATGGGACCGAATATTGGATCTTGAACCCATAAACTATATTGGGCTTCTTCGAACCACTCTGAAATTCTACACTAAACATGTCCATGTTTGAACTTGACAAACCTCTTGAACTACTTTGAACCGATTTGAACTCGGTTTAATGAGGTTCAAAATTCATACATAACTAAGATAGAAAGTTTGAACAAGGATTTATATGAGGAAAATCACATTTTGAAAGATTTAAAATCAGGTTTAACAGAATGTTTGCAAGGAACCCGTGAAGTGGGTCCCACCGGATGTCCCAGAATGTAGGCTATGATTTTTTTTCTGTTATCTATTTTGAAATGTGTAGACAAGAAAATGTTAGACTAATCTAAACATTTATATCAGTTCAAAAGCATAAACATAAAAAACCAAGCCACCTCAGATTGAGCCAAAACAAATGCATTCAAGCATTGTTTGATTTGCTTTGATTATGAGGGATGTGGGTGTGCTCTTGAATCACATAGATAAGATCCACAATGCATGCTAAAAATGATTTTAACTAAATGAAGATGTGCTATGATGCTGAAATGATTAGAAAATCTTGAATAAAACTAAGTTCAATCCATTAAGCTATTCTAGGATGTGTTAGAAAGCATGAAATCTAACAATATTATCAAAAAGCTAAGATCTAGAATGAATTTAGCATGATAACAATGAATGAAAGATAATTTGAGGAAGCGCTTAGGTTAGGAAGGAGAGTTAGGTTCAGAGGTAAGGTTTGGGGTAGAGTTTGGGGTATGGTTTGGGGTATGGTAAGGTTTAACCTTGGTCAAGGTTGCTCACACATGTGTGAGCAACACTAGGGAAGAGTGCAAGGGGACCAAAGGGTAAGAGGAGACATGTGTCTCATTTGTGACTTGCAAGAAGCCTTAATGAGGATGTAAGAGGCATTTATGAGGGGTTTTGACCCAAAGTCAAAGATTGAGGGTTAAGACTAAAAAATGGTCGAATCACCTTTTAATCAGGTTTAGGGTGAGATTAGGAAATTCTAGAAGAGGTTATGGATTTCTAGAAGATTTCTAAGGTTCTAGGATTTAAATAAATATTTTATTTATTTAAAGGATTTTTGTTCAATTTATCAATTAATAATTAATAAATAGGGGGAAATCATTCAAACTTGATTTAAATGATTTTGGGGAGGGATTCTTTAATTAAAGATGTTTAATTAAAATAGGAGGATTTAATGGCATAAAAATAAATAAATAAATTAATTAATAAATGATGATGTCATCAAGGGTTTTCAGAAAATAAAAATACTTTTATTTTCTAATGGATTTTTAGGTGTCTACAAGTAGTCCCTAAGTTTATTTTTTCAACTTCTTCAGCTTTGACGGCAGCTAGTTTCATTTCAGTCTTGTCATTATTATAAAAAATCCTTTCTAACACCACAAAACCTCTAGGAATTTTGTTGGTTTTCAATTGAACTACTTATTTTCCAAACATAACTTCCTTCCCACTCTCCTCCTCAACATATGCATTGAAGTCTATCGCCTATGATTCATATTTGTCCTCACACATTAGAAATATTAGCATATCACCACCATCATAAAAAATTTGCTAATTATGGGTATTATTAGGGATTGATAGTCTAGTTTTGATCTCTAGTTTTGATATTTCATTTAAGATTATTTCACTCTATTTTACTACCAAGTTTTCCAAAAAAATTTCTATCATAATTTTGGAATGATCCACCCAGTCAATAGAGAAAGCATCAAAATATTCAGTGATATCCCATCTTCATGTCTATAATATCTCATTATTGTATTTTTGGTAGCATATTTGTCCCTTATTCCTAAGACAATTAGTTCTGAATCACCATGGATAGACAACATTTTAATCCCATGTTTGATGGCTATATTCAAACCCAATAGAAGTGCTTCATATTCTTCCATGTTATTTGTGCATTCAAATGCTAAGAGGAATATATATTTATTTATTTATTCCACTTGGTGAAATGAATACAACTCCTTTGTTTCCTTCTTTACTACAAGCCCCATCAAAACACATCCTCCATAGTAATCCTTGATTCTCTTCAGCAGGATTCTAATTGGTTCAGTATTTTGCAATACTGATTTAGTTAACTATACTTGGAAGTTGTCCATATTTGAGTGACAAAATCATATCTAATAGGTCCACATCCTCTATAATATAAGAGGATCTAGGATATTTTTCCAGTCTTACTTATATTCCATTCACAAGTATAGTGGCATAGGACATTTCCCACTGAACATTCCCCCCAACAAGATTTGAACATTTTCTTGATAAAAAAAATTCTATAATTAGGAGGGACATCGACCACTATGATATCTATTTTATATGAGGCCTCTGGACAAGAAGCAATTTTTTATTCTACATTCTTCATGATCCCAACCATAGGCATAGATCTATTATCCATGGCATAACACTTCTCATAAGTTGTGTCTACCCACATCCCCAACTCGATTGCATTGATTGCCATGATGTTGATAATAACTCATGAATCAATCATAAAATTCTTCACCAATCAATTATTTATAAATAGTTTCATGTAAAAAAGATCCACTTGTGAGGGGTTTTTTATTATTCTAGTCCCTAAGTAAACCAAATGTGTTTCCTCATTTGCTTCCTTTTGAGTCTGATGTTTAGATTTTTATATGGCTCATTTTGAGCACCAAATAACAACTTTATGGCCTATTTTATCATTTCTAACAAAGTGATTGAGAATTTCATCTGTGATAATGCTTGTGTAATATCAGATGCTAATGTACTTGTATTTACTGCTCATTTGAATAATTTAATCTCCTCATTATATCACTTCACAAGTTTAGTGGTACAATTTTTTGTTTGGCTACATTATTGTCATTTTTATTTCCCGCAACTTGTCCTTTTTATTTCTGATTAGAATCTTTTACGAAAATCCTAGCTATTTTTACCTGATCTATATTCACTATTCGATTTCTTAATTGGTAGTTTCTTCTAGCTAGGACTACAACTACAACATCGAGGGCTCTTTTTTATTCCTTGGAAAGTCTTCTCAATGTTGGGGTATTCCCTTCATCGCCTAAAAATACTTGCTGCATACAATATTGCTGACTATACCTTTGTGAGTCTATATGATTTTCGCCTCCATCATTTGATGAATCATAGTCATCAGCACCAAAAAATGGTTATATTGATAATGCATTAACAACCCGATCCAGAGCATATTCATTATTTTTAATATCTTCCTCTTGTAAGCTCCCTGTGTTACTACACATTGTTGAAGCGAGTGGGGCATATTGCAAGCCTCACACTAGGGATTCTCCTCAACTATATGATTGGTTTTACTCAATGGATAGGTGGATCTATATTCATATTTTGTCTTGGGATTTTAGGCTTTCCATCCTTCCAACTGGTGTTGTATGGCATGCCATATAGTCTTGGTCGATCATTTCTATTGAATTGAGGTTTATCTCCCTTACTAACTTGTAATGACAAATACTTTAGCATGCTAATCATCTTGTCATACTTATCTTCCTATTTATTTTTTTGGGGCTTTGGGATTATATAATTTAGTATCTTCTATTTTCCCATTTCTTCCAGCAACTCTTCTATCATTTTTAATTGTAACAACTAATTTGAATGCCTCATTTAAAGTTATAGGTCTTGGAGATCTAATTTCATAATGTATTTTACTTTCAAAAGAATCCATGTAGAATCCAATGCAAAAAGAATCTACTGGTCTCATACCCAAGTGAATTTTGTTAAGAAACTTATGGAATTATTTATTAAATTCTACCATTGATTCATTATACCCATTCTTTATACTTATAAGTTCATGTGATGTGAAAGTAGTGTCATTATGATCACCAAATTCTTCAAAGAATTATGTCATAAAATCTATCCAATTAGAAATTGAGTTTTCTAGTGTCCTCTGTACCACTCATTAGCATCATCAATCAAAGATTGGATAAAAATCTTCATGTACACATTTTCATGTTCTACTTGAAAATTTCCTAGTGTATCTTGGAAATTTCTAACATGAGTTTCACCAGTCTCAGAGCTATTTCCATTGGATTTTGGGATAGCATTTCTCACCTCACTAGTGATATCATTTTGGATACCCTATTATTCCATTTAGATTTAATTGTTTATATTTATTATTATTGATTGGTCTGCTCATGAATGAAGTTTTCCTTGTGTGGTTTTTAGAGTGATTGTATTAATTCTTCCTTGGGACATTATTATGACAACTGAGTAGATCTTGTCAATTATAATTTCCTAAATTAATTTTTTGTCCTCTCTAACAGTACCCTTGTTGAATATTATCATTATAATTTCTATTTTATTTTTTACTCCTGTTACTTTTTCATACAAAGGATTGACATAGATTGTATTAAAACTTTGATTACCTTCCTTTCTATGTGGTGGGTTATATTTCAGAGGTCTCCTTGGTTCTCCTTCACACATTTCCTTATTTTTGCTGGATAGTTGTGAATTATGGCCTACCTTAAAATTAGCTTCTTGATCTTCTTGATTTTCTTGTGGGAAGCTCTACAAAACTTTATGTACTATCCTATCTATATTTGGTACTCCTCTCATGTTAAGAAGAGAATCCATGTGCCTTGCCACTTCCTTAGCAGCCTCTTCTTCATTCATCTCAGGTTCTCCATTTTGAATTTTTTTTGATCCTGCTGGAGTATTACATTCAGAGAAGTTATTGAAATTTTTGAATCTATTCACATCCCAAGGATTTTTCTTCCTGTCATCATGATAGATTTTATTTTTTTGAGTCAAATTCATATCCTAATCAAATATCCCATTTGAATTTTGTTCAGCATTCATTAAAAAACCTTCATCATCATTTTAAAATCTAGAATTATCTTTCTCTCTATTTGGAAATATATTATACCCTTCAAACCCCATTGAATTATCCTTAGGGTCGATATATTCTATTTTCTTTCTTGTTTGCTTACTTCTTTTCTTAATTTGTAGTTTTGTGTGGTTAGTAGGTCCTCCTATTTTTAATTACCTTGAACCCAACATACAAGGATAAACCTTGGAAAAATTTAGAACTAAGTGCCTTGTATCTTTTCTTGTTCTTTGATAGATTACCTCTTCATTCATATAACTGTAAGTCTATTTGGTAGAGTCACCACCTCTATGCGAGGAATATATTTTGTTGGTCTCCTGGGTTCTTATCTCCAACAAAGATCACTTTCTTGTTTCACCAAAGACTTTGAATATGTTTATATAATAACTCTCCAATAAAGTCGCCAATCTATTGTGTAACTCAGATGGGGAAAATTGAACTATCCAATCTTCATCAAGTTAACACTAGAGTTTTTAGGTCAAATTCAATAATATATTTCACAAATAACTCCCCAACATATTCACCAATTTGTTGGTTCCCAAATTAATAGATTGGAAAATTATATGAGATTGCCTAACTCAATGTTTAAATTTCCTAATGATTTGGCCAACTAATAGGAATGATCAATGTGATCCTCTTCCCCTACATTTTAGGCTCAACAAAACCAAGGCGGGTAAGCCTATACTTTAAATGTATCTTTTAATTAAAGTTTTTTTATAGAATATTAACCTATAACTATACTTCAATCTTATGCAATCTCTGAAGATGGAAATGATGTCTTGAGAAAGATCAAATTATGTATTTCACAATTATTTATATCTTTTGATTTTTTAATCTATATTAGTGTTTTGAATATTTTGTGTTTGATTACTTTTCTCTTGATTTGTGAATTTGTTTATTTCAATGTTACTAACTATTTTCTTGAATCCTTTTAATTGAGTATGATTATTTTTCTAAATCTTTATCCTAATCATAAAAAGTTCAACACTTAATATAGACTAGTGCCTTCTTCCTTTTGGGAAATATAATTATTTCCCTTTTGACCCTATGTATAACTTTGTGAGATAATGTTTACTTCTACTGCTTCAATGGATATATCACTTGTTCTAACCTCTATGTCTTCAGTTATTGATTTGTACTGCAATTATTTTTATAAAATTTAACTTTTACTAGAAAAGGACCAATAAGACAAAATCAATATGACAACTATATTAATATTGATGATAAAATTATAATATAGTTATGAAAAACCTCCCACATGATAACTCAAATATTTTCTAATTTCTTGAAATAGAAATCACAAAGAATTGATCAAACTGCCAATTTCAAATCCACAACTTTGAGCAAATAATAGAATTGGAATATATATATATATATATATATATATATATATATATATATATATATATATATATATATATATATATATATATATATATATATATATATATATATATATATATATATATATATATATATATATATATATATATATATGTTTATATATATATATATATATAAACATATATATATATATATATATTTATTTAAAATATTATGTTTACAATAATATTGGATGAAATAAAAAGTCTTGATGCCTTTAAATTAAAAATTGATCTTCTCTCTCTCTCTCTCTCTCTATCTATATATATATATATATATATCAGAATATCCTTAAACTATTGAAAGGTCATGCCTTTCCACTATTAATGGTTACATCTTTTAATTGAAGTAATTAAACTAGCAACATAAAAATTATGATAAAAAATAGATAAAACTAATATTCATTAGGTACAATTCCCTAGCATTCTTGATATGATCCTTTTATTTCTGAGAAACATATGTGTCTATGTCATGAGTGATGTGTCTAACTTCATATTCTTGATCGATCATATGCTCTACTATTTAGTGACTCCTTCCAAGGGTGGTCAATCTTCATGAGAAACATTCAATGCTTTTGTCAAAATACTATCACACTCAGAAATCCAAAGATCATGTTTTTTTAGAAAACCATTTTTGTTGACAAGTCTGGGAAACCCCATCTTTATGGCATCACTGAACTCTCCATACTTTGATTCAAGGATCTCAAAATATTTAGCATGTTTTTTTATAACACTTTCCATTCATTGAATAGATTTGGTATCTGATCCATTCAATCATATTTCATGAAGCTTAGTATCCAATATATTCTTGTTTCTATTGTGTTCCATTAAGTTTTCCAAATTCTTCTTGTAAGCATCCCAAAAAGTCTTAATAATAACTTTCAATTTAGAAAAACTACTATGCAACATAGTGGAAATGGTATCAATCATAATATTCCTCATGTTATCTTTCATCTATTGACATTCCTTCTCTAAATCATTATATATTTTTTTTAACTCTTTATCCTCTGATGCAATAAATCTTAACCCTGTGGAATCCTCTCTTGTCAAATTACTTTCACACTTTTCTTTGTAGTAATTCATCTCTCTATCTAAGCTCATATCATGTGCCTTATTAAAAATTTCCATATTAATGTCCATATCTGGAGATACAATGAGATTAATTTCCCCAACCTTCAACTTCAACTTATGTCCAAATTCTTTGTCAACATCAATGATCTTTGGTATTTTATGTGGTGGGTATAGAGCCCATAATAACATGACATTTTCATCAAGGTCAAATCAGGGTCCAATGTATATCTCAGTCACACCTTCAATGTCTAGTTTGATACCTTTATTATCTAAATGTAAAAAGCTATCAGAAAGCAAGGAAGAACTGATATACCACCTTGGAAAAAGTATAACACCCGACTCAATCAATAGTTTCCTTCCCCTTTAAGGATTCATATTCTAAATCTCCTATTCTATATCAGCTTTCAACTGCTCCATCAATTTCCTTTCATTATTAGGGGTAATGTGTGGGGTCAATTCCCTTAATTTTATCCATTTTATATTGAACATAAAATATTTAAATTCTTTACACTCAAAAAACTGATCATTATAAACTGTAATACCTAAAATGTAGTGTTAAGGAACATAAAGCAAGCTAAACATTCAACAAAACAAGTTAAATAAACACTTATGAGAAGACCTACAAAATGAAGATAAAACCAACGAGATAATGCAAACCTCAAACCCCAAAAGCTCCAAAGTGTAGAAGATTCATCCAAAGATGGAGAGATGTGTGCTCAATGGATACTTTGCTCAAGCTTCAATGGTGGAAGGATTTTGGCATTATGAGGGTATGAATATGATTTTTGTTTTTCAAAATGGCATGATAAATTTTCTTGAATGGTGGATAAAAATGAAGGAGAATGAGGCTCAACTTATAGGTAAGAGGAGGGATGAATGAACGGTCAAGATGCAAACTTGAGGAAGGGCCAAGATGCATTTGAGGGGGAGCACATGGATTGTGCTTTCTCAAATGCATCTCATTGTGACAAGTGTCACAATGGGAGAGGTTGGAAGAAGTGGGGGAATGCGACCATTTTGGGAGATGTGAGAGGGGAAAAAGGTGTAAGAGAAGGATGGAGTGTATAAGAGGCATTTATGAGAATTTAAGGTTGACATGAGATCAGGGAATTGGGAGATGTGAGGATGTGACATGAGGGTTGGCTTGTTTTGGCTTAGGATTTCTTAATCCATAGATTATGATTGTGAAAATGCTTAGGAGGTGATTAGGCTTGGATTAGGAGGTAAGTGGGAGGTTTAGGAGGATGTGATGGGAGGAGAGAGAATGAGTGGAGGGTTGGATTAGTTAATCATGGGTCATTAGCTAATTAAGGAGGATTAGTATGGGTGAATGGGTTGGGTTGAGTATGAACTACATGTTAGGAGTTTTGGGATGGGTTTATTTGAGGGTTAAGGGTTAGAATTAAATATTCATTTAATTTCAAGTGAGAGGAAAAAGGGTGTTATGAATTAATTTAATTAGATAAGTGTATACATTTAAATTAATAGAAGAAATAAGGATTAATTAATTATCAGACTATGGGTTTTTCATTTAGATAATTAATTGAACTGTAGTTACTTAATTAAATTAATTAACTAGGGGATGACATAAATTAACCAAATAATAATATTTAATTAATAGGATGTCCTTGGAGAGAGCTAAAAAAGATTACTAAATTATGTAATCAAATTTAGGTGTCTACATTTTTCCCCTCTTCGATATAGTGTTAAAATAATGTTATTTCGAAGATGTTTTTAGCAATAATAGATGACAAAGAATGGACTAGGTAGCAGAACTACCCTAGTTTAAGGGCCAAGATGTTAGATTGGGTGATGCTCCCTCAAGAGTGTGGTGGGGAAAGAAAAAGGGGCCCAAGCGGCATCTCAAAAGGAAAAGGGAAGAAGATGTGTTTTAATTTAAGAAGGGGGAAGAGAGAGAAAATGAGAGATGAAAGAAAGGAAATGGGTGGCAAAAGTCAGCATGAGGGGAAGAAACAAGGGGTGAAAAGGCATCCGGCGGTGAAAATGAGGGTTCAGAAGGGTCTTAATAAGGGCTGAAGGGGGCAAAAAGAAGTCATTTGCACACTTTTGAGCCTAGAAATTGAGATTTGGATCTCTGATAAGTGAGGATGAGATGGTAGAAAGAGGGCAATCGACTCACTGTTCTGAGATCATGCGAAGTGTCTAGCATCATGGAGTGCCTGACCGATAGGTAGGCTTGAAAAAATCACCATATCATTGATTTTTTATAGCATTTATGACATGTTTGGCTAGGAAAACAAGCGATCTCAGAAGCGCAGGATCGATGGGAACACCCGCGCTTGCGGGAATGCATTCCCGCAAAACTTGCCAGAGAAGGGGGAAGAGGGGCTCGCAGGATTTTTCATGGGATCATGAAAATCCTGGGGTTGGGAAGAATAGGTGGTGGGACCATGATCCTACAAGAAGTTTTTGTGGGATCATGTTTCCAAACCAAAAAATATTCGGGGTGCCAAAAAAAAGAATTACTGGGGGGCTAGGGGAAGGGTAGTCACGTGGTGTGAGAATGCATTCCCACATCGGTAGAAGGGGAGTTGGCTAATGCAATCCCATGATGGAAGGATTGTGGGGAAAAGGCAATCTCTACAAGAATGCGGGGAGAGGAAAAGTTGTTGGAATGCAGGAAAAAGAAAATTTGTAGGAATGAGGGAAGAATAATTAGGTTTTGGTATAGAAGAAAGTCTGACATTGTGGCTTGATTTGGGTGTAGTGGTCCTTAGATCGACTAATGAGCTGAGAGTGTTGTGCATTGGTCTTGGTAGTTGGGGGGTAGTTTACTCTAGTAGAGTGGGCTCAGGTGGATGCACTTGGGTTATGCTATTTAGTGTAGATGCTGCAGAGGTGGAAATTCATGGAACTGGTGACAATGCTCTACGAGTGTTGGCATTTAGAGACTGGGACCTTTCATCTACTGACTAGGGAGATGCCAATGATGTTGGAGGATGTGTACCAGATATTTTAGCTACCCATTCAAGGCACACTAATGGTAGTGGTGACATATACACAAGTGCAGGCAGTGGCCCCATTACTAGGGCCAAGTGTAGCACCTGTCCTGTGGCACAATCAGTTAGCCTTGGCAGAGCATGCGGCAACAATGTTGACAACACGGTAGATATATTTCTTTGTTTGCAGACTAGTGTCAGGGTACCTTTCCCCAAACACTGGAGGGACATGGGTGATGATTGTGGATGCAGGGATCCCAGTAGCTTGGGGAACATTGATGTTGGTAGAGATGTATAGAGATCTTTATAATAATTTCTATCATGGGAGGATGACTATGGGGAGGAGCTTTGGATTCACTTCTCTCCTACAGGTGTGGGCATGGGAGCATATAGTCATGTTGTGACCATTAGGCCAAGTGGACAAGAAGCCAGAGGAGCCTGTAGCCTACATCTGGGGAGATCTAGTGACATACCAGGGAGACGGAGACACAGACTTCTATCCAGAGACATTAGACAAGATCCAGGATGGGATCACCTGATGACCATATCTAGGTCACACCGATGGGTAGAGGATGATAGGGAGCTACCATATACCCCACTACCTACATTTTTGATAGGGAGATGGGACTATATTGTTTAGTACATGTCAGAAAGGGTCAAATGATAGTTTTGGTTTCAGAAAAGATGTGCCCAGAGCAGCACGGTGGTATCAATGGGCCACACAAGAGTGGGTGTTAGAGTTTGGGCTGGCACAAGACATGATAGGGTTGCTAGCTGAGTATTAGGCCATGTAGCCATTTTAGTGGGACTGGGTGGGTGGAGTCATAGATCCTGGGACCACACCAGCATATGATGAGTGGTTTCAGCCTCTAAGACCAATGGGGAGATTAGAGTTACTTGATGGTGAGGGAGAAACACCCATTTATAAGGGCTAGCAGAGGAGAGGATGGAGAGGGAGAGGGAGACAAGGAGATGGAGATGGAGATGGAGGGGGGGAGGAGATGGGATGGATGTGGACAGGGGGGAGATAGAGAAGGAGGAGATAGAGAAGGAGGAGACAGAGGAGGAGGGTGATAGGTACCCATAGCATAGGTACCCATAGGACCATCACCATTAACCAGACTACCACCACCTGTAGGGCTACCACCACCACTAGGGCCACCACCACCACCAGGAGTAGGGTCTTCCGGAGGAAGGGGGATGATATATCAGGGCACCTGGCCTCATTATAGGGGTTATATGATCAGACTAGTTAGATGCTCTGGGACATGTAGAGGGAGCATGATAGTTTGATAGAGGAGAGGGATAACCTGGTAGCATGATTAGCA
This sequence comes from Chamaecyparis obtusa, assembly GCA_027943335.1. Classification (NCBI taxonomy): domain Eukaryota; kingdom Viridiplantae; phylum Streptophyta; class Pinopsida; order Cupressales; family Cupressaceae; genus Chamaecyparis; species Chamaecyparis obtusa. Next base: position 783,225 of record BSBK01001426.1, on the reverse strand, counting down.
CATTCTATAGAGGAGGGTCTGATGACCATTGATGAGAGAGATCAGCTGTGGTGAGAGAGGGATGCACTACTAGCAGAGATAGACTAGTTGATGGGGGAGAGATGGTCTACAGTCGGCATGAGACCATCTATAGGGAGAGAGGGACATGGCCATCTAGTAGAATATGTTAGACATTACTACACGATGTTCACAAGAGTGATTAGGGGAGGTATCCCACCTCTAGAGAGAGCTCGTTAGGATGAGAGAGTAGATTGAGTGGTATAGGGGCACGTATAATGTAGTAGTGCCAACCGAGAGACACCAACATTACAAGCATCTGAGCCACCCTATGGTCATAGGGTTAGGGAATAGTGGGAGCTTAGGTGCACAGGTTGGAAATAGCTAGAGCACAGGGGGTAGCACAGCCATGATTAGAACTTCTTAGCGGATAAGATAGGGGAGCCGTTAGTCAGGACACTCACAGAGTCAGCAATAGTCAGTCGACGGTTTGATATATATGGAAGAGGTTGAGGTGTCAAGGATAGGGATGAAGGTGGATATAGGGGTTGTATGGGTGTCCACATAGGTGTATAGGGCACAATCTCAGACATGCATTATTATAGGATCCATCATAGGTGGACCCCCCAGGTGACGATGTTGATATGCAGCCTCCTCATGAGAGGCAGATAGGTGGTGATATGTTGTGAGCTAGATTTTGTATTTGTGGCTATTTATTGATGGAGGGCATAGTCCCTATGTATATCATATTTTATACTTTTAGATAGACATGGACTAAAATAGACATTTATTCTTTCATTCTTTGGGTTGGGATGTACTGTACTATTATGTACCATGATTTATATATATGATGAGCTGGGTGGGATATGATGTGTAATGTATGGATGTATGAATGCATATGATGTACTGACATGGATGATGTAGGATGTGATAGGATTTTATATATGTTGTGAGATTGACATGTGTGTGATGTAGGGTACGAGGTGCTTTATATGTGATTTGATATGATATGTTTATATGAGATGCATGTTATGATGATTTGTGGATGTAGGATGTGATGTAATGCTTTATATGGATGATTTATGTATGTTATGATGTAATGTGTTAAAAATGCAAGATAAAAAATGACTTAACAATGCAAGATAACAATGAACCTATATGATAACTTAAAATGACTTAATGAAAGATAAGAAATGAACCTAAAATAAACCCTAACAATGCAAGATTAAAATGAACCTATGTGATAATGAATGATGATGGATTGAATGAAAGACAATGGATGCAATGCAAGATGAATATTTAGTAATGCAAGATGATAAATGATGAATCTAAAATGAACTAAATGAAAGGAAATAAATGAACCTAAAATTAACTCTTAAACAATGCAATATGATACACGATGAACTAAAATGAACTAAATAAAAGAGAATGAATGAACTTAAAATTAACTCTTAACAATGCAAGATTAAAATGAACCTAAATGATGATGGATTATGATGCAATTAAAATGAACCCTAAAAATGCAAGATAAAATGAACCTAAATGATAATGAACGATAATGAAGCTAATAATGCAAGATGAATCTAAAATGAATTAAATGAAAGGGAATGAATGAATCTTAACAATACAAGATGAAAACAGATTGAATTTAGGATGAGATGCAAAATGAAATGAACTGAAAAAAGGTACTAACAATGCAAGATTAAAATAAACTCGAGATGAAATAATGGATGCAACGAAAGTAAAATGAGATGAGACAATGCAAACTAGGATGGTAGTATCAAATGAAATGCATAAGGGGAGGTGGAGGAGAACATATGAACATAGATGGAAGAGTGAAGGTGAGATGTAAGGTCAAGGTGGCACAACATATCACTGCCTGGCTAAACCCTCACTGAAGGGTGAAGGGGTTGGTGTGGAGGGGATGATGGACAAGGGGGGATTTGCACAATCAAAATCCATGGGTTAGGAATGTGAGCTGAGGGAAAATGGGGAGGATAGGTTTGCACCATGATGAGGTGTTTATGAGGTAAAATATGGGTGAAAAGAAGGATGTGAGGATGGTGCTTATGGGGATTTTTGAGGATGATTTCTAAGATGGGAAAATTGGTGGGGGAGGATATTTATATAAGCTTGAGCATGGGGTATTTCATAGAGGAATACCACCATGTAGTTTGAGAACTTAGTTTGACATAGCAACAAAAGGGACTAACCAAAGTTACAAGGAACTTGAGGTCATGTCACTAGTGTTGCACAAGACTAACATGAAAAAGACACGCAAGGGTTACCATAGCATCATGCATGCATCCAAAGGAAAACATGGTGGAAACAATGTTGAGGAACCCACAAACAAGCAACATTTCCCAAGTGCACTGGGTAACCCAAAAAAAATCATATGTGAACCATGCAAGGGTCATGTCTAACTGACTCATAGGAAGAAACAAAAGAGCACAAAAGACCTTGCCCTAGAAAAATGCCTCCCATCACAGCACACCATGATATAAAGGATCGTGGTGACTTTGAGGGGAATAGTCAACTGAGACCTCAAAACCAACCAAAAAATCCAAGCAAACATTATGAAATCAATGTGATAAGACCAAAAGATATCCTTTTCCAAAAGAGATTGACCGACTATGGATGTTGGGATTAGGTCAGACATGGAGGAAGGATGCATCCTACAAGGACTTGGTTGGTGGGTTGTGATTGTAAACTGGAATTGTTGATGGGAAAACTGAGAACCTTTAGAGAATCATAGTGACACAGGATGCCTACTGAGGAGATATTGCTGATAGTGTGGTCATAATGGGCCACATGTTTTGTGATCAAAGTACTTCTAGGAAAACTTGACGTTATGTACAAACTGGGGACATTACATACAATAGATATTTACAAGAGCTCATGTAATCAAGATAGGTCAAACAGGTGGCAAATATATACAAATCTCATTGTGTAGGGATAGGTCATGTCTTGGTATATACAGGAAGCTCAGGATGTAGGATAGTAGTTCTCTTATGCGGGCATGATGGGGATGACACCTTGGGAATAGGGGATGGGTAAAATGGGATGGAAAGTGATAGCAAGGGGGGTGTTGATGGAGGAATGGGAGCTTGATAGATAATGATATAGTTCATTATGTGTGGTGCATGTTTCCAAGTTTTCACCAACATAATTTCCCAAGGTGCTTGATTGCCAAGTTTTCACCATTGGATGATTATTTCTCTTTACTTTTTTCATTGATTTTTTTAAAATTTTTTGTGTTTTTCAGATTTTTCTCTTTTTATAAATTTTTTTAGGATCATATACATGGTTCAAGCATAAAACCACTTTAGATGTATGATGTTGACGGGATCATTAAGGGACTCCCCTTCAAGTGTGGATAACTGATAAGCTTCAGAGCCAAAACAAGTTGTTACCATATAGGGACCCAACCAGGTGGGCTCAAAATTCCCCTTCTTCTCATGGTTAGCCTACACTTTTTGGTTTTCCTTTAGGACCATGTCCCCTACTTGGAACTATTGGGGGTGCACCTTTTTATTAAAGCTCCTCTCGAGGTGATTTTGGTACATGATGATGAGGTGATCATAGGCCTCTTGCCTCTTCATCTAGCAGGTCTAGCTACATAAGGTGTGCCATGTGATAGTCTTCATCTGTGATGTAATTCTTCATAGACACGCGTAGTGAAGGGATTTTGACCTCAATTGGAAAAACAACTTCAGCACCATATACCAAGAACTATGGTGTGGTGCCTGTGGGGGTATGGAAAGAGGTGCGATAGGCCCAGAGGGTGGGATTAATTTGGAGGTGCCAGTCACGACTAGAGTCATTGATAAATTTTTGTAGGATTTTTAGGATGGTTTTATTAGTTGCCTCAGCTTGACCATTTCCTTATGGGAAATAGGGGCTAGAAAAAAGTTAGTGGATGTGGAACTGGGCACAGAGTCCTTCGACATGCTAGTTTTCAAATGGAGTGTCGTGATCTATGAAGATGGTGGAGGGGATGCTGAAATGACAAATAATATGGTAGAGGATGAATTTGGATATCTAGACACCCGTGGTTAGGTTCAGCAGTATGGCCTTGACCCACTTTGTGAAATACTCATTGGTCATTATGATGTACTTGTTTCTGTCTAAAGAATGAGGGGTGATCATGCCAACAAGGTTGAAACCCCAACACAAAAAGGGCCACAGGGGTGCAATGGGCTATAGATTTTAAGCCGGTGCATGGATTAGATTAGCATGCTATTGACATTGTAAGCACTTCTTTACAAATTCACAGCCAACGTGCTCCATCGTCGAAAAGTAATACCCAACTCTAAGCAACTACTTGGCAAGGATGATGCTACTCATGTGAGCACCAAAAATACCAGCGTGAACCTCTTGTAAAGATAAAGAAGCCTCATTTGAGTCTAAAAATTAGGAGAGGACGTTATGATACCCACAATGATATAGGGTGTTGGCTACAAGAGTGTAGCGGGAAGCTCTGTGAATGAGGTTTTGGCATTAGGTGTTGGTGAGGTGAGGATATATGATACCATTCTTTAGATAAGTGTGAACTTCATGGTACCATGGGGACTGGGGACCAACCAAGATGCATACCATGTCAGAGTCAGCATTCTCATAAGTAGGTGTGTGTAGCTACTCAACTATAAACTCATATTGTGTAGCATCATGGGGGATTTCCAATAGTGACTTGATTGTTGCCATAGCATGTGCTACCTTGTTTTGGAGTCTTGGGACTTGTGTGAATTGTATGCTGACAAAATGTTCTTTGAGTTTATTTACAAGCTCTTTGTAAGGTAATATATCATCATCCTTTGTTTGAAATTCATCGAGGACCTATTTGATGATCAGTTGAGAGTCCCCGAATACTTGTAGTTCTATGATATTCCAATAGATAGTTGTTTTGAGACCTGGGATGAGGGCCTCATACTCTAAATTATTATTAGTACAATGGAATCCCAATTTGAAAGACTTGGGAATGTAGCCACCTTGAGGGTCATAAAGAGTATCCCTACCCTTGATCCATGTGTTGTGTATGATCCATCAAAGTATAGCTTCCAATGGGGTTGTTCTTCAACCACGCAGAGATGCTCATCTAGGAATTCCATTAATATAGGGTATGTGTCGACTAAGGGTGCTTTGACAAGCTGATCTGCAATAACTTGTCCCTTAATGGCTTTTCAATCGATATACTAGATGTTGAATTCATTGAGTAGTATCACCCACTTTTCCATCTGTCCTATGAGTGTGGTTCTTAAGAGGTATTTGAGAAGGTCAACTTTTGAAATTAGCTTTACTATGTAGCTGAGCATATAGTGACAAATCTTTTGAGTGGAAAAGACCACAACTAAGCACACTTTTTCCATGGGACATTAGTTCAACTCATAGCCCACCAGTGTATGATTGATATAGTAAATAGCCCTCTCCTTTCCATTATCATCGAGTTGTGCTAGGAGTGCCCCTAGTGCTATCATAGTTGCTAATATGTACAAAATGAGGGGCTTGCTCAGTATTGGTGGTACAAGAATAGGTGAATTTTCTAGGTACTTCTTGAGGTTCTCAAAACTGCGCTAATAGATGGGGTCCCATTTGAAAGTGGTTTCCTTGCATAGCAGATGAGTAAATGGTTGGCACTTGTCTGCTAGTTGGGAAATGAATCTTTAGACTAATTGCAACTTTCCTTGTAGACTCCTTAACTACTTGAGTGTTCTAAGAGGAGGAATTTCTTTGATGGCTCTTACCTTCTTAGGATCAATCTCTATGCCTCACCTAAATACAATGAATCCTAGAAGATTTCTGAATGTGACACTAAAGACACATTTCTTTGGATTCAGTTTCAAACCATATTGGTGTAGGTGATTGAATACACACTCAAGGACATCAAGGTGTTTGTATAGTGTCTTGGATTTTTCTAGGATGTCGTCAACATAGTCTTCAAGGATCTTATGGATCATATCATGAAAAATTGTGGTGATCACCCTTTGATATGTGGCTCCCACATTCTTGAGTCCAAACACCATCATTTTATAATAGAAGGTGTCCGAGGGTGTGGTAAACATTGTCTTGTGTTGGTCTTCCTTGAATATTCTGATCTAATTGTATCCTAAGAAACCATCCATAAGTGACAGCATCCCATGGTCTACTATAAGGTCCACAATCATATCGGTGTTGGGAAGTGGAAAATCATCCTTGGGACAAGCCTTTTTTAAATCCCTGAAGTTTGTAAATATTTTGATATCACCTGAAGGCTTTACAACTGGTACCATATTGGAGATCCATTCTAAATAATTGATGGCTATGATTATCTTGGCTTGGAGAAGTTTCTTGAGCTCTGCTTTTACTAACAATGCCACTTTTGGATGCATTTTTCTTAGCTTCTGCTTTACTGGCTTGGCATTCGGGTCTACTTCCAGATGATGTACAATGAGATTGGGGTTGAGTTCGGGCATGTGGGCATATGACCATGCAAAATTTATGATTGATTCTCAAAGGAGCGCTATGAGGATCAACTCTTCTTCATCAATTAGAGATGCTACAATATAGGTGATTCTTGGGATTTCTTCTGTGCCCAAGTTGATTGGGTTGGTTTCCTCAATGACTATGGATGTCTATTAGGGTCGGTAATCCTAGATGGGTGGAAGAGGCAAGTCTCCATCCTCTAGCACCTCAGAGAGGTTTCCACTAGGGGATACACCCTTTTTTTTTATACTATTTTTGAATCAGGATGTGCCCCAGAGGGGTTTTCACATGAGGGTTCTTTATTTCCTTTTTAATTTTTATTTTTTTGGCTAGAGACTTCCTCTTCCCCAAAATATCCCTAGGGGTTGAGGTGATATAATTATATAGTCTTTCCCCCATTCTGATTCTTGATCTATGGCACCCATGAATTTTAGGAATGCGGCCTCACTTCAAAACTCATAGATTTGTACCACGCTTGGTTGGTCAAAGTCTATGAGGTCGGGGTGAATGAGGGGGAGGTCAATGAGATTGATGGTGAGTTGGTGAAGGATATAATTTCCTAGGAAGGTTTCATCGTCAAAGATATCATCATAGGACCATTTTTCTTCCTCTTCTGGGATGTCTTTGACTTCCATAATTTCATTTTGGATATTCAAAAGGCTCATGTCGAGTGAATTGGTGCCCCTAGTCATGACATTAGGCCCTCATATGTGTAGGTGATGGGTATTAAAGTTGAGGCCTTGATTTTGTGTATTTTTGGATGCTTCCATGGGGTCTTTTATTCCAGCCTCGTTGGGTCCTAGACCACCTCCTTGATAATTCCACTTCTTAGTGGCCCATTTGTGTGGTATGGGATATTTGTCTTTGAAGTGCCTAAGGAACTTAGTATTAGGAAGTAGAGGATCCTTGTACATCCATTGATTGATATCGGGTGCCAACTCTTGGCCATTCAAAATCCCATTAGAGATGAAAGAAGATGATCCTAGAGTCTTGATCTTGGGGCCTTCTTGAGGGGCCTTGGTTTGATGACATGGTCATCCCTAAGTGTGTGGGTCTAGAGGGAGAGCCCCTACTACAAAGGAATTGGTAAGGTCGTATTCACCATAGCCTTTGTTGTTGATCTAGATTGAGGAGAGGGAGGAGGCCAAGATTGTTTCTGGATCGGAGTGGGATCGGGAAGAGCGAGTGATAGATATGCCAATGTCAATTTTAGGACAATGAGTGGAGTGGGGGAATGAAGTTTTGATCACATAGAAGTATGAAAAAGGCTAGGGGTCTACGTGGATGGTGATTTTAGTGCCTCGATATGGGAATTTGATGCACTAATGGTAAGTGGAGGTAACAACCTAGCTGGAATAGATCCACAGATGACCAAGGAGGATGTTGTAAGGGAGGTCGAGATAAAAAATGTGGCATATGGTATCTTAGACTATGGGGCCAATCTTGATAGGCAGAAAAATAGTACCTTGGAAGGTACATTCTAGGTTATCGTAAGCCTTGATAGTGATTACATCATGAGAGATTTCTTCTTTTGTGAGACCACCCTGCTGGACAAACTTTACTATACAAAGGTTTAGCACTGAACCATTATCTATCATGACCCTTTTTACAGTAAAGTCATTAATCATAATGGAAATGTGGAGTGGGAGATTGTAATTTGGTTCAACGAATGGCATGTCAGATGGCTAGAAGGAGAGGGTGGAAGGCGTGGATAGGTTCCCTACAGGTTTCTTAGAGGGAATTATTGAGGACTTCTTGGTGAAGGGGTGATATGCAGAGGAGGTCAAGGATGGACATTTGTGTGGGTGTGTTCCCAAGATGTTCAAGGAGGTTGTATTGTGCGCTAGGGATAGTCGTAGTACTAGCACCGGCAACAAATATCCAGCCTCTACGAGTAGTCATGACACATTGACTATCAACACCTTTAACATGGATTACGTTCATAGTTGGTTTAACCTGGGAGATGCAACCGATGAATTTATCATAGTTGATGTGGGCGGTAGTATAGTATTTTTTGTCACCATGGTTTCCTTGTTTACCCTTACCTTGGTTCGTGGCCAGGGGAGGATTTGCATTGGTTTGATTCTTTCCTACATTGTGTTGAGGAAACACATTTTGATAAATCTACAGGTTGGCATTTGGTGATGTCTGGGAAGGGGCATCAACTATGATCTCCTTTTTATTGATGAGGTCTTGGACATAGTGCTTGAGTTTCATGCACTTTATGGTGTTGTGTCCCTTAACACAGTGATAGTCATAGTACTCATTGTCCTTATACCATGCTAGCTTGGGTGTTGACTTGTCAAAGGGCTGGGTTTACGAATATACAATCAGGTTTGCACTGGCCATGCAGTGGAAGATAGCATGCAGGGGTTCTCCAAGGGGATTAAATGTGTGCTTCGGATTATTTTGAACACAAGGCTTGTTCTGTCCTTGGGTGACAGATATGGCATTAGTTTGATTAACAGGCGGTTGACAAGGTGGTTGTTGACAGGTGGGTGCTTACTTCTGGTACAATGGTGCTTATTGTTGGTACATTGGGGGAGGGAGATTTGGACCAGCTACAACAACTTGGATGTGCTTGGTGTTTGTGGCTCCGTTAGTGACCACATTCTTATTTTTTTTCCAGTAGGGGGATTGGTCATTGTTAGGTCTGTCTTGTGAGCTCTCCTTGTAATGTTTAATGGTACCATCATCCAAAAGGCCTCACTCGATTTCCATTCCTTTCCATTTTATATCTTGGTAGGTCTGTATATAGTTCATTCACATGAAGTGGGATAACTTCGGATGCAAATTATTCATGAATATCTTGGTAAGGTGTTTTTCTGGTAGTTGACATGAAAACCACGAGGTGAGGTTCTGCCATCTTTGTAGATAATCGGTCAGGGTTTCACCTCCCTTTTTCTTAGTATTACATAGGTCTAGCAAGGAGATTTGTTCTCAATATTATGGGCATATTGGGCCACAAATTTCTCAAATAGTTCTGCAAATGTGGAGATAGACCCATAGGGTATTTTGTAGAACCAGTCCATGGCAGTCCCTCCCAGACTCTTGGAAAAAATTTGCATGAGATATACGTCATTGTGTGCCACTTCTTAGCATGCCATGAAGAAATCCTTGACATGCTTGATTGGGTCTCCCTTCCCTCGATACTTATCAAACTTGGGTGTCTCAAAAATTTTAGGGAAGGGGATTTATGTGATTGATCTGTCAAAAGGGTATAGACAAACTTCTTCAAATTTAAATATTTTGCCCTCAATGCTAGCTTTGAGTTCTCTGAGGGTGTTCTTAATTTCTTCCCATTCTAAATTGATTGGTGTTGGAGTGGGTACTCCCATTGGGAATGGATCTAATGGTGCGGGTGAATATGGAGGGATATGCGGGGGATATTGTGAGGCCAGATATGGGGATTCTCTGGTAGGAAAGGTTATTTGAAATGGATTTTGGATGGCCTTTTGGGTGACATAATGTTGGTGTAGGGTTGAAGCATGTTGTTGTGTAGGATATGGTGTGGCTTGCTATTGTGGGATGAGAGGACTAGGTTGTTATGCTGGGAAGTATTGTTTTTGTGGGGGAGGTTAGTAGAAGGGTTGTTGTTGGGACTGGCATTGCGTTTGACCAATATACAAAGGGTGCATACCTGCATTACTGAATGGAGGAACAGATGCTTGGGTATGTACTATGTGAGGTTGGGTGAGAGGACCAATAGGATGGGTAGAGCTAAGTTATTATGATTTTGGAGGGGGAGCTTGTGGAGAAATTGGTGGCATAGATAAATAGCTAGAGAATGCAAGAAAAGAAGAGCGAAAGGTGGTGGGGTTCGTTGTTGCACTTCTTGGGGGAAGGTTTGTTGTTGATGAGTTTCTTGGAAAATGTGCCCTTATGTAGGTATGCCCATGGCATGAATTTGTGCTTGGTTGAGGCTCCAAGAGGTGCCAATCCATATTGAGGGTTGTGATGTGGATGTTGTTGTGAATGTGGGAGTGAAAGTGGGACTTTGTGATGTAGGTGGAGTATTTTGGGATATCATCGGTGGCATTCCTGTTGTGAAGGCAACTTGTTGGGTCTATGTGCTGGCAGAAAATGTGGGAGGGGGAACTTGCATGGAATTAGATTGTGTAACAGACTAGGTAGATGTAGGTAGGGTGGCTTGTGTTGCTCCTTGTGAGAGGACAATGATGTAGGGGCTTGGCTCACAATGGGAGGAGGTATTGTCTGTGTGGGGGGTGGGGATGCTTTTGATTGCATGGCTATCTGTAAAGAAGTAGGTTGGGGTGGTGCACCCATAATGGAGAAAGGGGCACTTGTGGGAATTGTTGCATCGGGTTGTAAGAGATGTGGGATGGACGAGGCTGTGTGAGATATTTTCATAGTTGGATCATGGATTTTTTGGATGACATAAGGGGGGATGTTAGTGGAGATATGAATAGGTTTTGTGGGATCAAAAGGGTATAAATGTGGGGGAATAGGAGTACCCTCCTGTGCATAGTTTGCCAAGATTGTGAGACAGTTCTATGCAATAATTGCACTTACCATCTGCACGTGTCCTGGAAGGCACATGAAAGCTTCCATGGAGTTGGTGGTGGGTGTCTCAGTAGGATCTTCCCATACATTCAGAACCATCAGTAGTTGGGGGTCATACATTACTATCATAATAGTAGGATTGTCCAGGTCTGTTGAACTAGTGGCTTGGTTGGGATCCATTCCTTTCCGCTTCTTCGATCATGTCTCAACAAGCATGAAAATGAAAAGTCCTAAGATGAGAGGATATAAATGTACCAAAAGGATGCTTGGGATGAGGATCTTAGATCTAGATGAGGTTGGTGGTAGCCTAGATGTAGGATTGTGGGAGATGGGCGATTACGATGATGGGCTTCTTGGAAAATGGGTGGCCAAAGGGTCGTGATGAGCTACCTTTCCTGATGTGGGATCAAAATATGTGGGATTGTCATCCTCAGATAGACTTGTGATCTTTGGATGATGGGATCCGTACTAGTGTGAACCAATCTCTAGATCAAGATGATGAGGTTCGCAAAAGTAAGTACTAGCTACCCTAGACAAGGTTTAGTCAAATGGGTGTGGCTAAGATTTCAATTCTTAGGATAAGGTTTGGGAAACTCAAGGAGAGTCTATGGATGTGATGTGGATTTAGGATAATGATTTGGGACTTGGATAGGAGATGATACTAAATGATGCTTCCTAAGAGGATGATGCAAATGTTCCTATGGGATTATCTAATATGTAGGGCTATTTGAGACAATTTCATAGCTTTGGAGAAGGGTGGAGATTGTGCCTACTAGTATTCACTTTCTAGCCTGACAAACTGATGGTTAACTCAGATTCAAAAGGAAAATTGTTTAACCCTTTCATTTTATTCCACATTTTCTAATTTGGCTTGGTACTTCTCTTCTTCTTGGGTTGTAGTGACAATGAGTTGGTGATCTTTGAGCTTTCTTTTGGCAACCTTCTTTTCTCAATACACACATGGGATTGGGAGCTTAGCTTTCTTGTGCTTTACTGGTTCAGTCATAGGTCCAAAAATATCTCTGCTCTCTGGATACTCAATAGATCAAGCAAGGAAGTGACTATAGTAAGTATACCTTGGATTGGTTTAGAATAAAATTTTTTTTTCTTTTGGGATAGTTGACAAACAGTCCCACAAGAGACAAAGAAATATTGTGGGAGAACAGGTAGATGATCTCTTTGGAAAATAACTTTGTACCCTCGATTTGTGTATGTTTGAACAAATGTTTTCACTGGGTCTGATAACTTTGAGAACATGCACAAGCAATTTCTATCTACAAGACAGGCTAGTATCACAACCTTTTCCCACAACTTGGTATCCCAAAAGAGGAATATAGATGGTGAGTAATCTTTAGGTGACTCGAGAAACTACTTGAGTCAGTCCTTGCACAAAGATTATGATACCTTTGGGAGTAGATTGGGTGGGCCTTTGATTAATGGGTTTTAGAAAGATCTGTGGCGTCCCCCCAATCAATTTATATGTGCGTGACTCACTTAAGAGCCTAGTTCACCATACTGAAATCATAGGGATATTCACCTACTTTGGTGTAGTACCCCTACCCCTAGTCTGATTTAATAAATGTTATGATTACTCTAGGATGTTAGATTATATGTTAGGAAATCATCAATGCTTATGATTTTACTAACCCCATACTGACATGTGTATGGTTGATGTGCTTGTTTTATATTTCTATTTGATGTGCCTGATGTGGTTGAGGGACGGAGTCGTAGTTACTCGCTTGCGAGATCCACACGATTGACCGATCCCCACCATTTTCTATTATATAGTTGTATATGTATGTACATGCGGGTGTTGTATGTAGGTTCATAGGTACCGAGCATCGTCTTCCGTGAAGTGTCAGGATGAGCATGCCCTATCACAATATCTCAAATGGTAAGAGAGGGGAGATAACATGGATCCAAAACCTTAACCAAAACCCATTTATCCTAGTTGTTGGATAAGTATCTGTTGACTACCCTATCTGAATTTGTCAGGTTGGCAAAGTTCGTGGATCCCTTTCTGGTGTTGCTTAGTTTTGGTTTTGTTTGATTTTATCTCGTTTGGCTTCAGTTGATTTGTGGTTATGTGGGTGATTATTATGTGATTATTCATTAATTGATTATAGTTGATTTATGTTTATATAGATTATTTTATGTGATTATCAATGTTAGGTGCATAGTTGAATTTAATGATTAAATATGCTCCTATGATTAATTGAAGAAATTAAATTAAAGTTGATTATTTGAGTAATTGGAAATTAATATTGATTATGTCCTAAGTTTATTTTGATGAAATTTAATTAAAATCAAATAATTGATTATTTGGATTTAATTGATTATTTTATTGATAATTGAATTTTATTATGTTTGTGTGTATTATTAAATAAATTAAATATTTAATTGCACATTTTAGGATGCATTAAGTATTTTATTTATTTAATATGTGTTTTAAATTATTAACATGTGCATAATTGTAAGGAGAGTTGTTGTCAAAAAGTGAACTAGTTTTCAAATGTCAAGTTGTGTTGTGCTTTTAAAAAAATATTTTTATTTATTAATTAATATTTACTTTCAATTTTGGAGTTGGAGTCTGATCAGGAGTTGTCTTATGAGTCATTTCTGATTTGGAGTTGGACTCTGAGTTAGCTTTTGAGTTGTCTTTTGGAATTGCATGAATTTGGGAATTGAATTCCAATTAGGAGATTATTGCATTCTTTGGAGAGGAGACAGGTTTTTGGATAAGATTTTTGGGGAGAGCTTTTGTACTTGGAATTTTGGGGAATTCGTGGATTGTTGTGGTTGCTTGTTGAATTGTCTTGATTGTGCATTTGGATCTAGTTCCTGTTTTCATCATAGTTTTCAGATCTGTAGGTAGGATTGAATTTGGAAGTAATTTCACTCTCAGATCTTCTACAGGGGTTTCATTACAGTTTCTGGTATTGGAACCAAGGTAGGATCTGGAATTCTTGTTTTGTGCTTTCTATTATTTTATTTGGTAAAATTCTGTGTTTGATTAGTTATGGTTTATCTCTTTATATCTGCATGAATAATCTGATTTTGGGTATTAGAGAAAACTCAGATCTGTTATTTTGTGTTTTTATGATACTTGGCACTGTATTGTTATGTAGGCAAAATTTCATCTTAAGGTTGTTTATAGTTTTCTTGTAAAATGAAAAATTGATCCTGCACTATAGTAGAACTATAGTGTTGGTAGGAAAATTAATTCCCTTGTGGAAGAAAAATTATTTGTTTAAAAAAAAACCCAATTTTGGTGTAAATATCAATTCTAGATAATGGTATCACTCTCTGGTTGAAAATTTAATACAGTCAAAAGATAAAATTTCACAGTCAATATGTAAGGAGGAAAAAGACAAAATTGTGTGTCTGTAAAAAAAAAAGATTATTTATTTAGCCTGTTACCATTTCTAGAAAGTTGACACAGGGAGCCTTTTATGCCATTTTCAGAAATGGCCTCTTTAATATATATTGATATTGTTTTTTTTTTTTAAAGATCTTTGTTTTATTTTAAAATATATATATTATTGAACAGGTTGTTTAAAATATATATATTTTTTAAATCTATTAAAAAGGTGTTTTGGGTCATGGATTCTAAAGCGATTTATATTAAAAAAAAAATTGAATAAAATAAAAATTTTATTTGTTTGTGGGGGATCGTACCCCGCAGCAAGTCCTATCTTCCTGCCAGCGGTACCCATAGTACCGCGCGACAGGGCTAGTCCCTGCCAGTGGCGCCTATGGTGTTGTGTGGTAAGGCTAGAGGGGGCGGGTGTGGGGCCCATCTTACCCCCCCAATGCAAGGTTTAGATTTTTTTTGTTATTTAAAATTCTTTAATTTGTTTGGTAAATTTGTAACTAGTTTAAAATATTATTTATAATTTATACAATTTATAATTTATTTGTTTTCTAATTTATTTATTTTATAATTTATTTAGTATGAAATTTATTCTTATAATATTAGTATAGTAATATTTGTTTTTTGTTTTTTTATGTATTAAAATTTATTCATTAATGTACTAATTCTTGATTATTAGTTTTAATGAATTTAATAGTTGAATATTAAAGTTGATAAATTAATTTTTGTGTATTAATTAAGCTACGTTTGGATACATAATTAATTTAGATATTTAAAGATGAATGTGCTATCGTTCTAGTTGAAACTAAATTGTACATTGATTTAGTTTAATTAAATTTACTAAGTGAGATAGACTTTCTTAATTACTAGGATGCATAGTTATGCATTTTTAAAGCATATTGGGTTTAAAATCATATTGGTAATTGTTGTGTATCCACTGAAATTGGGCTTTTTATTTTGTCGAATCCATAGGACAACATTAGGAAATATTCTCTATTTATGATATTACTGTGATGATTATATCCCAAATTTTCCTAGTGGGTTTCATGGTGTATATGCTTGCATTTAATTATGACGTTATGAAAGTTAAATACTTATAGTTTGATTTCTAATCTCTATGATGTGAGTGTTGTTTTCTTCATTCCTGGTGTGTCTTCTCTTGCTTATTGTGTTATCGGGCACTAGAAGACCCAGGGGGAAACAGAGGCTGGGGTATGAGTCAGATGTTTTCTATTTTCAGCTTTGTTTTGGATGTGTGTGTACTTTATTTGATTATCACTCCTATTTGACCATTGGGCTCATGATATATTGTACTTTGTTTGTGGTATCTATATAACCATATCTAGTTCTTTTGTGTGAAAATGGATATGAGGTTGTGTAGTTGTATACCTGATTAGATCTAGGAGAGATCTGTGAGCCTAGGGTAGTTTACCTAGATATGTAGTAGGAGGTGGCTTGCAATAAGCATTGAGGCCCACAAGTGGCAGCCAAGATCACTTATTGTTAAGTATCTTAATCAAGTGATAACTAAATATAACATTGAGAGTTTTATTAAAATGAACCTAATAAGGTATGGTCCTCACCCAAGCGTTAGTGCTAGTACAGACTAAGATGGTGTTGAGAAGATGACTAGCCCCCTTTTAAGGGATGAGTTGGCATAGTTGATGACTTCATCAGTACGAGAGGTCATTGATACCATGTACGGTCACTTAAGTGCTGAGATCCAACAAGATTACGAGGATGAGACTCAAGGGTTAGATGTACATGATGACACCTTCCTATGCATAGTCTAGTTATCCTACATGTGTCAGTTGCCTCTGGAATAGTGAGTCTTTCATGACATTATTACTTTTTCACCTTGAGTTAGAGAGCTTTCAGGATCCTTTCCTTAGCTTGATCTTTTGATGTTTGTTATCCAAGTGGGATCTATTGTTATCTCCTCAGCACAGTGGGAGTGGACCATTTAGGTTCACGAGGTCGAGTGGTAGTGATTCTTTTACCATTTGAGATTCTGACATTCGTGCACTAGTGCTGGATGATCCTTGTAGTAGTTGTTTCTTCTTGATCTTCATTGTTGGAGAGGCATTCTTCTTCTTCTTCTACCATGTGATCTTGTATTTGTTGTTCAGTGATATCATGTTATACTTATTGTCGATTATTGTATTACATACCCTGCAACATGTGCAGTGGATGTAGGTTTATGGATACCTTATGGTACCAGTTGTATTTATGCTATCTTATGTAAGATGATTCTTTTATCTTTCATTGGATTATATGAGTTCTATAATTGTACCTAATCTATATTGTTAGTTAATGTTAAGTAATCATCGTCAAGGAACCCTTGAGAGTTGTAACCTATGTTGGTTATTTATGTTATGTGAGTTAATAGTAATTGCTTCTACATTGATGGTTATCTTGTTTGTAAACTTTAAAAAAAAAATATTTCGTAAACTTAGTTTCTTTTTAGGTTAAGTTCTTCTGGGTTCCCTGGTGGGGCATTCCACTCGGGCTACCATCAACATGCCTCACCTGAGCTTGAGGGGATAAAGCAAGATTTTTCTCAACACCTTGTTTATATAGCAATTGGGGAATTACTGATTTTAGGTCATTCTCTAAAGAGGAAGCGCTTCTCTCTAGACAGGCCTTGCCAGAAGCAATACCAATTAAACTTGATCTTTCTCTTCACCCAAGTTCCACAAAGGTGAGTGGAGAGGATATAGATACAAGCTAATTGTCTTGTGTCGCTTACTTTAACAAGGTTTTTGCAAAAAATTTAAAAATCTCTTAAGGAAGTATTGAAAAACACTCCAAACATGCCAAGAAGTATTCATTCCAAAATGAACCTAGTTTAGACTAAGTGTTTTCTATCCTAGAACATCAAACACTTGTTTCCTTAACATGCAAGGTTCTTTGAGAAATAAATGACAATGCTTGGAAATAAAATTTGATTTCTTTGTAAGAACAAAAGAAGTGTTACTCCCTTTTAGCATTCAAGACTTTGTTTCATTCTTTTTAAGCACCAATTTGAAGTGTTTGATTGCAATTGATTTGTTGTCCCTTAGGCTTTCAAGATTGGATTGGATCAATTTTAAGCACCAAAAGAAATGTGTTTGATTGTTCATTTTTAGCCTTTGCTTTTTTTAAACCCAAATCAAAAAGTGAGGTGTTGTATAGGCATGCAATGTTCTTTTTAGTACACCCAAAGAAAGTGTGTTAATTTTGTTTTAAAAATTTTAACTAGAATTCTTGCAAATACCTGCAATCTCACAAATAGAAAACAACATTCCCACGGACCATATAAGCAATCTCGCGGGACTATCAGAATTAAAAAAATGACTATCAGAATAAAAAAATTTTACAGAAAGCAATAAATGTTGAATTGAAAGTGATACCTACGGACGCGGTCCTGCCTAGTCAAACAATGTTCCTACAGAGTCAATAGGAAATCCCACAATATGGGAATGATGGCACAAATTTCAATATTTTTAGTTAATTCGTTATGGCTTACAAAATTCAACAGGCAATCCTTCCTGATCAAACAACATTTCCGCATTGTAGGAATGCGATCTTGCAAAAAGGGTACAGAGAATTAGCTGATGAATTTGGGACAGAGAGCAAGAAAAAGATAGAAAATAGAAGGTTTCATCATGGGAATGTTTTCCCATAGACCGTACCCACGTTCCCACAAAACTATGTGTTTTTTTTTTGTTTTTGCTGTGTAAAATCTGACTACGGGAATGGTGGCACAAATGTGTCTTCATCAGCCTCAAACCTACAAAATGCCCACAAAACCTTTGCAAAGCACTCAAACAACAAGAAATGATAGTTTTTGGGTTAGTTTTGCAATGTAAAATAGATGAGAAAGATGAAGAAATGACCCTAGAAGTGGGTCCAACCGGGCATGCCAAAATGTAATACCTAAAATGTAGTGTTAAGAAACATAAAGCAAGATAAACATTCAACAAAACAAGTTAAATAAACACTTATGAGAAGACCTACAAAATGAAGACAAAATCAATGAGAGAATGCAAACCTCAAACCTCAAAATCCTCCAAAGTGTAGAAGATTTGTCCAAAGATGGAGAGATGTGTGCTCAATGGATACTTTGCTCAAGCTTCAATGGTGGAAGGATTTTGGCATTATGAGGGTATGAATATGATTTTTGTTCTTCAAAATGGCATGATAAATTTTCTTGAATGGTGGATAAAAAATGAAGGAGAATGAGGCTCAACTTATAGGCAAGAGGAGGGATTAATGAATTGTCAAGATGCAAACCTAAAGGACCAAGATGCATTTGAGAGGGAGCACATGGATTGTACTTTCTCAAATGCATCTCATTGTGAAAAGTGTCACAATGGGAGATTTGGAAGAAATGGGGGAATGTGACCATTTTGGGAGATGTGAGAGGGGACAAAGGTGTAAGAGAAGGATGGAGTGTGTAAGAGGCATGTAAGAGCATTTAAGGTTGAGATGAGATGAGAGAATTGGGAGATGTGAGGATGTGACATGAGGGTTGACTTATTTTGGCTTAGGATTTCTTAATCCATGGATTATGATTGTGCAAATGTTTAGGAGGTGATTAGGCTTGGATTAGGAAGCAAGTGGGAGATTTAGGAGGATGTGATGGGAGGAGAGAGAATGAGTGGAGGGTTGGATTAGCTAATCATGGGTCATTAGCTAATTAAGGAGGATTAGTATGGGTGAATGGGTTGGGTTGAGTATGAACTACATGTTAGGAGTTTTGGGATGGGTTTAGTTGTGGGTTAAGGGTTAGAATTAAATATTCATTTAATTCCAAGTGAGACGAAAAAGGGTTTTATGAATTAATTTAATTAGATAAGTGTATACATTTAAATTAATAGAAGAAATAGGGATTAATTAATTATCAAACTATAGGTTTATCATTTAGATAATTAATTGGACTATAGGTAATTAATTAAATTAACTAACTAGGGGATGGCATAAATTAACCAAATAATAATATTTAATTAATATGATGTCCTAGGAGAGAACTAAATAAGATTACCAAACTATGTAATCAAATTTAGGTGTCTACATAAACAAATTTATTATGGGCCTCCAGCCTATTATTTTCGTCAATTTTCAATTTGGTGGCCACTTAGACATCTTGATTGAGAATATCTTCAAACTCCTCAATATGCAATCTACAAGTCATTTCTTGTTCCTAAGGCACAACATTTTTACCAGATTTGTCATGTAGGGACTGAGACTCCAATTACCTAAGTTGTTGCACCTTCATGTCCAACTCCTAGTCCCTATTGTAATTATCGATAACTTCAATGACCTTAGTCTCATTATTTATGGACACATCCTCTCCTAGTACTAACACATGGAGATAATTTCCCAAATTCTCTCTCTTTTTGCAAGAGTGGATATAGCCCTCTAGATTATATCATTTTCTAAAAAAATGCTACTTAATATTATATTCATTTAGTAACTTGTTTTGAATCACTTTATATTCCTTTGTTGAGACAATGGTAAAATCCTTAAAAGTTAAGGTTTTGGGTAAGAAAGACTACTTGTGTAATCTACCAAAATACAACTGACTTGAATGACCTAATTGTCTTACTATCTCAAGGTATGCAATCCTATCAGGTACCATCTTAGGTAATTTATATGGGTTCTCCTCTAATCCATAAACTCTAATACAAGTGAAATCAAGATGTACATACCAATCACCCCAATTGTGCTAGACAACTCCTTTGTCATCAAAATCTTTAGGCCTCAAATTTTTTTTAATCTCCATGGAGATTGATCGATTGCATGGATACTTGTACATCTGATAAATTATTTTCACAAACCTCTCTTCAAATTTAACATAATTGAAATTGTCATACATTGAGTCCTAGATAGAAGTCCACAATTGAATTGGTTTCTCCTCTCTATTTTTGTCTCTAGTTTGTAGCTTTCATTATTTTACCCACATCCCCCTTGTACACACATAAAACAAAATCATGTGCATCAAAACTAAGTAATAATTGATCCGTAAGTGTATACCATCTTGATGGAGAGAAACTATCCCTTCATGCATCTTTTTAGGAAAATATTGAGCATAATCAAATGGCCAAGGATCAAAAATTTGAATATCTATTACTAGCACATTTTGGCCCATTGACATGAAATTAGGTACTTCCATATCCCCAACCTGTCCATAGGAGTAATACATATATTGCAAGTAGGGTCTAAATAATCCAACAATGAAGTGTGGACCATCCTCATCAGTCAAAGGACCAAATCTTCCCTCTACTTTATCCACATAGATAGATAATTCCCAACCCTTTTATATGGTATCTAGCCTGGTGTATTCTTATTTCAATTACTCAAATGAAAGAGGCAAACCATATGTCTAGTCGAGGGTGAATAATTGTTTGAAGGAACCTTCCAATATGTACACAAAGGGTTTTATCTCTGAGTCTAATATGATTATCCTCTACAAGTCATAATTCCTAACAAACACTTCTAGAAATTCATTATTTACAAATACATTTGGTACCATGAGCTTACCTAAATTTATCTTCCATGGGTGAAATATTAGCGTAGGGTTGTTTCTTCTCATATAATGAAATAAAAAAAAATTGTATCCTCTTATATTGATCCATATATCACCTAAATCCTTGAATTTATCTTCAAGATGGTCTTTTTAAAGTAAATTGTGCTTTGATCTCCTTGCTTTAGGGCCGAGTTCCTACATTTCATCAATCAAACCTTGATTGAGCCTTCTAGTTTTGGTTCTCTCCTCCATCTTTTATTTCTTTCCTTTGGTATCTCTACTTTCTTTGGTCTCTTCTTCCCCAATCCACTGAAAAAGTACCCTCCAACAAGTACCCTATGTGTGATGGCTACTGTAAATTACTCTCCAACACTTCTCCAAATCTTGACAATGTTATTGACAATTTTTGAGAAAGATTTTGCTAAATTTCCCTCAGAACCTCATTAATTTTCCTTGTGTGAATCCTTGAATTCCTTCAATCTAGAATATTTAATGACATCCTTTGGCATTTTGAATTTTAAAGCAGTTGATATAACAACTATTTCCATTGCTAAAACCTATGCCAATCAAACACATCATTCATATACTACCTTATCAGATTGTCATAGCTTCTCTAATCTAACTTCCAATTCTCAATTATCAACAAAAAGTCTACTGATCTCCTTATTGGCCATTAGTGTAACTAAATTTTATCTACCCCACAATAAAAATCTATGTCGATGATGCTATTGTTATCTCTATTGAGCATTAATGATTTTCATTAGTATCAAAGGTTTTCAAAGACATCGTTCAGTTACATATATGAACCCAGCCGGCAACTATAAGCAAAATAGGCCAGTTGGTTAAGTATATACACCAAGAATCAGACAATTTACCAAGCATCAGCAGACACCAATACCGAGCGACAGTAAACACTGAGCATCAAAATAAACACTGAGTAGTTTATACAATGTTTACCGAGGATCATAGGAAACAACATAGTAATCAAGAATGGCACATTCTTCTATGTAAACGGTTAGAACTGATCAGAAAAAGTTTTACCAAGATTGAGAATAATTTATTGTTGAGATACGATGAAGATCTTTTGTAATAGTTTGATATAGGTTATTTTTGTACACCATAGATCTTAGGGTTTTGTCTAAGATTTGTAAACCTAACTTTGTATAAGCAGAATAAAGTTGTATGCTATATATTTTGTATGTTTGCATCATTTTTGGTGTGAACTAATGTATTAGCAAAGAAGAACTTGAAACATTAGCCATCCTTCAAGATTATCAGTTGACAGAGCAAATCAGTATTCAAAGGAAATCAAATTAAGCAGAATCAGAGCAGGCTAACCGAGTAGTTTAGAGCAGAGATTCATCACAATAAAGGTGATATTTTATCAGTACTTTATTAATCTGTATCAGACAATTAAGTTGTCATTAGTAGATAGATACCTATTTCTTTATAATCATTGTAATAGAGTTTTGTAAAATCTCTTAACAAAGTAGACTTGACAGCCTTTTTGTAAATCTCTTAACTGAGTGCACACTCAAGTAGTGTTGCTAAAATCCTATAACTAGGTAGATCTAGCTGATCTAATATGTTACTCCTAATAGGGTAAGATCACCAGAAGTGATCAAAATTTGTAGCCCTAACAGGCAAACCTTTTCTATCTGTAGTAGTGAAGAATTTGTGGGTGTCATCCCCACCGTAGTTTTTACCTTCTAACAAGGGTTTCTACGTTACCAAAATACTTGTGTTATGGGACTATTATATTATTGATTTCATGTTGTTTACTTTCACAAGTTGAATGGATGAATGATACATGCATTAGATAAAAGTTATTTTGCAAGGTTACTACTATTTTTTGTTGTAGATCTAAAAGGTTGATGTGTTAAAGTTTTTGTGGGCATTGATTCACCCCTCCCCTCTCAATACCCTATCTCTCCTAATTCCAACAATTGGTATTAGAGCTCAGTTCTCTTATTGGATAGTTTAACCACTAAAGGGTACAGATCTAAGTCATGGAGAGGTATAAGTTAGACAAGTCTATTGAGAATCAGAAGATTCAGATGCAGATGTTTGTTGAACAGTATAAGCAAGCCAAGGAAGGACTGAAGAAATTACTGGTTGAAAGAAATAACCTAGCTATTCTATAAAATGAGATTGGCTACCATGAAGAAGCAATTGATGATATATTTGATCATATTGGATCTAGTTCTAGAAGTATTTATGATGGATCTAAAAGCATGATCTCTTATTTGTCTGAGAAGAATCAACATTTAACCAAACAAGTGAAAGCACTGCAAATTGGTCAAGAATCTCAGATGGTAAGAATGGTTTAAATAATGAACAATGCTAGATAGGTTGAACAAGAAATGAATCTAGCTATTGAATACCTAAGATAGACAACTGAACAACTACAAGCTAAAGAGATTGAGATATAAAGACTCACTGATCATCACTTTCAAGTATCTAATTAGATGATGACTGTGAATCAAGAAGTCAACCAAGTGAATGGAGAATTGTCTAGAAGACTTGAAGACATTTCTATACTTAGAGAAGAAAATGAAAAACTGAGAAATGAAATAAAGACACAAAAACAACATAATGAGATGATGAGGCTAGCTGAGAACAATTCTAAGAAGATTGATGATTTTCTAGTTAATCAAAGAAGACTTGGGAGTAGAGCTGGAATAGGCTAAACTAGCGAAGGAGAATCATCACAACAAGCTAAAAAGGTCAACAAAAATCAAAATCAAAGACCTAAAGTGTTGACATGTTATCATTGTGGCAAACTAGGACATACATCTAATGTGTGTAAAAGAAAAGCACAAGGTAAACCTCTTGTCACTCTTAAGTTCAATGGTTATTGCTATTATTGTGGTAAGTATGGTCACCAAGCTTATGAGTGTAGAGCTAAACTAAATGATATTGCTAACAATACTACTGTGGAGAAAATATGCTATACTTGTAATAAACATGGAACACTGCACGAGAGTGTAAGGCTAATATGAAACAAGTATGGACTCCTAAGTAGAAGACACAGTGCAAACCTTATCAACTAGAGAGACAAGGTAATTCTTATGTTTGGGATTATAACACATGAGCTAATTGTGTTGTGTGTGGTAGATATGGGCACATTGCAGTGAATTGTAATAGGAAAAGATGGGATGGACAATCAAGAAGCTAGACAAGCATTGGAATAGCATGTATGCATTGTCATAAGGTTGATCATTTAAGCAAGGACTACAGAAACCAAGCACCAGAAGAAGGTCATGTATTTGAGAGTGGAAACTCTATTGTAGATATAATGAGAATAAGGAATAGCATGTGGAAGAAGGCATCTAATGAGAATGTAGAGTCAAGTAATATTGTTGGTGAAACCTCATCCACTGGATTGGGTGACATCGGTACCTCCACTTAAGGTGATATAGGTATGTATGGGACTGACATTTCAAAATGATCACATTTTACATACAGTTCCTTATATATGTTGTGCACATACCAAATCTGCATGAATGAAGATGCATTATGGTTTATATGTTTTGAGCTAACAAAGTTATACAGTCGGTAAAAGTTAGACCGAGCATTGGTTACCCATCGGTAATCACTATTCAAGGTTAACCAAATAATAGTATCAACCGAGAAAAGAAGTCTTGTGTTAACTGAGCTGATGAAAGATTGTAGCTATCACCAAGCTAATAGTTGTCATGAACTGGAAAGTAGGTCAGGAATTTATTGCATAAAGTTTTGAGTGGGAATATAAAAAATTCTATAAATACACAGAAGATAGAGTTTATTTTTTACATTGTGATTTCGGAGTGCTAAGATTTCACAGAGCGAGTTCGAGAAAGAATATTTCATGCAAATTCAAGCAGTTGCAGATCAAATTGAGAACACTCTTTGATACAATATTTTGAGTAAGTTGAAACCCTATCGAGCATATTTCTTGTACTTATTGGAAAACCTAGTTTGTTGAAATGGCATCTACTATGAGTTCTTCTCAGGTTGTGGATGAAGAAGTTAATTTAATAGTGTTAGCAAGTTATAAGGAACCACCTTATAAGTTACACCTTGAAGTTGCCTCGAAAATGGATTTAGCGGGCACTTTTTCAAGCATCCCACCTAGGGTTTTGTTGACAGAAGACATATGATCATACATATACTGTAAAATTGGGGAAATAGGTGATTTCGATATGTATGTTGCGTATCAGGCACTTTGTAATTAGAAAATGGAACTAAAACCAAAGCACAAATTGGTTGAGACACTTGGTCTTACTCATGCCCTAGATTTCCTAAAGGATTTTAAGAATGAATGGATTAGGGTTGTGTTGAGCCGCTACCATGAGGGCACATTCTGGCTAGATAGACTAATCAAGGTCACAAAAAGAATGATTAGCAGGGTTACTAGTTACCCTACTACCAATAAAGCCAAAGCATTTGAAAGCTCATCTCGAGCTGATGTTGAAAATAATACTGGCACAACATGGGATGATAGAGCACTAAAAATTTCATCTATTGTGGATCCCGATGTTAAGTTCACAACACATGTAATTGGGTACAAGATATATTAGTTGAGTAGGTTAAACAACATACCCTGTAGTGCAGTCAACATGGCTCACAAATTGATAAAGAAGGGTCATCAGATTGACCTAGCCGAGCTACTACTAAGATAGGTTGAGGAAAACATGAAGACAATCAGGACACAGAAGTCCAATACCTGTAAGTTTGGATCACTCCTAGTATGTTTATTTTTCTATCTCCAGAAATTATTTCCTTCTGTCAGTCACACTGACTGGATAGATTATACACCAATCACTTCACAAATATTTGATATCATGAAAGGTCTGGGAGATAATGTTGATAATGTAATAAATAGTTATTTTGAAGATTTTAAAGTGAAGATGAACTTAAGAAGTAGAATTCCTAATGAATTGGTTGAAAAATATGTGATGGATATTTGTTTCTTAATGAACACTGAAAACACTATGATAAAAGTTGTAGAACCAAGGACAAAATGGCTAGCACCTATGGGCTATGAAATGGATCATGATTTCAGTTTGAAATCTATTAAGGTCCTGCTATAATTACCAAAGGACACTAAGGCTACAAGGTTTGGAACCTTTGAGGAAGTTAAGTCAAGAATAAAAACTAATCTGGTCATCGGTAAAATGACAAGGAAATCAAAGAAAATGAAGAAAGTTTTAACTGAGCACTTTGGAGATGTATTAGACTCATTTGAGGAGTCACCGGTTGAACCTAAAACTAAAGGTTAGTTGATGTTGTCTGACAAACCATATGATAGTGAGGAGACCGAATCTGAAGAAGAACAAGAAGCTACACTAGTTCCTCCTACTAAAGCTCCAAGGAAGAGGCAGCTGCCAGTGCAAATAGGTGCATGCACAAGGTCATCAACTACAGCTTCACCACTGAAGAAGTAGGTAGCTGAGAAGGTAACAAAATGAAAGGCTGCTACACTGACAAAGACTTATGCAAAGAAAGGACCCAAGGATCTAGCAGAGGCACCGAAGGAAAGGAGAAAATTGATAAGAAATAGAGAATACCTTGAGGATGATGAAGATGACAACAATCAATTCAAGGTTGTCAATAATAAAAATAGGTCAATTGATGAGATTGATGAAGATATAATTGAGAATGGAAATCTTGCAGATCCAGAACTTAGTAATTTTGACAGTATGTCAAATGAAGACCAAAAAAAAATTGAGGAAGCCATCGTCTAGATGATGATACACTTCAAACGAGTTCTATTAGAGTTTGAATTATCACTACCCAAGACATTAGAGGACCAAATATATTAAAAGTGGTCATATGCCTTGGACACTGAGAAGAGGATGAGGGAACAAGCCCTTGTAGCGATTGCACCGGATTTATCTCTTGATGAGATTTAAGAGCTTATGGATACTCATGTGTAGAGATTCAAAGTCAAGCACCGAGCTATGCAAATAATAGATGAGAATCTGGCAAATCTGGATGAGTCTAGTCAACTTATCTGGAGTTCACTTTTAGCTATCAGAGAGCATAATGAGAAAGTTGCATTTCAAAATTTGTCTAAAAAGAGATAGAATTCAAAAGGTAAAGGAATATTTATTGAGGATAATGTAGCAAAGAAGAATAAAGAGTCAAAGGTATCACTTACCAAGGTAATTGATACAATAATTGATCAAGAAATTAAGGACAGTTCACAGGACGCACCGAATCTAGAAGTGATTCAGATTGAGGATACAAATGACAAGGATGTACTCATTGAGGACATCACAAATGGTGATCTTGATGATAGGGATGATGATGATGATGTGAATAATGCACAAGACAACACACAGGATGAAACACAAGTTATCGAGTGTGCATTTCCATCACTACCGGGTGACTTGTACTTGTTAAAGCCGTAGAGATTATATCCCAAGAACAATCCGAAGGCTCTATCCCTGAGCAACCATGAGACACAATAGGATAACCAAGCAATGAACCTCCTGTAGAGACAAACAAGCCTATAGGAAAAGAGGTTGATAAATTAGAAACTAAAGGAAAAGAGGCTAATGAAACAGAACCAAAGGCACAAGAAGAGTCTAAGACAACTGAGAACACCCCACTTAACACCACATCTGAGGCTCCACCTCATTCAACTGACACATAGGTTACCAAGGAGTAGAAGAAGGAAGATAGTGTGTCAACTAGGCAAAACACTCCAAGGGCAGAAGATAAAGCTATTGTCACCGTTGTCGATAATTCACCACTTGCACCCTAGAAGAATAAAAAGAAGAAAGGAAAAGGGTTGGTCACTCTAGATGAAGTCATTGTGATACCTAATTGTGACCCAGTGACCCTTAGCCCTGAAAAATTGAGAAAATATGGGGAATTATGTACAAGGAAAGCAGCACAAGAGAAATTGAGACAAGAGAGTAAGAGCAAGGAAATACTGGAAACTGTAAGAGACATCTTACAATAGATCATCCCTGAGATACATGTAGATGAGGACACATCGATTATGGACCAACTTGCTACTCTTGCTGAAGGAATCAACACCCTAGATGTCGATGCTGACAAAAGAATTGAAGAGCGGGCAGATTCAAAGATACAAGATAAATTAGCTAAAAGAATAAACCAAGAAGTGGCAATCAACAAGGTTAAGCTTTCAGAGGTAATAACTGACATTCAGTCTATTACAACATTAATCTGTCAAATCTTGTTTAAGCTATGCACTGTCAGAACCTTCACTGCTAAGATCAGTGAAAAGATAAAACAATTTGAAGATGAAATCAAAGCAAGTGCACTAGTAGCTACAACCGAGCCATAAGATTTTTCCAAGCATATACTCAGAGTTCAAGAACTCGGGTGGTTGATAGAAGATCTCAAGAAGCAAGAAGAGCGCATAACTGATCAGGTTACTGAGTTACAGACAGAACTCCTTCCAAACCTAAATTTTTTTTAGAAATATATTGTCAGGGCACAATCGCTTGTTGCAACACCAGAGATTTTTGTGTTGGACAACATATTTGATATGCATGCACAAGCCGGTCTTGAGCACATTTCTCTCACCAACTTGAAAGAGGAATGGGAAAACCTCTTGGAGTCACTGAAGAAAACCCATCAACACCTTTTTGACAAGCTGTAAGTATACAATTTTTATATTTGGAATTAATATCAAAAAGGGGGAAACCAATGTATATGCCAAATATGTCACTTTTTGCTAAGTATACTACACATTATCGAAGCATGCACCGAGGGGGATTATTTAGAAATTTTTGATATGTATATTTATATGGCAGAGATATAAGTTTTGAGACATAAGGTCTATATACATTCAAAGTTTTGATACTAATACCAAAGGGGGAGATTGTTATCTTTATTGAGCATTAATGATTGTCATTAGTATCAAAGGTTTTCAAAGACATCGGTCGGTTACATATATGAACCTAGTCAGCAAATATAAGCAAAATAGACCAGTCAATTAAGTATATACATAGAGCATCAGATAGTTTACCAAGTATGAATAGACACTGATACCGAGTGATAGTAAACATTGAGCATCAGAATAAACACTGAGCCATTTATACAATGTTTACCGAGGATCATAGGAAATGGCATAGTAATCAAGAATGGCACATTCTTCTATGAAAACGGTTACAACTGATCAGAAAACATTTTACCAAGATCGAGAACAATTTATTTTTAAGATACAATGAATATCTTTTGTAATAGTTTGATCTAGATTGTTTTTGTACACCGTAGATCTTAGGGTTTTGTCTAAGATTTGTAAACCTAATTTTGTATAAGTGGCATAAAGTTGTATGCTATATATTTTGTATGTTTGAATCATTTTTGGTGTGAACTGATGTATGAGAAAAGAAGCACTTGAAGCACTAGCCATCCTTCAATATTATTATTTGACAAAGCATACCAATATTTAGAGGAAATCATATTAAGAAGAATCAAAGCAGGCTAACCGAGCAGTTCAGAGCAAAGATTCATCACAATAAAGGTGACATTTTATCAGTACTTTATTAATCTGTATCAGACAATTAAGTTGTCACTAGCAGATAGATACCTACTACTTTCTAATCATTGTAATAGAGTTTTGTAAAATCTCTTAATAGAGTAGACTTGACAGTCTTTTTGTAAATCTCTTAACTAAGTGCACACTCAAGTAGTGTTGCTAAAATCCTATAACTAGGTAGATGTAGCTGATCTAATATGTTACTCCTAACAGGGTAAGATCACCAGAAGTGATCAAAACTTGTAGCCCTAATAGGAAAACCTTTTCTATCTGCAATAGTGAAGAATTTGTGGGTGTCATCACCACCGTAGTTTTTACCTTCTAACAAGGGTTTATGCATTACCAAAATACTTGTGTTATGGGACTATTATATTGTTGATTTCATGTTGTTTACTTTCACAAATTGAATGGATGATTGATACATGCATTAGATACAAGTTATTTTGCAAGGTTACTACTGTTTGTTGTTGTAGATCTGAAAGGTTGATGTGTTAAAGTTTTTGTGGGCACTGATTCACCCCTCTCCTCTCAGTACCCTATCTCTCCTAATTCCAACAACTATGAGCAAGACCTCACCCAATCTGGTTCTTGCTCGTGGTCGACATAATTTTCAATGATATGGTAACATACTTTGTGTATCCTATTTATCAGCATAGCCCAATACTATCGGGGTATCTATGGAAATATTATGTCGATAGTGCTCAGTTATACTAATATCTTATGTTTTGACAATAAGGTTATCTCTATAACTTTCCTTGATAATAGAAGTGCATCATTTATGTTGGTGTATGTTATCCTACTCATTCCATCAGGCATTGAAACAACCTATCTTTTACTCCTTGATAGTAGTAAGTTACCCCGATATCTTCTTATTGCTGAGACCTTGCCTAATGACCTACCTCATCTTTCCTTATGGGTATAAAGATTCTTGATGACCTCATCAACCATTGGGGATACATATTGTTTCCTTTTCCAATTGAGGAAGTTATACCAATGACCTTTTGAATCGCCAAAACTTTTCCTTTCTCTATACTAATTAGTGAATGATTAGTACAACATTCTCTGATCATAATTTAACTTTATCATGTTATACATCTCCTCATTCCTTCGATAATGATGTGTTATTTTTATTTATTCAATCGGTGTTATTCATCCCGATGTATCCTATCATCTTGACCTATTATCAACATAGGTCTTGTTGATATATGAATATATATTAAAATTATGAATTTAGTTTCAGAACATGTCAAGTTACATTGATGGTTCTATCATTTTGAGAGTAACCTATGTATATAGTAACCTTGCAAACTACAAATTCCATATAGGGATTATTATAATAAATATGCTTCACAACATTCAATATCTGAGCTAGGGTTATAATTAATTTATGGCTATGATGAACTCTTTATGAGAAAACCTCTTTAGCTTTAATATTTTTGAAATCATATCAAATACAAATCACCTATCCTTATATTAGAATCCTTGACATTTGTTCTAGGAAGATGATATCTACGGTTTTATGAGTGTTCATGGGTTTTATCAATGGTACTTAAAAATGTGTGCATTTTGAGGTCCCAGTACCTTCTATTCCACCAAATGAGCTATTTGAGACATGTGGAAAAAGTCATGTTTAGATGACTTCATTGTAGACTTGACAAGGAAGCTAGAAAATTTGATATAGATAAGAACTGTGATATCTTATAAGCCTCAATTCATTATTGCAAAAAATAGAAACTTGAGGCTTAAAACAATAAAGGAGAGAAACAAAATGAAAAGAAAACTAAGAAAGATTATAAATCTCAACCATTTAATAATCAAATATAAACCTGTTCAAATCCAAGAAAGAAAAAGTGTAAGTGTACTTCTTGCAAAAAAACTAGGCATGATAAACATTGATGTATGAAGAAATAAATTGATCATCTCATGCATATTATTGAGAAAAATTGGGTACCTACTTCTATCATAGAGTCTTCATCAATGAAAATAACTTCTAAGGTATGAGAAAAAATAAAAAGAGAACTCTAATGATAAAACATGTATTACATCTATAGTCCTTGTGTTTGAGAAATGAATTCTTGATAAAGACATTTCTATTACACATCTCCTTTTCCAAAAGTGTTCATGTCATTGTACCCTTTAGATACATTCAAAATCCTATAGCTAAACATTTATTATATGTGTTTTTGCAAGAGAGGTACTATTTAAATTAGCGAAGGATGTTTTACTAGTATCATTTCCATTCCTAAATTATCCAATAATATTCTTTCCATATATCAAATTACATCTAGTGGGATAGGATAGATAGTCAAGTATTATTTCTCATTAAATTTTATTGTATCATTTCTTTCGGAGAGGAATTTCTTAAAATTCCCATTAGGTTCTCCTCCTTTACTATGGTTATGATAATTTTTTATAAGTATCTAACATGGTCTAGTAGGAAGGACTCATCATATTTTTATATATTATTCCCTAAATTGCATTAAGGGGGTTGTTGGTGTAAATATTGATATTATATAGCTAGCTAGATTTTAGCCCACAAAGTTAAAGCCATATTCACACTAGTCAATTATCCACTCAGATAATTTTAACATTTCTTTTATAAATTTGCATGGTTTAGAAACATGTGCTCACCTATTGAGACACCTATTACATGCTCACACATTTATTACCTGAGCCTAGATGTGTAGCACATTTAGAGAGTATTCAAAATTTCACTATTACCTTCTATCCCCCTCATCCTTATCTATATATGCAAGGTTCATCCTTAAATATAAAATAATATTCATATTTTATGATATAAATTTCTATTGAACTCATTGTATTTTATTGGTAGCAGGTTTATTTGTTGCTTTTATACCTTGACTTCTCCATCAAATTATCTACTATATACTCTAGTACATTCTAATAGATAGAAATATTAACAAAATCACAGAATAGAGCTAATTGTTATGTTTGCCTCATATTTTATGATATTTTTTAAATTAACAATAGCAATACCACTCTATCAAAATTAATGCACACCCTCTAGTTAAAATAATACTAAAAGTTAAAATAGTAAAAGGATTAAAGAATTGCATTGCTACGTAATAAATCTAAACAAAACCATTTAACTACATAATATAGCAAGTCATTAAAACTCTTCATTAACTCTACTCTATAATATAATACATTCCAATTGATGTCAAAACCACCATGTTATTAAAAGAAGGCCAACTATTAGGCTCTTTGTGGCATTTACTTGCTAAGCTTTATAATAACAAAAACAAGACTATTTTATTGGTAGCAATAGATGCCCCCAAAATAAAACAAATCTAAAAATTAAAATAGTCAAAGAATCAAAGGATACAAAAAAACTTTATCTATTAGATAAAAATAAGAGCTCGTGAATATCGAAGCCTAAAATGAATGTAAACTAGTGGAAGCCCCAACATTAAAGAGTAGTTACACCATTCTCCTCATCTTAAAAAAATTAAACCTGATGGTTTAGATGAACATGATTTGGTATCCTTCACAAGTCCTTATTTGATGACCCAATTATTGTTAGAGTTGGTTAATCTAAGTATATTATTAAATGAATCTTATAATTATTAGATCTTATAGAAAATACCTTAGTGCCAACTACTTTTTTAATGTGCTCTCTTTTTTGTAGTAATTGACTAGTCAAGTCTCCTAGTATGGAGATTTAAAGGAATGCACTTTGCTAGGGTTTGGGTTGATTTCTTTAGTGTATTTTTTGTGTCTTGTGTTTTACCTTGGCATATCATATTTATTGTGGGAGTTTAATATTTTTAATGGCTCTGACCACCCTCAACCCAACAATTGTTGCTAGTGTTCAAGTTTTGGCAACGAGAAGCCTTGACGCCCCCAAACAAATGACCTCACAAGTTTGTACCAAAGGTTTCCTATGAGTTACATCTTTTGGAACCCCTGATATTATGTTAAATGTTCATGATTTTGTTAGTTCTTATGAATGGATTGAAAAATTAACCTTAATAGATTACTTTGTGGTGAAGGTTACACCTAAAAGCATGTTGTGTGATTGGGATACCAAGGCCTAGGCCCCTCATGGGGTTTGGCTAGAGGGAATCCATAATATCACCAAGGATTTTTTTCTATTTCAATTTTCCAATCCCACCCATGTTGAGGGCATCCTAAAACATGGACCCTAGTTTGTTTGGTTGTCCTTTCTTATTTTTCAACCATGAATGTGATACTTTACTGTCTTTGAAGAAAAAAATTAAACGTATTAGTATGGATAGAGTTTACTGGTTTACCTTTTCCTTGCTGACCATTTTTGCAACCCATTTCCCAATCCGTTAGAAAGGTGGTTTTCATGGAACTTGATTAATTTTTTCATGCTCATCCCTAAAAAAGGGTTGTGTGGAAATTTATCTATCTCAAGACCTCAAAGAGACCATTGAAATTTAGATATAAGGTTAATGCTACTCTTAGTGAGTGATCTATATGAATCTATCTAATGCTTTCTATTGGTGCCAATCCACCAAGCATAAAATTAAGGATTTCCCTTTGACTAACCCAAGGGTTAAATATTAGCTCCTCCTCACTCATTTGAAACCATTAAGAATGAAGAGGATTGGACTACTATTTTTTGTAAAAGAAAGGTCTCTTCGGCTACCTCATAGAAGTAGTCTAATGCCACTACTTCACAACTTCAAGCACATGAACTAGTTCACCTATAATTATAACCTAAGATGAAAACTCAAGCTCAAGATGTTTTAAACCCTATAGTATAGGGGAAATATTTGGTTGAGAATGTTTCCCACCCTGTGTGGGTTCACACTCCTTATTATCTCAATCATCCTCATTACACCACTCTTGCAAGCCTTTTAGGTGGGAGGAAAATGGTAATGCATAGTAATTACAAGTGATTCCTAGCATAAATTTTGGACAAATTTAGATTTCTTGTAGAATAGATTCTCCTATCTCGAGGATGAGGATGACATGCAAGATTTTTAATCATGAATTTCATGTAATGGAATGTCCAAGGTCTAACTACCCTCACCAAGAAATATTTTGTGTAGGATGCTCAACATAAATATCTTGGTATTGATTTCTTTGGATTTAAGAAATTAAAATTGAAACTTTCATATCAATTATTTTATGTTGTGTGATTTGGCTAGATGACCTATTTTTTTCTCTAGATCACAAAACTAGTAGAGGAGGTGTCATCACCCTTGTTTCACCATGTTGGGATTATTCTATTTCAACTCATGGGTGAGATTCCACTTAGAGGATTTTGTGGGTCCTCATGTTAGTTAATAACCATTCTTTTGGGATCATTAGTGTTTATGCTCCTAATGATTTTGGTAAAAGATCTCATCTATGGATAACTAATTCATTACCTCTAGCCACTTGGGTAATGAGTAGGGACTTTAATATGGTTGAGGTGATCTTAGATAAGGAATGCTATTAACCTTCCCATTGGAAAATTGGAGAAAGAGAGGCATGGTTATGCATATGCAATAAATTGGGTCCTTGGACTAAAATATCAACAACCACCATCCTTAAGGTTTCTGGCACACTTTGAGTAATTTTAGCACTGACTTTGATTGAATTTTTAAACAACTTGATCATGACACTATCTTAGCTTAATCTCTCTTTTCTTTTGTAAAAAATCAAGAATTAGTAGTTTTACCCCTCCTTCAGGTCACATTGTTAGATCACTATTCCTCCAATTTTAGTATTAAATAACAAGCAGGTCATATTCACCCTTACAAAACCTAGTTTTTTAAAATACTTCTTTTTTGAATCACCCGCTCATTGTGGCCCACATTTAGAGGCTCTAGAATCTTAAGAGTTGACCCACTCAACCAACTAACTGGATTATGTGGTTAAATAATTTTATCCAACACACAACTCATTTTTTCTAGATTAATGGAAGGTAACTGGTCATTTACCACCTATGAGGAAATCACCATGGTTCTACCTATGGCCTCAAAGATTCAATTAGCATTGTGATGAGTTGACATGGTTGAAGTAATTGGAAGAAATTGGTTTGGTTGTCATTGATGGAAAGTAAGTCAGATCAGTAATCAATGAAGTACAAGATACAATTTGTGTGAAGAATAAGTAGTTGGTTATGTAGGAAATTGGTTAAGTTCAATAGATTGGTAGACATAGAGGTCAACACCTTGGTAGTAGTCATGATAGGTGAAGAATTATGAGGTGCGGTCACAACTACAATATCAACATGGTCAAAGTAAAGTGTGGTTACACTGTCATTCAGACAGGTAAGAACACTTGTCTTCTTGAGCATCAGCTGAAAGATTCTAAATCGGTAAGTGATATAGAGGTTGTGATGATAATTAATGTTATGATGATGAGTAATGTGAGTTATACAATCGATGAGATGTTATTTTTGGAATTGATGCTATTGTATAAGTAAGATAGGTGGTGCACTAGAGAAGTCAAAACATGTTTGACTATTTTGGAGAAATATAATGAAAATCTTATTGTAAGCCGACGTGGTCATATGAAATTATGTTTTTCATAGAGATTATCACCTTGGTGGGAAAGTATTTATATTTCATGGAGTCAGTGCTAGAAATGTATATAAGTCGTACTACTCATATGCTGAAAGAATTTTATGTTAGTGTGAAGGTTTTTATGGATGATTGTGAAATCAACTAGGGTTGTAATTAGAGATCCAATAGAGTTAGATTCATGAGTATTTATAGAGAGAAAGAAACAGATTGGATCTATCAAGAAATTAGTGCTATATCCAGATCATCCAAATTTTTGTTCCCTAGTAGTTACACCAAGAAAATCCCTTAACCGGGTGAACTTTGATAGGTTCTCATAGTAAATCCCTTAATTGGGTGAGCTCTTAATAGAGTCTTGAAATCTTCTATCAAGGTAGATCTTAGAAGTGATTTTACTTCTAACAAGGTACTAATCACTCCTAATAGGGTCAATCCTCAAAAAAGGGTAATTGTAAGATCCTAATGGGGAAAACTCATTTACTATAGTAGTGGGCTTGTGGGTTTCATCCCCATCGTAGTTTTTCCCTCGAACCAAGGGTTCCCACACAAAAATAATTGTCTCATGTGTGATGATTTCATGGATGTTTGATATTTCTATCTTTATTTGTTTACTTCAGTTATATGTTTTACTATTTGTAAGGTATTATTAAGGTTAATTAGATCGATGCTTGAACTAGTTCTAAATTTGTTTGCACTGATTCACCCCCCTCTCAGTGCCTAATAATTCTAACAATTGATATCAAAGCACCATTCCTCTTATTGATAATTCTAACAGCTTGATGGAAAGATCTATAACTATGGAGAGTTACAAACATGGGATGGAACTTGAGAGTGCACACAAGGTGATCAATGAGTTAAAGGAAAAATTGAAGAAAACTTACTAAACAACTGAGAGTCAAGATTACATTGAACAACTATTTGAAGGTAGTATGTCTAAAGATTTTATAGAAGCAGTTGTAGATTTGATGAAAAAGAATAAAGGACTCAAAGAAGAAGTGACAAATCTAAAAAGAGCCCTCGAAAGTCAATCTATCAAGATGTGTGTAGACCTAGAAGGAAAGAGAACAACTAAAAATGAAAGCAATATTGTTGAGGATGCCCTAAAGGAAAAAATGAAGAAATTCATAGACTGAAGCAATAATTTTCCTTATATAGAAGACAAATGCATGATATAGCTAAATACAATCTACAAGTCACAAGTGAGAATGAAAGACTTAGAGAGGAGAATGAAAATATGAAGAATGATTTGCATTATGAGAAATAAATTAATGATAAATTGAAAAGGTACAATGAAAGATCACAAAAGCTTGTTGAACAATTGAGCAACCAAAGGAGAAAAAATGGTAAAATTGGTCTTGGTTATACCGGTCAAGGAACATTTGAAGTTGGATATTCATCTAAATCTGAACATGACTAGCCACAAGACCAAAAGGAAGAGCCAAGCAATGCAGGTAAGAAACCTAATAGACCTACTTGCTATAATTGTGGAAAGCCTGGTCATACTACAAATGTATGTAGGAGTAAACCTATGAACAAACCCTACTTATTTGATGGTTATTTATATAATTGTCATAAGTATGGTCATACTAAATATGATTATAGATCTAGATCCAACAATAGATCTAGCAATAGATCCAATGGTAGTAGATTTGATGGATGCACTTTTGCATGTAACAAGTATGGACATAAAGATGAGAATTCTAGGTCTAAAGCTTATGTTCCTAGGTCTCCAGTCGAACTGGTAAGGCCTAATGGAAATGAAACAAAATTTGATGTAACATGTTCTATATGTGGTAATTATGGTCATACATCAATGAATTGAAAAATAAGAACATAGAGAGGTAATGATGGACCTTGGAGGTCAACCGGTATGGCATGGTTTGTTTTCCATAAGGTCGATCATCTTACAAAAGATTGTCGGTTTGGAAATGGATCATCCTATCGTCAGAGGATAGAAAAGGCAAGAAGATTGTTTATGTTGAGGAAGTTGGTTGAGAAATGAAGAAGATTTGGAGAAAATTAGGAGAGAAGAAGGAAGGTAAATAGGAAGAAATAAATCCATCCAAAGAGATTCACCATCCTCTAGTGCAGAGGATTATTCTTCAAACTAAGCACAATATTCTCTTAGGGGGAGCACTTAAAGAAAAATCCTTTATTAATCCCCTAGATCTGAGAGCGGTAAGATCTATATGCACATTATGGTGTAAGATGCTGTGATCTTTTGGTTTTGATAAATATTTTGGAGTTGTTGATGTTTATGTGGTGAACATAAATTGAATTTTCATGGTACATATCTTTTATTGTTTCATATCGGTTATAACTATTGAAATACCTATTGGTGGATATGCATTAATCGATGATATGACACTATTCCTACCATTGAAAAAGAATGGTTTTACTATTGGAAGCACGTAATAGTTATAAATCAATGATAAATAGAGGGAAGTGATCTTACTTTTTACCTTTACATTTACATGATCATTATAGACTATTTTTCCATCGAATTTTTGAGAGCCCTAACCAGTATATTTTACAAAGTTATCTATCTAGTTCATTATTGAATTTGTGTGTTGCTGTAGTCAGTCGAAATGGAAAGGAAAGTTGATACCCCTGTTCTAATGAAATTTTTTGAGAAGTCTCAACCTGTGTTCAAGATTCATTTGATCAAAGCGATGGAGATTAATATGTTTGGTGCTCTATCTATGATTCTTTTGCAAATACTATTGATCAAAGATGTTCGGTCATATGTTCATTGTAAGATTAAATAATTGGGAGATGGTTCTATTAAAAAATAATATGAGAATATGTGTACCAATGGTGTGCCAAGAGATAAAATCAAACATCTACAGGAGAAAGGTTTAATGTACGTGACAAATATTCCCACTAAATTCCATCCTAATTGGATCCTCTATGTGTTGAGATGAGTATATGATCAATTCATTTGGTTGGACAAGCCTTACAATATTTGAAAGATGATAATTCATAGAGTTACTAGTTTTCAAGAGCAAGGATTAGAATGTACACTAAGAATGGTTGCAACAAATTTGGTTACTGAGATAACTAAATCCAAACAAGATGGTAGAGCTATGACTATAGATGATATTGAAGATAGAGAAGTTTGGTTTTCATCAATGGTAATAGGTTATTGGGTATACCAATCAAGCAGAGTTAACAACATGCCTGATGGTGCTATTCATGTAAGTTATCAGATAGTGAAAGATGATTCAATGTATGACTTATGTGAGATGGTCACAAGTCATTTTTTGGCAACCATGGAGAGGATTAACAAAGATAAGAAGAATTCATTCAAATATGGTTCCCTATCGGTATGTATATTTTTATTCATCCAAAAACTCTTTCCCGTAGAGGAAAAGTAGTTTGGTCCATGGCAAAACCAATAGTAGTGCAGATAAGTGAATTCATTAAGGAATTGGGTGTAAATTTTAACAATGTTATGTGGGGTTATTTAGAATAATTCCAAGAAAAGATGCATAAATATGAAAGAGTTCCTCCTATCATAGTAGATAAATACAAAGATAATATATTTTTCCTAGTAGATACTGATTCTTGTATCATCATGATAGTTGAACCTAGAACTTATTGGGTTCCACCTATGGGATATGAAGTAGAAGGTGAATTAGTGAACCTTCATGTAAATGAGTTACTGCAAAAACCTTTAGATAGGAAAGCTCGAAGGTTTGGAAATTATGAAGAGGAATTTTCAAAAATCTATATATAAGTGAAGAAACTGGTGATTGAAAGGAAAAAAAGAAGAATATTATCTACCCTAGAAAAGGAATTTGGTATTGATGAAGAAGGTACATCTAGTACTTCTAAAGCTACACTCAAAGACCCATCATCAAGCATTCCTTCCAGTTATGAAAAGGTGAAGAGTAATTAGAGTAAGCCTATAGTAAAATAAGCTCAAACCAAGATGGAACTGGTAAAGAAAACTTACAAGAGAAAGAGAAGATCCATAGACAATAATTTTGATCAAAAAGATACTATAGAAGTTGAAGATGTTCAGACTGAATTAGACAATGATGCTAAAAATTTGAAAGAGAGTGGTATGAACAAATCCCCTAGTTCTGATTATAATGCTAAAGACATAATGGAAATAGGTACAATGGGAGGAGTTGGTAGAAGATACGGATTCCTAAATGATGAAGACAAGAATAAACTAGAAGAGGTTGTTATAGTTAGTCTTCATGAGTTTTGTATGACTCCAAGTGAGTTATATAAAGTTGTACCTAATGAGATTTATGATTTAATCCATGCTATATGGAAAAATGCACTATCTATGGACATAAATAATGGAAAGAGCACTTGGTCAAGTGCGACCTAAGCTGAGTCTAGATGAAGTAAAGATGTTGGTTGAAGCCTACAAATAGGAATTTCAAATCAGAAATAGATAAGCTAGTATACATATTGGATAAACATAGGTTTTGTTTCATGAAATAGTGGAGATATGGAAGAAAAAGGTCCAACTTATGAAGGAAGCAAAATAAGAGAAAAAGAAGGAAAAAATTGTTGATGAGACAAAAAAGGGTAAAGAACTAGTAATTGAATATTGATGATTCATCTACTCAT
The DNA here is from genome assembly GCA_027943335.1 of Chamaecyparis obtusa. Lineage (NCBI taxonomy): Eukaryota > Viridiplantae > Streptophyta > Pinopsida > Cupressales > Cupressaceae > Chamaecyparis > Chamaecyparis obtusa. The sequence goes on along the minus strand of BSBK01001426.1, from coordinate 742,765 downwards.
GAAGAGATTATAGGTGATGTTCTTGCTGATATCCCTATTCATGTGTAAGATATTAAAGAGAAAGATGTTGAGTTAACTCAAACTAGTGGAGCAGAAGCATAAGGAAAAATTGGTGAAGATGAGGTAACTATAGAAGATATAACAGGTAAAGAGCATACTCCCTTATTATCCCATGTGAAGTATTCAGAACAAGTGATTCTTGAGAATGTAGAGGAAATCGTAGAAATTCAAAAATAGGTTGAAGAGGAATATGATGTAAGAAGGAAAATGAGTCTTGGAGAGACCATTATAAGAAACAAGAAACACATGCAAGTAGAAAAAGAAGAAAAAGAAGAGGAAGTGGGAGAGGAAGAAATATTTACCACACCAATATAACAAAGTTGAAACCTAAAGAATTGATAAAATATTTAGAACAACTAATGAAGAAAGATGAAAGAGATAAAATGAGAACAAAGAAGAAAAAAACAAGAGAATTGAGACAAGTAAGAGATATCCTAGCAAAGTTGTTTCCTTGATGCACAAGCATCCTGGGTGTAAGGGAAATCTTGCATCACCCAAAAATATATTTTGGTTTCTTTGCAATAAGGGCTATCTTGTGCAGAGCTACTATTTATGGAAACTTACTATTTTTAGTAAGTTGGTCATATGAGCTCGAAATGTTCTGATTTCATAGGTGGAGGTTCATCTTAGTCATATCAGCCTACTAGATGAGTTTCATTGCCATATCATCTGTATTGGTGAAGTTATTCAAGTTTTTGGGTACGAAATATTTGAGCTCAATTGTGAAAGCCTTATAGGCTCCGGATCATGATTGACCCCCAATTGACTAGAGCTTGCGTGCATCAGGCACTGTAGATCAGGTCCTGCCATTTCTGAAAAGTGGCTATAATAGCCAAACGGAGCTACAGTTAAAAATTTATGGCCTCCGAAAGTTGGGCTACCTAAAAACATAATTTGTAATTATTTTTAGCCGACCCTACTGTAATAATTATGAAAAATAAAATAATTCTAGGTGTAGTCGGCCTTAAAGATTAAATTTATGGAACCTTCTCGAGCGGTGGAAAATTTCCTATATAAGGAAGGCCTGTAGTATTTTCTAGGGCAGCTCTGGGTAATAATTCAAGGCTTTTCCTACAAAATATTATAAAGAAAATGCCCATGTGGCTTTGCATATTGTAATTCTGAAATTTGTAATCCCACACTTGTGGAGATAATAAGAAGCCCATTCTTTGTTCTTGCAAATTGTTGTTGTTTCTCTATTTCTGTTATGTGTTTGTGGTATTAAGGAGAGCACCCTTCATCAGCTCCTTACAAGTCATACTTTAGAAGAGTGAATCATTTAGTGGGTACCAATCCCCACCATGGTTTTTTCCCAATTTGGGTTTCCATGAGATAAATCTTTGTGTCAAGTATTTCATTATTATGTGGATGTGCTTATGGTTATGATTCTTATATGTTGTTAATAATGTTAATCTTGTGAAATTTAAAATAAATTGAAGAGGTTGTAAAGTTTGGTTGAAAATTAGTAGATTACTGATTCAGCCCCCCTCTCAGTAATATATTTTGGGATCTAACAATTGGTATTAGAGATTTGGTCCTCTATTTTGGTGAAGCTTAACAGAATGAGGTAAATATCTAAAGATGATGCGAAAGGAAGATCCAAAATTCACAAGATAGAAATACACAATATGGTGAGGTTGAATGAAGATTTATCTCAAAGGTATGGGATATCAATATTGGGATCATGTGGTTAATAGTTATACTATCCCTTCAGGAGTCCTAAATGTAGATTAGTTAAGGATCAGACACGAATATACCGCTACTATGGAAGCTATTGCAAATACTCTTTTAGATTCAAAACTTATTGATGTTAAAGATTTGGATACTACTTATGAGATGTGGGAGAAATTGAAGACTATCTATGGTGGAGATCCACATGTGAAAAAGTAAAAGGTTGATATTTTGAGAGGAAAATATGATGAAATGAGAATGTAAGATAATGATAACATTAAACAATACAGTTTGAGAATCAAAGAAATTGTTGTTTCTATTCGAGGTGCTAGTGGTAATCTTCCTAAGGAGGATGTGATAAGAAATTTTTTAAGAACCTTATTACCTTAGTATTCTATTAGAGTTTCATCTATTCAAGAGATCAAATCTCTAGGACCTATCATTGTTACTCTTGATGCACTAATGGGAAAGTTAACTATATTTGAGCTAAGAAATTATGACAATAGTGTGACAAAAGTTGAAGCTTCTTTCAAGTCATCATTGAATCTTGATTCCTTTAGAAAAGGAAAGGATATATATGAATATTCTTCAACATATTACTTTAAATATTATGAATCTATTTCATTTAAAGAAAGAGAACAAGAAGAATTGGAAGCCTTATTTTCTAAAAGGATGCCTAGAGGAAAATGAAAATATAAGGGTACGCTACCTTTAAAGTGTTTTTCATGTAATAAGATTGGACATATTGCCTCTAGATGCCCCGATAATGACAGGAAGGAAAGGCCAAGGAGATTCAAGGATAAGAATAATAAGGTGTATTATCTATCTGAGGAAGGTGTTATAGTTGATGAATCTTATGGTAGAGATGAAGAATAAATTGTTTTTGGTGTTGTAAAGGAAGAACTCTCTAGAGAATGTGAGAAGGCACTAGTTTCAAGAATGAATCACAACTATGACTAGATTATTAATAGTGGATGCACTCATCATATGACCAACAATAGAATAAAATTTACAAAATGGAGGAATGTGATGGAGGATTGGTAAGACTTGGTAATGATGCTCCTTGTTTGGTAAAAGGTAGAGGATCTATTCTTTTGAATTATAAAACAAACTATGATGATGTTTATTGGGTTGATAGTTTGAAATATAATTTGTTAATTTTTTCTTAGTTAAATAACAAAGGGTATAGATTGGAGTTCAATGGAGGTACATATAGGATCATTGCAAAATTAGGAGAATTGATTGCTATCGATTAAAAAATTAAAGGTAACTTTTTCCATCTGAATTCTATTATTAAGAGTTGTCTAATTGTTAAGATAGAAGATTACTGGATATGGCATAAGAGGTTTTTTCATGCAAATTTTGATAACCTTATCAAAGTAAGAAAGATGAAGACACTGAGATTTTTTCCTCACTTAGTTAATCTAGACAATTTGATGTGTAAAAAATGTCAGCTTGGGAAGTTAACTAGTTCCATTTCTACTAGTAAGTCATATTCTACTGAAAGTATCTTAGATCTGGTTCATATTGATCTGTGTGGTCCTATGAGAAATCAAAGCTATTATGGTGATAGATATTTCAAGTTTCTTATTGATGACTGGTCTAGAATGAGGTGGGTTATGTTTCTAAAGGATAAATCAAAAGCTTTTCACATGTTTAAGATCTACAAAGACAGAGTGGAGAAGGAGACTTGTAAGACCTTGAAATGTCTTAGATCTAATAGAGGAGATGAGTTAACTTCACATGATTTCATTTCATATTATGATGAACATGGAATCAAAAGATAGATGTCAGCTCCTAGAACAACTCAGCACAATGACATTGTTGAAAGAAGAAACATGTCTATCATTGATTCAAAAAGGTGTTGCACAAACATTTTGGAGAGAAGTGACGAGAACTTCTATTTACACATTGAAAAAATTTCAATTGAAGAAAGGTACAAATAAAAGTCCCTATGATTTGTGGAATGATTAATCTCTGTGTGTAAGTTATTTCAATTTTTTTGGAAGAAGATTTTACATAAGAATAGATGAAAATTCAAGAAAGTTTGACCATGAAGTAATGAGGGGATATTCTTAGGATATTTCACAAAGAGAAAATCTTACAAGTGCTTGAACAAGTGAACAAATAAGATATTGGAAAGTACTAGTGTGAGAAAAGATGAATTTTCTGAACATAATGATGAAACCAGCAAGAAGGGATTTGAAGACTATCATGGGTTTGAATATGTACAAGTGGTAGAGCAAGACACTATAGAAAAATTGAGGGAGAGACAAGTAAATGAACAAGAACCGGTACAAGAGGTTGAAGGTACTCCTAGAACTGAACCGTTATTACCAAGGTATGTAAGATTGAACCATTCCCTTGATGATATTATTGGTGACAAAAATGTTGGTGTTCTAACATAAAGAAAATAAAGGGAAGGTACATGTTTTCTATCCAAACTTGAACCTAAAATAATGAAAGATGCATTGAAAGAAGATGATTGGGTGAAGGCTATGGAAGAGGAATTGGAGAAGATTGAGAAAAATAAAACCTAGACATTAGTACCCAGACCAGTGGATAAGAATGTAATCAATACTAAGTGGATTTTCAAGAAAAAAATGAATGAGAAAGGTGTAGTAAGAAACAAGGCAATATTAGTATGCAAAGGTTATGCACATGAGGAAAGACTAGACTGTGATAAAAAATTTGCACATGTGGCCATACTTGAATGTGTAATGATATTACTTGCATATTCTTCTTACAAAGGATTCAAGGTATATCAAATGGATGTTAAGTCATCTTTTCTCAATGGTGTATTGGAAGAAGAGGTATACATTGAGAAACCTGAAAGATTTTTTGATTCATAAGGTAAGAACATGGTGTATAGATTACAAAAATATTTATATGGATTGAAGAAAGATTGTAGGGCATGGTATAAGATATTTCACTCATATCTGATTTAGATTGGTTTCATAAAGACAAGTGACAATAGTAATCTATATTTGAAAATTGAGAAAGATGATAGATTGTTGATTGTAGAAATATTTGTAGATGATATCATTTTTGGTGGTAATGAAGAGATGAGTAGATCATTTGTAGATGAGATGAGGAAAGAACTCAAGATTTCTATGATTGGTGAGATCAAATTCTTTATCGAATTTCAGGTTCTAAAAATGAAAGACGGTATTTACATCAATCGATCCAAGTATGTAAGGGAAATATTGAAGACATTTGGGTAAGAAGACTCAAAACCAATTGGTACCCCTATGGTAACCAGTTGCAACATGTCAAAGGAAGATGATTTTAAAGAGGTGGATGTGACACTTTACAGATCTATTATCGGTAAGCTATAATATGTTGTGCACAGTAGATTGGATATAGCACAAGCAATTGGATTAGTGGCTAGATTTTTTTCTAATCCTAAGGAATCACATTTGGTTACGGTAAAGAGGATATTCATATATATTAAAGGTACTCAAAGATTGTGGTCTTTGGTATGGATATAAATGTGATTTCTCTTTAAGTGTGTTTACTAATGCAGATTAGGTAGGAAATATTGATGATAGGAAGAGAACAAGTGGAGGTGCATTATTTCTTGATGATAGGCTTGTATCTTGGACAAGAAAAAAGTAGAATTTTATATCATAATCAATAGTTGAAGTTGAAAATGTTTCTACTACAATTAATTGTACACAGGTGGTGTGGATTAAATAGATTTTGGAAGGAATTCATAAAAAGGTAACTGAATTGGTGGTTATCTATAGTAAAAACACAAGTGCTATTAATATTTCAAAGAACCTAGTGATGCACTCTAAGACTAAGCATATTGATATCAAGTATCATTTTCTTAGAGAATAGGTACAAGAAAGGGAAGTAAGGTTGGAGTATGTGAAAACTAAAGAGGAAATTGTAGATATTTTTACAAAGCCATTACCTAAGGATTCTTTTGAGTATCTAAGAGGTAAGTTAGGTATCATTCCCCTACCTGAGTTGAACTAGAAGAGATGTTGTTACATCAATCCATCATATTCATTGAATATTTTATGATTGGATTGATGGTGGGGCCACTCCTTAGGGGGAGCAGTCTATGTAGTAAATGGTTGTGGTTAGTCAGGTACAACAAAGTAGATACCAGACATGTTTGATGCATTTGGAATTGTTGTCAAAGGGTGAGAGAAAGTTATTGAGTTATTTTTTTAGAGTTGTAGAAGGAACGTGTAGATCAAAGAAGAGTTCAATGAAAGGGGGAGTAGTGCAGAGATCAAGTAAAAGTTAGAATTGTTGCCATGAATTGAAGAGAGTGTTGGAATTAATGCCAAAGGGGGAGATTGTTGGCATAACTGATGTAGTGATGGTAAGTTAGTTTAGGTGTTGTAATGATATAGGTTTGATTGTATGATGATCAGCTATTGAGTTTTGATTGATGTCAAATGTTGACTTAGTGTTTATAGTGTGTTTCCAAGTACAAGTATGATGATCAAGGTGTTACAATTAGCTTCAATTGTAGAAATTCTTATGGGAGACTTGGAAAAGTCCCTCGATGTCAAATGCATAACCGCTACTATTTATATTGATCGATAAGGTAGTTATGACCAGATGAAGGAAAATAATGCAATTGCTACATCGGTCAGTGACAGACAATAGGTGATTTGATTAGTTCATCAAATCCTTTATACATTATGAGATGTGATTAGAGGTAAAGGATGATCATAGTATTTAACAATATGGTTTCTATCACAACTCATTTGGATGACTTGAGTGAAGGATAGGTAATCATTGAGAAGAGTCAAATTTTTTGACAGGTTGAAGTATCTCTGCTCTTGAGTGATAGTTGATGAATCATTGATTGGTGATAGGTGCAGAGGTTGCAATGAATTCAGGTGAGTTAGTCATGATATGGTGACATGTCTTAAAGATTGAAGGTGATGGTTTGTTATCACATTGCTTGATGATAGAATATGGAGAATATTCTAGTAGAAGCATTTGTTGGTTAAAATGTGTTTGACCCCATGACACAAAATTCTATGTAAATCTATGTGTTGGCCAACACGGTCTTAAAAATTTATTTTATACATTGGATTTTGTTTTGTGGCATGTTTAGTTTGAGTGAGATGTTTGAAAATTAAATCTATTTTATATTTAGGGCTTTATTGAGGCAATGGACTTAATAGTTTATTATATATTAGATGAAGTTGAAACTTTTATGTGTTGATCATGTGTTGGTGAAGTGCAATGGAAAAGAGAAGGTCTTGATCAAGCCAGAGGAGAGTTAAATGTGTTGACAAAGGATTGTATGCTTCAGTAGATTTGATCAAGAAAAGGTTGTTCTATTCTACATATTACTCTTTCTATTATTTCCTAATAGTTACAACAATCAAAATCCCTTAATTGGGTGGATCCTAGCAGGTCCCTATTATAAATCCTCTAACAAGCTGGCACATTAGCTTGTGTTTAAAGTCCTCTAACAAGGATACTCCTAATAGGCTAAAGGTCCTAACAATTCTAAGGTAAATCCCTTAACCGGGTAGCACCTAACAATGTTGTAAACTCATAATAGGGTTAAGCTCCTCACAGGGTGTACTTGAGAAGAGTACATCATTTAGTGGGTACTAATCCTCACCGTGGTTTTTTCCCAATTTGGGTTTCCACAAGATAAATCTTTGTGTCAAGTGTTTCATCATTATGTGGGTGTGCTTATGATTATAATTCTTATATGTTTCTATTAATCTTAATCTTGTGAAAGTTAAATTAAATTAAAGAGGTTGTAAATTTTGTTTGAATTAGTAGATTATAGATTCACCCCCACCCTATCAATAATTTATTCTGGGATCTAGCATAATGTTAGCTTCCTAACATTAGTTAGAGATATGATATTTCCATAGACCATAGTGGTGATTTTGAGAGCTTCAGGAATTATTATTTTTGTTTCTTATTATCAATATTTGAGATCATATCATATGATTAATCAAATCTATTATGATTCTCTTCATCCTGATAATTGATCATATCATATCAATAATTCAAATACATTGATGATATACAAATAAATAATTTAATTCAAAATCTCTCAGATTTACTTGCAAGTGAATAGTAGATAATAACATGTTTCTTCATTCAGATAGAAAGTTATATGTTCTATAGAAGAAGAATTTTTTTCCTCATTCTACATCCATCCTCTATCACTTGCTCTTTGATTAACTTATCTCAAAGGAAAAAAAAATGACATTCAAAAGGGTTTAAAAGTCACCTTGTACAGTATAATTTATTATGATTTGTTGACTTTCAGGAATATTTTTAGAGTATTCAAATTTGCTTCAATGTTTCTTTTATGTTACACAAAAATAACCAATTAATCTTTAGCCTCCAATACATTTTTTTTAAATTACCACATTTTGATTCTATAAAAATGACCTAAAGTTGAATGTTAAAAAAATGCAGTATTTAATGTTTGGTTTTTTTGTACATATTGACTTAGTTTGTCTTTGTTTATTTTTTGATATGATTGGGTGATGGCATTCAAGTAAGCCATATAGTTTCTTCTTCGAAGAAGGTTTTATGGACAAGAGAAATAGAACACAAGTTTCTAGACTTGCTCCACGAACAAGTCCTTGGAAGAAAAGATGAAGGGGATTTCAAAAAAGAAGCTTGGACCGCCATTGAAAGGAGGTTCAACAAGGATTTTAATGTAAATCTGTCAAAGGATAACTTCAAGAATAAGCTAAAAACATGGAAGAAAGGTTATAGAGTTATGAAAGAGTTAAGACATACGTGTGGTTTTGTATAGAATGAGAATACTCAATGTATGGATGTTGATGAGCGGGTCTGGGATGAGCTTTTGAAGGCAAAATGATCTTGAAAACCTTTTTATTTAAGTAAAATCTATCTTATTAAGTTAGTAATGAAAGACAAATAAGTAATTCATTCATTATACCAACATCTAGAGAAAAGAATTTAGAAATGCCAGAATAAATAAGAGGTAGTCATTCCAATACTATAATGACTTAGCCTTCATTATGGGGAATGACATAGCTAAAGGCACCACAACTGTAATGACTCAAGAGATAGAAGAAGGGAACCCTATGGATGAGGCCCTCAATCTTGATGATGATGAGGATATCACTACATCTATTGAGTCTACTGCTGATTTGGATGATGACTTATAATTTTAATCCAATCAATCTAGTGCAAGCGATAGATAGATTCTTTCAACATCATCATCAAGGATGCCAAAGAGGAAGAAGGAAAGCATGGCTAGCTCCATGGATGTGATGTGTGAAACTATCAAAAATATACATGAGGGCTCACTAAGCCTCAAATTATCAAAGTGGGTCAATCTCATTTAGATAATGTGTATGAAGCCCTAAAAGCCATCCTTGAACTTAGTCGAGGTACTATGCTAAAGGCATATGACACTTTGTTGGTTGAACCTGCAAGAGCCAAAGGGTTCTTGAGAATGACTCAAGAGGAGAGATTCAAATTTATTTAAATAAATTTTGGAGGTCTCTAGTTACTTTTATTTTTTCTTTGGATGACCTTAATAGTCATATAACTATTTCAGTTTAAGTGTTGATATTACAAAAGTTGGCCTTAATAGTGAAGATACTTGTTATTCAAATTTTGGACTTGATATGTACTTAGGAACATTGGAGGAATTATTTTGGATTTTTTTATTTCTATAATATTAATATTACCAACATATAGTTGATATCAGTGTTGATATAGTTTGACATATGCTCAGTATCATGCTTCTTGCATATAATCTCATTTACAATATTCATGGGCTTGTTGCATTTGACATGTCAATGATTTATGTTCTTTTTATCCTTTTATAGCACATATTTTATTTTGTAGCATTATATTGGTGATTAATTTTGTTGTCTAAAACTACTTTTGAAGAAGCAGTTTGATAGAATAGCTTTATTCATTAATAAGCATATGTTGGTTTCATACATTAGTATGTATAATTTAGAAATGGTTTGTTATTGCCATGTGATTTGCAATATTCATGGGCTTGCTACATTTGACATGCCAATGATTTATGTTCTTTTTATCACAACAAAAAATGTGCCAGGGTATAGCCATGCAAATTGTTAACCCATTTGTGATAATCAACAAAGCATTTAATTAGCAGTGAAGTTTATATGAATCTTGAACTGCAATCATGTAACATAAATGGTGGAGTTTCAACTAATTTCATTTCCTTATTTTTATTCTAATTTTTTATAGCAAAATGTGATTGCCACAATTTGAGGATTATAATATTCATGTAACAAATGTAGTATTGATGGTTCATTATTGATATAGGGTTGATGGCTTTGGTCAATGTGTCAATGTGGTGTTGGCCCATGCTTGTTGAAGACCTCACAAACACAGAGTAATCCTAGATGCCAATTTTGGTGTTGCCCAAATAGAAAAAATATTTTTAATGCAAATATGGGTATGTGCAGGATCATGGTATACCAAGCTATGGCCTTAAGTGGCAATGGAAAATTAGAAAATTAGGGTTAGTCAACTTGATGTAAAAAGTTGAACATCTTATCAAACTTATGTGAAAAAGTTGTGAGAATAGAATCTGTAGGAAATTGAATGTAGCTTCTAAACTACTAGCCCTTGTCTGAACAAAAAGTAATCTAATTGTTCAAAATTTTAGATTTCAATGCAGTAGTATGAAAATTTCAAGAAAAAGATAAAAAATACATGTATGTCTAACCACCTTAATCAAAACCAAATGATGATATATTTTCACAAGATTCTAGATATAAGTAGTAGACTCATGCATGAATGTGATGCATATTTTTGTGTAATTTTTTCCCAAATAATTAATTAATTATTAAAAAAAATTCTAAAACTTATTCAGAATAAAAAACTCTTGTGTCTGACCACCTTCACTAATTCTAAACTTTACAAAATTGAAAACTATTTTTTATAGTAGGCAAAGAATAGAATGTGATGCATGTTTTGGATTTCAAAAAGGTTAAACCGTTTGAAAGTTATAGTTGTTTTTCAATCAGTCTGTCAATTAGGACTTTAAAGATAACTCAATTAAAAATAAGTAATAATTACTTACTGAACTCAAAATTTGATTGCAATTATATTGATGGAAAGCTGATAATGTCTTTAAGAAACCCTTTTTGTTTCATGAATTTCGGGTGAAAAAAAAGGTCTTCAACTACAAGGTCGAAGTTTGGAGATCAAAGAAAATATGGTGAACACATCATTTGGGTTGACCATTCATGTTTGGCATTGCAAAATGAAAACCCAAGGGAAATACCAAGCCTAATTGGATATCTCCCACCCAATTCCAATAATTTAACTAGAATGATTTTTTCAATTTTATGATTTAAGATTTTTAAGTTATATATTAATTTTTTTTATATTAATATTAAATGATAAGAGCATTAGTACTATATAAATTTTTATATTAGTATTGTATTATATTATTATTATTTATTTCTCTATTGTACAATAGTATAATATTAGCATTAAATATTTATATTATATGTTCAATAATACCTAAGGGAGAGAGAGAGAGAGAGAGAGAGAGAGAGAGAGAGAGAGATTTCAACAAAATTTGAGTGGAAAATTTTGGATATCCAATAGTTTCAAATATCTGATATTTTTAGATATCTGATTGTTTTTACTAGCATCAAAAAGTAAAAGTTTATTATTTCGATCCATTAGTCTCAAAACCACATTTTTTTGCAGAGAATATTACAGTATTGTAGTTGTAGAAGACAAAAAATTACTTTTTCCCCATTTTTTGTTGGAATTTCTCTATTATCAAAGGTTTTTGCATCACCTTTTTGGTCTCATGATGGGGAGTAGTAGTCGTTGAAAGTATAAATGGAAGGAGAAACTCACAAATGAAGAGATTGAAGTGTATAGAGAAATGGACAGGGTTGCCCATCAGAACAAGAGACAAGGTATGCTAAATATTAATGAAGATGTGGGCATAGGCCCACCCTTAAATGTGGTTTTGAGTGAAGAAGAACATGAATTTAAAATGATTTACATGACAATAATATTGAAAATGAGAATGTAGGGATTGAAGATGAAAATGTAAGTTTTGAAAATGAACATGTAGATGTGGATAATAGAAGTGTGGACATTGACAATGACAATCCACCGATTGAATATGAAGGAATTGACAATGATAATGGTGCACAAGAACCAAATCAATGTAACACATCTCTAAATTATATGAGAAATAAAGTCCCTTGGGAGGAAGAAATACAAACTTCAAAATTGAGACCTTCAAGAAAAACAAAATGGTTACTTGAAATTGATGAGAACATAATGAGCAATTTCGATGGCAAGAGATCAAAAAGAATTGTTCAGTTGTGGCTTTCAAAACTTTTTGATCATTTTTTTAGCCATAAGATGTTGGTTGAGAAATGTCAAATGTTTGTGCAACTATTAAAGATGCAAAAGATGAGATGTATACTAGTCAAATTGAAGATTAGTGTGAACAAGGAAAAGGAGAGGAATGCTATTATTGTGAGAAATCTTTTTAGTGCTCTCAATTCTATTGGGAAGACTACCAAGGAAAAAGATAAGAGAGCTGCTATGAGGGTTATTACAACCTCCTTAGTAAGTCATCATTTGAGAAAGGATCATTTGATGAGATAAACTTGTGTTGACTTGAACCTAAATCGTAAAAATTTGTATAGAGCACTTGCAAGAAGAGAAAGACATGATGATCCTCTTCATAATGATACATGTGCTTATGGTGGGAGACTTTCACATTGTGATAAGAAGCTTACCAATGGTTTGAAGGATCAAATTCAACTATTTTGGAAATCTAACTCAAGAGTGTCACCAAATGTGAAGGATGTCGTGAAGTTGAGAATTGGCATTCAAGACCGCACCCTGCATCCCAAACATTATTTGGAGGTGATTCAAACAATGTTGTTCAAAAAAATTTGTGAGACACATCCAACAATGCAAATATCACAAAGATATTTTGAAGCCCTCAAGCCTTTTTTTGTGTGCCTCTTAAGATTCAAAATACTTGTTGTTGCAAATATCATGTGGAGTTTTCAATGCACCATGAACTGTTACGATCCCTTCATTCTACTTTTCATACTAGTAAAATTTTGGAGGAGTGTGGTGAAAGTGCTCTTCCAAAATCATCAAGAGACTTGCTAGATCATTTTTTATGTCCTAGAGATTATGGATGTTTCTTTTATAGAAAAGATTGCTTAAATGACAAGTGCTCAAAGTGTGGTGGGCTAGTGAAGTTTGTTGAATGTTTTCATGACGACTGTGAACACAATTTTGGAAAGATAATTGTCCACAAAAAGGTATATGAAACTATTAAATATACATTGAAAAGTGGAGGTGCAGGCTCTAGATGTGATTTGGTTACAAAAGAATGCAATGTAGTTGATTTTATTTCAGATTTCAGGAAGAATCTTTTTTACAAGTATGCAAGGCATAGTCACAAGTCTCAGTGGTTGGATCAACAATTCAGGATGTGAAAGGAAACTTTCTCAATTGACACTATTTTATCAATCATTGAATTTATAGAGAGCTATACATCGCATGAGACCCAAAATGAGTTGCAAGCTCAATATTACAATTCTATTTAGGTTGCTATTTTTGTGCACATAACATATAGACATTCCCTTGATAGTACAGAAGATGACTGGAAGATAATCAGAGAGTACTATTTTCATATGAGAGATGATAGATATCACTCTCATGAGTATGTCCAACATTGCTTTGAGAATTATTTTGAGTGGGTGCTGGAAAATAATATTGCTATGGATAAACATCTTATTTCGTTAGATAACTGCACAGGTCAATTTAAAAATGCGCATATGTTTTATTGGTTATGTAGAATGCATGTAGAGAGAGGTGTACCTCATATTTGGATTTTTTTGAGGCCAGTCATGGAAAAGGAGAGCATGATGGAGCAGGTGTATGTGTAAAGAGAGCTCTAGTTAAGGAGGAATTGAGTATTTCAGGTGCAAAACTCCTTGATGCTCATTCTATTGTTGATTGGTGTACTTCAGCATTGTCTCAGGGGAGGACTCTTGATTCAGTGGTGCATAGATTCTTTTGGTTGGTTGAGTTGGGCACAATAGTAGATAGGTTGGATTGTCAAACCGTGAAAGATTCTTCAAACATGCATTCATTTCAAAGCTCAGATGCTAGTACATGGACCATTTGGATACAAGAGTTGGCTTGCTATTGTCTGAGGTGTCTTCAGTGTGATTGGGATCAGTATGAGTCAAGTGAGTGGGTTGATACGTGGGTTCCACATTATATAACTCATTTATCTATCACAGTCTCTGTAATAAATGATGACATGGATTGTTCAATTGACTATGACCATCTTTCAGATCTTCTATGGCTAGGACATGTTTTTGCATAGGTTTCACCACAAGGGAATGATGAGAGATTGGATTACTGGTTAGCACATTGTGTACAAGGAAAGAAGAAACTTGCACAACCAATGACAGATGATGATATGTTCACATATCCAACATGATCACATGTTTTTGTGGGAACATCGTTACACACATACATGATTAGAAATAATGGCATTCCTACGTTTGAAGACTACGAGAAGCACAAAACTATTCTCATGTATTCACACCTTGTTATAGGAACCAATGTTAAGTTTTTGAAACATCAAGGAAAACCAAAGAGAAAGGAACTTTGGACTATTAGTATTATTGATCATGAAGCAATATTGAATACCCTCAAGCAGAGAGATGACCCTTCAGGCACACTTCAGTAGGTAAGCTCAACTCATTGCAAATTTTTCCATGTTTATTATGATTATGTTCAATAAATTAATTGTAGTTTTCTTCTTTATTTGTTTGAGCCAATAAACTTAGTTTTGTATGTAGATTGTAAATGTAGTTGGATACATATATGATAGATATAGAAGATCGAGGTGTGCATGTTATTAGCCCATATTTTATGATGGTAAACTTCACTATGCATTGGCTAGTCATGTTCTTTGGTATTGTCAAAGGATGTAATAGTTGGAATCATTGAGTTATAATTTTTCAAATGTGTAAACTCTAGTGACAACCTCATTTTGACCATAGAGTCACTAGAACATTTGCAACCATGTCGAACCAAAGTGTCCCCAAGGTGCACTAAGCACGATTGGGTAGTGATCTTTCAAGGCTAGTATCTCAGACCCTGTGAGAGGTGTTGGAAAACCCTAAGATACTATAGGACCATATTTCTAAGGCCTACAATAACCTCTCTCCTTTTTGGGAGATTCAAATTTGTTTGAATTTGGAACGCCAATCTCGCTTGATGCCAAAACTTGTAGTGAGAGTTAGTTGAAAGTTGCACCACTTAGTTTCTTCTAAACCATTTGTCCTGGCACCAAACAGTCTATGCCATTAGATCTGGTTGGGTGAGTAAACTCTAGTGACAACCCCTTTTCAACCATGGAGTCACTAGAACATTCGCAACCATGCCAAACCAAAGTGTCCCCAAGGTGCACCAAACACGATTGGGTAGAGATCTTTCAAGGCTCATATCTCAGACCCCATGACAAGTATCAGTGAACCGTGAGATGCTACAGGACCATGTTTTTTAGGCCTACAATAACCTCTCTCCTTTCTGGGAGATTCAATTTTTTTTTAATTTGGCATGCCAATCTCACTTGATGCCATAACTTGTAGTGAGGGTCAGTTGAAAGTTACACCACTGGGTTTCTTCCAAAATGTTCATCCTAGCACCAAACAACCTAGACCATTAGCTCTGATTAGGTAAGTAAATGCACACAACCCTATTTCAACCACAAAGTCACTAGAATGTTCGTGGCCATGTTAGACCAAAGTGTCCCCAAGGTGCACTACGCACGATTGGGCAGTGATCTTTTGAAGCTCATATCTTAGACCCCATGAGAGGTATCAGCAAACTGTGATATGCTAAAGGACCTTATTTCTAAGGCCTAGAATAATCTCTCTTTGTTCTGGGAGATTCAATTTTTTTTGAATTTGGCACACCAATCTCGCTTGACGCCAAAAATTGCAGTGAGGGTCAGTTGAAAGTTGCACCACTGGGTTCCTTTCAAACCATTCATCCTGGCACCAAATGACCTATGCCATTAGCTCTGGTTGGGCAAGTGAATGCTACTAATAACCCTATTTTGACCACTGAGTCACTAGAACATTCATGACCATGCCAAACCAAAGTGTTCCCAAGGTGCACTAAGCATGATTGGACAATGATCTTTCGAGGCTTGTATCTCAGACCCATGAGAGGTATCGGTGAACCATGATTTTCTATAGGAACATGTTTCTAAGGCCTACAATAACCTCTCTCCATTCTGGGAGATTCAAATTTGTTTGAATTTGGCACGCCAATCTCGTTTGACGCTAAAACTTGCAGTGAGGGTCAGTTGAAAGTTGCACCACTGGGTTTCTTCCAAACCATTCATCCTAGCACCAAAGGACCTATTCCATTAGCTCTGATTGGGTGGTTAAACACTAGTGACAACCCCATTTTGACCATCGAGTCACTAGAACATTCGCGACCATGCCGGACAAAAGTGTCCCCAAGGTGCACTAAGCACGATTGGGCAGCGATCTTTCGAGGCTCGTATCTTGGATCCTGTGAGAGGTATTGACGAACTGTGAGATGATACAAGACTATATTTCTAAGGCCTACAATAACCTCTCTCCATTCTAGGAGATTCAAATTTATTTGAATTTGGTATGCCAATCTCGGTTGATGCTAAAACTTGCAGTGAGGGTCAATTGAAAGTTGCACCACTGGGTTTCTTCCAAACCGTTCATCCTAGCACTGAATGGTCTGTGTCATTAGCTCTTGTTGGGTGGGTAAACTCTAGTGACAACCTCATTTTGAACATAATGTCACTAGAACATTCGTGAACATGCTAGACCAAAGTGTCCCTAAGGTGCACTAAGCACCATTGCGTATGTTGGCGAGTGTTCTGGTGTGTCAAGAGGCAAAGTGGGACCATTCCTAGGGTAAACCTAACCAGATGTGATGTAATCATTGATTTGTGCCTAAAATTAACATATATTTCTGGTCCAAGGGAGATGGGGACATGACCATAAAGAGTCATTGTCAAATGTAAAGAGACCAAGGATGGTCATTTGAATGCATTGTGGAATGTGTCTATGATTTGAAATGGAGTAAATTGATTGTCTATTATTTTGTTATCACTTCCATGTTCATATTGCATCATTTCATTGGCATTTGAAGGCAAGGAATTAACTAGTGTCTTGTACAATAGTATTTGGTTGCAGGGATATGTAGGATATATGGTGGTGGAGAGACCACTAATGGTGGTAAATGCTAATTGAAGGTGCATGAAGTAGCACCAGTCATTGTTGCGAGCATATACTCCAAAGGATGAGTATATTTTGTGATGGATCTATGCTATTGGGGTCCATAGGGATGTGTTAGATCTATTGGGGGGGATCTGGAGAGATTTGCAAGAGTCTTTTTGAACAAGCTTGACCTAGAGACCCTAGAAATGAGGGTTTGGTACCTAGAATGATAGGTCATTATTTTCTCAATAATAGTTTGACAAAATCTTGATGTAGAAGCATCATTCCATGAATGTGCTTACTGATTCTCATGGAATGATGCATCTTTGACATGTATAATAGATTTCTAATATGATACATTATATAAGAGTTGGTTTGACAAGGTGATCACCGGATTTGTGAAGTGAACTTTGAAGGATTTGCTTGGTTGAGAGCATCAGATACAGATGAATACAATGTAGCACATAAATTTTGAATTCACTTAAATAATGAATTACACATGTGAACACATGTAGCACATAAAGCATACACATAAATTTTCTTAAGACATGAAGCATATATGTAGCACATAGATTATAAAGCATAAACATGAATTCACTTAAGTCATGCACGTAGCCCATACACATGAAATTAGGTTATGAAGAATGTACTTGAATATAAATTAGGCATAAATCCTACACATGAGTACATACACAAGCATATTTACATACTAACAATGCACAAATGAATACACAATTATAAAATTGGATCGAATATCAAGTTTCATATATATCAAAATGAACAATAATTCTGTACATATTTACAAAATCAACATATCTAGATACAATGTGGCATACGCCATCTCAAAATGTGTCATATAGCATCTCAAAATAAGAAGTTCAACTACAAATGTTTCTAGGAAATCCTATTCTACTGGTGGATCATCAAAATGCAGCCTCTTTGAAGTACTCTTTGGCTCTAATGGATCCTGCATTCAAACACAAAAGTGAAACCCCAAGTTATAGTACTTAATTTATATGGTTTCTACAAATAAAAATTAAAAATTAAAAATCATAGTCAACAATAATAAATAAATAAATAACTAAAATTGAAATCTCATGTACCTTGCCTCTCTGTCTCCTCACGCAGACATGAGACCTAATATATGTCCTTGGTAGCGAAGGGACAATGCCACCAATGTTGACTATGACTTGTATATGTTTGTGAACATGAGATTGATCTATGAGTTATACTATTTAATGTTAAATCCTTGGTAGCAAATATATGTTTACAAAATAATTGAATTAACATTAAAACTTACCTGTGTAATACCCCAAAAATGGGCTATAAGTTCATTAATCTCCTATATCTACAAATCGAATGAAATCAACATCGAAGTCCTAACCTAAGGCACATCTAAACATCATCGAATCCTAATTGATTATCTTAAATTCTGCATCGGGGAATATTCCTAGCAATATTCCTAATTATCTTAATTATCTTTAATTTAATGATTATTTGGCGATAAATCACATTTATCCTAAGTTTGATTAATTGAATATTTTCATATTTAATTAATTAGATTTAATATCTTGCCACTTAATTATGTAATTAAATTTAATTCTATCTATTATTAATTGTATTATTTAATTTTGACAATAAATCTAATATCTTATGAATAATTGATTAAATTCTTATTTAATTAATTAAAGCAAGTTGTCATTATTTAATAATATAGTTTTTAATAAAAGTTTGATAAAATAGTTAATTAACCCATAAATTAATTATTTTATTTCAAAAATCAGTTAAGTTAAGAATAAATCACTTTATTTATTTATTAAATCATAATTATCCATGTGCACATTCAAGGACCAGTTAAACTCAAATTGGAAAATCAATGCAAGTTGTTAGCTTTTTGAAACTCAACATCTTTTTGAGTTTTAAAGTTGATCTAAACTTCTAATTCAAGTTGAACTGTGTGTTTGCATGATTTTTGTGACTTAATTATCTTTATTTAAAAATAACTCAAAAATCAAGCTGAGTTATTTGAGTGATTTATAGCTTTTTCTCATGCACCTCCAAAGCCCTGGATTTCTATAAAACCAAGGCCTCAGCTCTTCATAATTCATCTCTCAAATTTGCATCCACAGAATCTCATATTTTTGCATCCTCACGCTGTCGAATTGGAGGACAAGGAATCAAAGCTTATTGTGAATCAAGGCTATTGTGAGATCAATCTTGTTTTTGCATTCATATTTCATATCATTGTTAGATCATTTTAGCAGATCAATTTCATATAGATTAGATTTCACATCAAGTTTTTATCATTCTTATTGCATAGAAAATATCAAAAAAATAGATTAATTGCATTCATATTTCATATCAGTTTTGCATTCAAATCCTTCATTTAGGTGTCATCTAGGTCACTGATCTCGATAACAATCTGAGAACATTAATCTCGCACCTACTAGAAGGCAGTAAATCGCTTGGTTAAATTAGATTTCAATTTTGCATGATTTTGATTTTTGCTAACCTCTAATGTTTTACTGAAGTGTTGTGTCTATAGATCAGGTACAATTTTCACACACACATTTCTAGCACCCACCGTGGGGCAACCCACCTTTACATGCTAGTTTTGATTTTTTTTGGAGCTAAAGCCCTAAAGTTTCAAAGATTTAATTTTATCTCTCAAACAGTTTAGATTTTTGCTCTATAAATTTTTTTGTAGGTTATACATATATCAGAGAAGCTACAATAAAAAATTTAGAATTTTCGGAGATGTTTTGTATTTTTAATAATTTTTTCTTGAAATTCCATAAAAAATTAACATCAGACGCAAATCAGCATATTTTTTAGAAATTTTTATATTTTCAGAAAGCTCTATAAATTCTACAAGGGTTCAATTCTTTGTATTTTAAATTTGGACACAATATAATAGGTCAAATAGTCAATTTACAAAAATTAGTCTATTTTGATAAAATGGGACTCTAGGGCACAAATGAAGAGATTTTTCTAAAATTTTTACATTTTTAGAAAAATCTCTATTTTTTAGTAGGGGTCTCTATTTTTAATTTCTATTTTTGTGGCCAAAATCATAAAAAAACAATCATATCTTCTTGACTAGGTCAAATGCAGCAAAAAAAATAAAGTTTTGTGATGGGTATGCACTTATTTTTTTACATGGTTCAATGAATGATGAGTTGTCATTTGGGTTAAGTTTTGGTTATTATTGCTGATAATAATTGATTTTTAGAGCTAACCCTATGGTTTTCATAAGTTGAATATATGTTGCATATATTGTTTGCTTGTTTGCTTGTTGGAGAGTTCGTCACTTGCTTGCATGGAAAAGCTCAACAAGAATTGCTAAAAATCAAGTAAAATCTACTAAGCATGTTGCAAAGATCCCAGGTATTCTCCTTCATCTAATAACATTTCAATTTGGGCTTAAAATAAATCTCTCATGTGTCTAGCTTGGGTGATTCTTTTCATGCTTTTGTTTTACACACTTGCATAATTGATACTAGGTTGTGACACCTTAAGTATTTATTAGCAGTCTTAGATTACTTGTGATTGATCTTGATTTCTATCTTGGGTTATTGGACTTGCTAATCCATAGGCCCCTCATTCCGCCCCATGGTTGCAATCTCAGCACCATAAAGGGGAGGGGTCAACATGATAGAAGCGTTAAGTGTTCCACTTGGCAACCCTTTTGTGCTTTTAGGAACTCACTTGTTTTCTAAGTTGGGGACTCATTTTTAGCTTGTGTGAGGTGTTAAGTGTTCCACCTTGTGGACTCATCTCATATTCGCTTTAAGCATTAAGTGTTCCTCTTTCTACTTTTTGGATACTTTTGGTAGATTTGCTTTTGGAAACATACATCTATACTCACATAGTAATTAGGCCCTATGAACACTATTCATTATTCTTGAGAGATTGGATTCCCAGTGAAATCCTTCTTGATGAAAGAATCCTTGTAGGTGTATGTGACTGAATGTGACCTCTAAATCAGGCACAACACAACATGGTCATTATTCACTTGATAGAATTCAAGAGAGAGTATGAAGAACTCAATCCAAATTCCATGGTGAGGTGACCTGTTGCCTCCTATGTGAATGGGGTGTTTGAATACTCTCAGAACGAGAGCCAACAGCCGGGAGACCAATTCAACAATGGAGGATTTGAAAGCAATAAAGATGAGCAAGATGAAACTAAGCTAAGAATGAATGCAATTAATCTAAAAAACTTTGAAAGAAATATGAAATGCAGATTTTTATTTGATTTTGAAATAAAGATGATATTAGACTAAGAACAAGTAAGAAAATTTAATCTAAATGTGAAATGCAATTACACTAATATGAGAAATTAAACTAGATAATGCAATAAAAGATCTTTGAAAACAATGAATCAAATGAGACTAAAAAAAGCTATAGTAAGGATGCTCTCAAAAATTGCTCTCTTGAATGAGAAAAAGAGGTTCATTAAATAGACCAAGCCAGAAGAGGAATGAAGAGTTTCTTGATTTGAAACGGTGGACTCTTCACTCCTAATTGAGACAAAAAGACAAGAATTATTTAATTAAAAGAATGAAATTTGCCACATGTGGGGAGGTGACCTTTCGAGTAATTTGAATTATTAAATTCAAATAAAGAGGTGTCCATTCAATTAACTAAATATTTATTAATTCCTTTTTAAGGGTAATTAGCCAAAGGGGTAGATTTTTAATTTAATTAGAAAGCACATAGGACTTTACAATTAAATTAATGTATCATAGAGATAATTTAGCTAATAAAATCAAAGAGACTTAGGAATTAATTTTAGTGTTTGATTATTGCAATTTATGGTCTTTGCAATTGACATCAAGTCAAATTAAGTCAGGTAGGAGAGAGAAAATTGCCTAGGGAACTAGGACTTTGGTGATGTAAAATCAAGATAATGCACCAAAATTGATGAAATTAAATAGGTGTCAATTTTGGGGTATTACATTTTCCCCTCTTTGAATTGATGTGCGAACAATGCGTTGATTCAAAGAATAGTCTGAAGTGATAGATCAAAGCAGATCAAAGCATGAATTTTTCGAAGTCTAAGTTAGATTGCGAAGACAACAATCTTTAAAAGAGAACTGGAATTGGGGTTAGATTGCCCCCAATACCAATTGATGAAGATGCAGATTTAGGACTATCTCCAAATCAGGGTTAGATTGCCCCAATACGAAGCTTAGTCCTCTGAGACCCAGGTTAGATTGCCTAGATAACGGTCTAAAAGAGATTTTGAGAGTCATCTCCAGAACAAAGATTGACTCCCAGGAATTAGGGTTAGATTGCCCCAATACCCAATAGATTTCAAGAACCATCTCCAGAATGAAGAATGATCCTTGAGGATCTGAGTTAGATTGCTC
The DNA here is from genome assembly GCA_027943335.1 of Chamaecyparis obtusa. Classification (NCBI taxonomy): domain Eukaryota; kingdom Viridiplantae; phylum Streptophyta; class Pinopsida; order Cupressales; family Cupressaceae; genus Chamaecyparis; species Chamaecyparis obtusa. Next base: position 720,400 of record BSBK01001426.1, on the reverse strand, counting down.
AGATACCTAAGAGATAGATTTCCAAATAACAAGATGCGAGCTGTGAAGATGCCCCTAGCAATGAGGACTGATGATTCAAATCAGACTGATTCAAGAATAGATTCGACAAGATTCAAATGATGTAATCATCCTGCCCCCTCGGGAGCGAAATTGAAAGATGACATGTCAGAAAGATGATAAACAACAAGAGATTGCAGAGCAAAAGTAATTAGACTAGATTCGCGAAGCTATAGAAGCAAATCAGAGCAAAGCAGAGGTCTTGTTGACCAAGTTTGACTAGGTTGACCATGGTTGACCAAATTTGACTTGAGTTGACTTTGATGAAAAGAGAAAAGATTTGAGAACATGATGCAAAGATGAGGATCTGGCAAGAAGATGACACCAGAAGGCTGACTGCACAAGCATTCGATCCAGAAGGAGTCCAATATTTAAAACATGATTTTGAGCCACTTAGAGATGTCAGATTTCAATTTCGATCCTGAAAAAGGATGCAGCCAAGATGAGACTGGGACAAAAGATGAGAACCTTTGATGAGCAAATCTAGAAGAAAGAAATCAAGAGAGCAACAAGAAAGCACTCCAAATGTAAGCCTAGAATGAAAGATGCAAGTCTAAATGCAGGCCTAGGATGAACAAATGCAATCCTCTGGACTCGGCTGTTGGACTCATCGTATTTATCATCATTGAGTTTGTTTAAGCATGGGACAATCGCAAGATGCCATACAATCCTCACTAATATCACTATCATGAGAATATGAATATGACATGAGTCTTAGGTTTGTCAGAATAAGATGTAAGCATTAAGGCACAAGAAGCTAGAATGACCTGAACACCTATTCCTTTTAATCTAGCAAGTTAACATAAGCATTAGAGAATAAATGCTAGAATGACCTGAATGTCTCTTGCGAACAAACACACCAAGCACGTAGGAGTTCCTTCTTTTGCCAAAGATTTCTCGCAGTGACCCTTACGTTCACTTAACAGGATGAGCGTTTACAATTTCACCAGTAGCAGAAAGAAGTCACTCAAAAGACAAGGAGAAGAACCAACCTCACCAAAGCATCCATATAAAAGGAGTCGAGGTACGCATGGCCATCCAATACGAGATAGAGGCTCTTATAGACGGACACCCCTCTTAAATGAATTCTTTGGATCATTGGAACTAAACCAACAAACAGAAAGCAAAAAAAGCAAAGCAAACAAACACTCAAAGAAAACAAAGCTCAGCAAGCCTCAAAGGAACACACATTTAGTTTAAGTTTCAGTTTAAGTTCGTGTTCAAGCGGATTGAAGACAATTCGGAAAGATAACGTTCGAAGTCTCAATGAGATAATGACAGTAGGTAGACGTAATGAGAATCACTGGTGATTGATAAAAGGGAGAAATCCTGAAGAAGAGAGATCGAACGAAAGCTAGGTATCCGCAGGTAGGCATAGTGGGAACCACTGGTGACCAATGCTCAAAAAAAAAAGTTTCTGAAAGTGATAGGACAATGCCCCCTAGACCAGGCAGGTGCCCCCAAGTGTGAACCAGTTCCAATCCATAAAGAGTCGAGCAAAATCTTGAAGACACTAAAAGCAAGGCATGAGCTAGCAAACCAAAGCAGGAAACAAACTAAAGCAGGAAAGCAGGAAAACAAACTAAAGCAGGAAAGGAAGGAAACTAAAGCAGGAAACTAAGAGCCAAGTGACGCTGAGATGAGATGTTACTTCAGGAAAACAAGAGGCACCTGTTTACCAGGTTTTCACCATCTTGGCAGAGATTCTATTTTTGCTACCATGACGCCTGTTTACCAGGTTTTCATCAATGGCACATTTTTCTCTTTTTCAATTTTTTTGTAATTTTCTCTTTTTTTTAATTTTTTTTATATTTTTTTTGAATATTTCATTTTTTTTGTATTTATCATTTTTTGATTTTTTTTTTTGTATTTTTGAAATTTTCTATTTTTTTTGTATTTTTCACATTTTCTATTTTTTTTTGTATTTTTTTCAAATTTTCTATTTTTTTTTGTATTATCAAGGCACCTGTTTACCAAGTTTTCACCAGGATAATAGATACATCAAAGCACCTGTTTGCCAGGTTTTCACTAAGATGATCATTTTTTCAGGACATTTTGCAATTTTTAGGATTTTTGAGCATATATCATTTTTAGGATTTTTTCAGGACCAATAAGTATGTACATGAGCATATTGAGAATTTCAGGTGTAGAACTTCTTCAAATGAAGAGCGTTGATCGGCTCTTTGAGTTTCTCTCCTTCAATGGTGATCTCTGGAGACACAGTCATTTGTAGTAGTAGCCAGCTGAGAAGTTGCAGAATCAGAACCAGATGTTGTAGCAGTAACAAGAGAACCAACCAGTAGTGTCCAACAGTCAAGAGATCCATAGTCAAGGAAAGACCACTTAAGTGAGACCCACAAATATCCTCATGGACACACCTTAACTCTTCGTCAGATTTCCCACGCTCTAAACGCTTAGGAAGAGTACATTCTAGATTTTTCTTAGTCATGCCATTAGTAATGAGGAGATGCTGATATGCACTTTGGGACAAGGCAAGATGGAGTGAAGAGTGTAAAGTATGAGAGGCAAGGGTGATGGAATGGAGGGAAGCATGAGAATTTTGGAAGCTCAAATGGCAACTTTGATTTTTTCTTTCTTTGGAATCCACATAGCTTTTGAAATTTTTCTTCTTTACTTTGAGGTGCTTTTGATGACAATGCCTGTAGAATGGATTTCGAGATCCATTTTTTATTTTATTTTTTGGCTTTTGATTGTCTTCTTCTTTTTGAGGACCTTTGCGGTCTTTTGAACACCTTTGTTTCTTTCCTTTCTTCGTAGTCACATGTCGATTACATGGGACATGGTGACCTTGAGATATAAGTGGATTCTCATTATTTTTGTTTTTATGTTGCACATCCAAGTTACTTCCAAAAGACTTAGGAATGATGGATGAAAAAGGCTTATATGACTGGTTTAGGTGGAGAAGTGGAAATGGAAGTGGATGGGCCACTTTTCTGGGAGATGAAGAGGGAAGAGAAATCAATGGGATGGGCTCAAGTGCAAATATATCAATATCATCCTCATCATTTATGAATGCATTAGATAGATCAAGAAAGTAATCTTCCATAGAGCATTGTTGATTGTGAGTCATCTTAGAAGAGTCAGATAAGTTTGGAGGAATATTATGTGAGCCTAACCAAGATGGTCTATTCCAAGAGTTAGGTCCCCTTTCAGGTGGTAAGAGTGCACGAATAGGAACCATTTCAATTCTGGATCTACCAATATTCCATGAAGCTGTAACAGAATGGGATCTTACATACCCATGATTTGCTGGAGTAGTAGGAGTATAGCTTGGAGTAGATGGCCTAGGAGCCATAGGAATGATCTCCACAGGAGGGTGGAAAGGATCATCATTAATAGCTTGATCTGGAGGATCATAACTTTCTCCTCTTTCTGAGTTGTTAAGACTAGCATATAGGTGTATAGCATCAACTGGTATTTTTGTAGTAGCATCTGATATGGAGTCTGATTCAGCTAGAGACATAGTCAGAGGTAGACTTTCTTCATCACTATCATCTGTCAAAGGAAATGTTTCTTCAACAGCATGATCTTGTTCAGTAGTAGAAGTAGCAGAGTAGTCTGGAATAGGCATACCTTGAGGCATACCCAAGAGGAGGGAAGCATCCAACAGTTGCTCCCAATCAGTATGTGTGCCATTGGAGTTGGCAATAGTAGGAGTCTATTCAATAGCAGAAGTGGTGGAACAATCTAGAGTAGGCATACCCCAGGGCATACCCAAGATAAGGGAAGCATCCAGTAGTTGCTCCCAATTAGTATGTGTATCATTGGAATCAGCAGTAGTAGGATTTTGTTCAACAGTAGAAGTGGTAGAACAATCTAGAATAGGCATACCTTGAGGCATACCAAAGATAAGGGAAGCATCCAAAAATTGCTCCCAATCAGTATGTGTGCCATTAGAGGCAGTGACATATTCAGTAGTAGCTGCAGTAGTAGAAATCTGTTCAGTAGAGTGTATAAAATCCTCCTGGTGAGGACCACGATCATGTTCTTGAAGCACTTGAGAAGGTAGATAAGACTCTTTCTGGTAGTCTGAATCAAAATTTTGATTATTCAAAGGTCTTTCATAAGTCATAGGCTGAATTTGTGTTTTTTCATTATCCGAATCCTTGCATGAGTGAAAGTTGTAGCTAGGTTGGTCAAGCTCATCACTCTGATAGTTAATACCAAATCTATCTTCAGAAGGTTCCTCATAGGAATGTGGAGATGGAGGGAGAGTTGTCAATGACAAGACAGACTCAATCTGATATTCCCCCATGCCAATATCTTTGATCTTCAAGGTCTTTTCTATTTCTTTTAGCTTAGCATCATAGAACTCAATGGACTCTCTATTGGTGGGGACAAAGTTGTCTGTCATTTTGGTAAGCATCTTAGCAGAGCAAGTATTTTGGCTAGCACTATTTTCAATGAGGATGTGAGGGATACTCTTGGGGCCTATCATAACTTCAGTGTGCAGGAGAGCATTATGCGGGTGGCTTAGCAAGTGATCGTCTTCCTCAGAGAATGATAAATAATGAGGTGAGGTCAAATGACCCACCATAGATTGAAACTGGTCAAGATTGAGATCTTTGGGGACGTTTGCCTTAGTGAGGGCTTTATCCATAGATAGTTTTGGTCTGGATATCGAAGGTTCGGGACCTTTGAGAACAATCTTTGCATGAGATTGAGGGATAGCGTTCGCACAAGCTAGAGATTTTGTGGAGTTATACGAGGGAGACGCAAGGCCTCGCAAGATAAAGGGAGTTTTGGGTTTAGGAGTATCCTCGCTCCTTGGAGCAATGATCATGTCAGAGTGAGAGATCCAAGGTTTGTTTCTAGCAAATCTAGAAGGCGGTTGAGCTTCTGTTGTAGCCTTCTTAGTGGCTTTGATCGTTTGTATGTTAGAGCTGAGATTGAAAACCAACTTTGAAGGTTTTGGCATGTTAGAGCTGAGATTGAAAACCAACTTTGAAGGTTTTGGATCTCCCATCTTGTTGATAGGTTCAAAAGGATCAATAGGTTTAATTTTAGAAAGTGACCCTTCAGAGTCTTGCTGGTCTTCAAACAATGGGTTATAATATTCTTGAAATAGTAAGTCAGACTATATCTGAAACAATGGATTGTAATGCTCTTGGAATGAGGAGGAATGTGAGGATCTCTCACAAAGTTTAGATTTCATAACAAATTTAGGAATGACCTATGTCTTGATTATGATGTTTACTTAAATCTTGATCAGTATTCTGAACGGGATAAGTCTTGCCACTTTGAGTCGTGACAGTCATAGACAAAGATGTAACGAGCAAAGATTTAGGATAAAGCTAGACTCTGTCTCAAAGATAACGAAAGGAGATAAATGGCTAGAACAGCCAAGATGCAAGATGAACCTGGTACGAATTGTCAAAAAGAGATGGGTAGAACAGCTGAGATAAGACAATCGCAACACAAGGTACAAGAGCACTATGAGATAAGGTAGACTAATGAGAGACAATACGAGTCAAAGCAAAGATCGATCGATTCCTAACTCAGGACAACCAGTTTCTGATGGTGAACGATAGGAAAATAGAAAAATAGATCATGAACAAAAAGGCAGATCAGATTTATGTCATTGATCAAGCACATAAGACAACAATCAAGGAGTTCAATCAAACAGTCTTCAAGCAATGGGCAAGGGACAAAGCAACCTTGCGCACGAACAGGAATAGTGACTTAGTATTTCTACTCCCTAAGGACTCTACTTGTGTATGTTCTTGAGAATGTTTTAGCAGACACTTAAAACACAACAACATCCTAGCAAGTTGTCTACAAGGATATACATGGCTTTTCTAAAGGGAGTCCTCGATATACGCAAGGTACGTGAGGCCCAAATCCATAGATGAGAAGAATTTGAAATCACACAGTCGGGGGGAGATGGTAACCCAAATCTCCTCCTTCACTTCTCAAATGTATAAAGTTCTTTGAGGCTTAGCCAAGAGTGAAATCTAACTCATTCCCAAGAGAGGTGTCTTTGGATTCACCTCTTGATATTTATACTCCGCCGGAACACGGGAGTTAAGGTCGTCCCTTGAGGTGATGAAATCCCCAAGAAGGCCTTCTAAAAATAAAAAAGTAAGTAATTCACTATCAAAAGTATTGGGAAGCACTAAAGGTGGTGCATTTAACCCTTCAAGTAAATGTGAGGTGAGTCCACAAAGTGGTGCATTTAACTCCTCACACAAACTCAAAGTGAGTCCACACCCTAGAAAACAAGTGAGTTCCAAAAAGCACAAAAGGGTTGCCAAGTGGAACAATTAACGCTTCTTTCCTATAGACCCCTCCCCTTTAATGTGGCGCTGGGATTGCAACCACAGGGCGGAAATGAGGGGCCGGCGGATTAGCGAGTCCAATAACCCAAGATAGAAATCTAGATCAATCACAAGTAATCTAAGACTGCTAATCAATACTACTCATAAGTGCAAGAGGATTTGAATCATGGAATATTTAACTTTCCAAGTAAACATGAAGTGAGTCCACAAAGTGGTGCATTTAACTCTTCATGTAAACTAAGAATGAATCCATGCCCTAGATTACTCAATGAAATATTTTGATATTTGAAACCAAGAATTACTTAATGTTTAAACACAAGCATTTACTTAAACACAAACTTGTATGAAAGTAAATCTATTTTCATTCATTTCCCATTAAGAGCATCAATTAAAATGTGTTCTATGAAAGCATGTAAACGCTCAAGCCAAACACATGAGAGGTTGAATTTTAATCCCAAAGTCTAAATGTTATAGAGATTTTAAGAACTCACCTTAGGTCCAAAGATCTGCAATCCAGCATTTAGCACACATTCGAAAGTATATAATCAAGACAAATCAATGGCAAACCGTAAGATATGTAACATTTCTATCTTCAAGACGGTCTTTAAAGATTGATTTATTTGACCCATAAAATCACAATATTAAAATTTCTGGAAAGAATGAAGTTTTTAGCCAACATCAAGAACTACTATTTCCCAAGATTACAAGGTCTTATGATTCAATTTGGTTCCCCAAACAATAACCTTTTCAGACTACCATTTTTTTGTCATAAACCAGATTTAAAACAACAGGCCCTGCCTAGGGAGTCACATATCTTTCTCAAAAATAATTCAAATAAAACCAAACCAATTTCAAAGTAACTATTAATGAATCTAGTTTCCAAATATGTAAGCCATTTATTTTTTCCATTCATAAATCATTTTCTAAGAATAAATCATTGCCTGCAACTCCAATACAGATTGTTAAAAACTAGTTTTCACTCAAATGCCCATAACTTTCACAAATCTACATGAAAATGACTCAAACAAAAAGTAAATGAAAGCTTATTCACATATCTTTCCAATTAATATTATTATAAATCCTGATTCTTCATAATTTGTCCATACCAGACATTTCAATCTGACTGTATTCAGAGAATCTCAAATCTGCAAATACCCACTTTCACCAAAATGATCATAACTTATTCATTTTTGTATAAAAATGAACCAAACAAAAATAATTAGAAATAGGATTCATCATTCTATCCATCCATTACTATATTATAAGGTTTTCAGACTGTAAATGGTCGTACAAAACCTAAAACCAATACTAAAACTAAAAAACCAATCAAGAATGAGGCTAGAAATTTATCTTTTCTGCCCCACGGTGGGCGCCAAAATGTATGTGACTGAATGTGACCTCTAAATCAGGCACAACACAACATGGTCATTATTCACTTGATAGAATTCAAGAGAGAGTATGAAGAACTCAATCCAAATTCCATGGTGAGGCGACCTGTTGCCTCCTATGTGAATGGGGTGTTTGAATACTCTCAGAATGAGAGCCAACAGCCGGGAGACCAATTCAACAATGGAGGATTTGAAAGCAATAAAGATGAGCAAGATGAAACTAAGCTAAGAATGAATGCAATTAATCTAAAAAACTTTGAAAGAAATATGAAATGCAGATTTTTATTTGATTTTGAAATAAAGATGATATTAGACTAAGAACAAGTAAGAAAATTTAATCTAAATGTGAAATGCAATTACACTAATATGAGAAATTAAACTAGATAATGCAATAAAAGAGCTTTGAAAATAATGAATCAAATGAGACTAAAAAAAGCTATAGTAAGGATGCTCTCAAAAATTGCTCTCTTGAATGAGAAAAAGAGGTTCATTAAATAGACCAAGCCAGAAGAGGAATGAAGAGTTTCTTGATTTGAAACGGTGGACTTTTCATTCCTAATTGAGACAAAAAGACAAGAATTATTTAATTAAAAGAATGGAATTTGCCACATGTGGGGAGGTGACCTTTTGAGTAATTTGAATTATTAAATTCAAATAAAGAGGTGTCCATTCAATTAACTAAATATTTATTAATTCCTTTTTAAGGGTAATTAGCCAAAGGGGTAGATTTTTAATTTAATTAGAAAGCACATAGGACTTTACAATTAAATTAATGTATCATAGAGATAATTTAGCTAATAAAATCAAAGAGACTTAGGAATTAATTTTAGTGTTTGATTATTGCAATTTATGGTCTTTGCAATTGACATCAAGTCAAATTAAGTCAGGTAGGAGAGAGAAAATTGCCTAGGGAACTAGGACTTTGGTGATGTAAAATCAAGATAATGCACCAAAATTGATGAAATTAAATAGGTGCCAATTTTGGGGTATTACAGTAGGTAGGGAGGATACTTAGTGCATTTCACATTCAACTTGGTTAGTGCATCTTCTCTTATTGATCGATACATTCTCTCCCAGGAGAGGTTGATAGATCACGTGGGGTTGACATCACGAGCTTTGGTGAATCAAAATTGGTTAGTGTGTCTTCCCTTATTGATTGATACATTCTCTCTTCGGAGAGGTTGATAGATCACGTGGGGTTGATATCATAGACCTTGGTGAGACAAACTTTGTCTTAGCGTGTCGGATTAATCTGCTTGCTTTGTTTGGGTTAAAAGTGAAGAGGTATCAAAACCTTAGATCTGGAGCCAAGTCCCCTTGTGGTATCATACTGTGAGTCACCTTTAGAGAGGGTTAACCATAGCAGACAATCCCTTCACAGGGAAAATTGTGTTGACAGAACCTCAAGCGGTAATAGCCATTTTCGTCATGGTAGTGACAGATGCTATATAAATGTCCTTGTGGAAGAAATCTCCACGGGTATGGTTCATTGTTGGGTTGTTAGATCTCCCTAGCAGCTTCTGAAGATTAAGTTCTCAGACTGTGTCAAAACCCTGGTGCACCGGGATTGGAGTTCACCCCTTTGGATCATAAAAGTTGCAGAGTCAAACCATTACTAAAAACCCTAGCGAGGCCAAATTTTCATTTTATAGGGTATATGTGCGTTATTACAAAACATTTTTAGAACATACACAATTAGCGCTTCTAAGGATTAGAACAAATAAGTCACTTGATTGTTCATGCACAAGGTTGCTTTTGCCCTTGTTCATTATTTTCAAACATGTTTGAAATCACTTGCTTGCTATTTTGTGTGCTTGCTTATCTATCTGGTTATAGAAAATGAACAAACCTGTTACAATCCTCAAATCTAGACATTGAAATTTGCAAACGATTCAAAACTGAAAACTCAAAATTTGCAAAATCTAAAGTAAAATTCTTTTCTGGAGTCAAAAGTCATCTCAGGAGGTCAGAAAGTCATATGAGTTTTCTCAAAGTGTCATTTCATTACAACCCATCTGTCGTATGATTGGGTACCCAATGTCGTACAAGTTTCCATGCCAGCAAATTCTCAAAGTCAAAATCTTGCAACTGTCGTATGAGATTTTCAAGTGTCATTTCATTACTGCCCAACTGTCGTATGGTAAAGAACATAGTGTCGTACGAGTTTCCATGCCAGCAAATTCTCAAAGTCAAAATCTTGCAACTGTCATACGAGTTTTTCCAAGTCTCGTTTCATTACAACCCATCTGTCGTATGATTGAGTACCCAGTGTCGTATGAGTTTTCATGCCAGCAAATTCTCAAAGTCAAAATCTTGCAACTGTTGTATGTTACTGTCAACTATCGTTTCATTGCTACCCAACTGTCATATGATTAAGTACCCAGTGTCGTACGAGTTTTCATGCCAGCATATTTCAAAAAGTTAAATCCTACTTACAACTATCGTACAAGTTTTTCAACTATCATTTCATTTCCTACCAACTGTCGTATGAGTCTACAGAGTGTCGTTTGGAAAAATTTTGAAAAGTTGTCAGAAAATTGTCAGAATTGCTAGATATTTAGCTTTTTTAGCCTATTTCCAGAATTTATCGAACAAATCACTATGTCAAGAACAGAGCAATAGCTATTGAGAATCAGTACACATGTCTCAAAGAATTAGTACACAAGAGGAAGAAGCTCTAATCACCGCTATGATGAAGCAGCTGCAAGCTATGTAAGTCCAGCTTGACAAACTTGAGAAAAAAAAGGAACATAAAGAGTTCTCCATGGAAACTCTATGCTCTTTTCCATTTGATAAAGACTTGTACATGTCACCATGCCCTCAGAAAAAATGTGAGCAACGTGACAACCCTTATGATACCTCTTCCATAGAGAGTGACACATCAAGCTTTGGAGACTATGATGACTATGATGATAGACAATGTAATGATACCTATGACACCTCTGTTCCTAAGAGTCCTCCTCGTTGTGTGTTCCTACTTACTATAAATGGGCCGTCACATTGGATAGATCGTGATGGTAATCCATATGATTCTAATTTTGAAAGAGATTTTGATGGCTTTTGTGGACAATACCTTGATTATGATCCATCTACTACTGCTGAGGACTATAAAATGCATCGTGCTAGCTTGAAACATCAGTATTATAAGAATCCTTCTCCTAAAGACTCTCCTGCTGAAAATAAAGATTATCCTCTCAAGAAAGGTCATGTTAATGTTGAACCTTTGTCTAGTGATGGTTCCCTTCCATCCCCTACTTCCTCCAATACCCATACATTTCCTAAAGCTTCCGAGTCTTTCAAATCTTTCACAAAACCTTCATCCGACACAAGCCCTGATACTTTTCATGCGGTTCCCTATAGTTATCCTCCAGAGCTACCTCTTAAAGAAACTCAAGCTAACCTTCACTTGGGTGCAAATACTTTCAATAATGATAAACCTAAAGAGCCTAAGCCTTCATATGCTATAATCCCTACTTCAGCTAGTCCTCCACCATCTCTTCCAAAGTCATCCATACAATCCCAACATGCTTCCTTGTCCTTAGAAGTGGCTCCATGTCAAGAGGACTCTAAAAATGATGAAGAAAAGAACATAAAGAAAGATCAAGATCAAGAACCCTCCATGTCATCCACTCCTTTTCCCAGTGTCTCTTATCCACTTCATGGTTCTTTTGATCCTGTACCCCTTTTTCATGCATTCCACTATGTCTTAAGTCTTCTCCTAAGCAAGATCAAGTTACTACATACACCGTGGAGCCTATTGACAATCAAAATAACCTTACTACACTTGCGCTTTCTAAAGATGATACTTCCATTAAGGTTGATAAAAATGGTGTTGTTACTTTCAATGTTAAGCCTATTGAAAATCAAAAGAAAAATTATGTGCTTGTGCTATCCAAAGATCCTTGTCAAGATCAAAGTTTTCCATCTTCTTGTTCTACCACTCCATGTTCATTTCCACTTTCTACTCTTCCTAAGTCTTTGCAAGCTTTGAACAATCATATCAAAGAAGGTGATCCTATTCAAGATGTTCATGATTCTATTGAAAATCCTAATGCTCACTCTAAAGATGTTGATATCCTTGGTTGTCATATAGATGCTGATGAACTTATTGATTATCCTTTTGCGTCTTCCACTTCCATCCTTGGACCTCTTCCACCACTACAATGGGGTTCATGTCTACCTTCCATCTTGGGTCCTTATGTCCCTTCACTTTCCCCTCCTAAATCTCCTAATTCGTCATCCATCTTTGGTCCTTACATCCCTCCATCTCCCATCTTTCCTCAAGATCAACATAGATGCATACCCTTGAATCCTTTTCATCCACCCACCCATCTAAACTAGTCATATCCTCCTTCTTCCACAAGTCCCAAGTCTTTTGGAAGTAACTTGAATGTTCAATACAAGAAAAATAAGCAATACAAGAATCCATCAAAAAGAGAAGATCACCATGTCTCCTCTAATCGACACGGAGGCATAAATTCAAAAGAGATATCTAAGAAAAAAACTACAAGACAAGTATGGGTTCCAAAATCCATCATTGAAGATATTATCTCTAGATCATCAAAAGGAAATAAAAAGCCTATGGCTATATGGATTTCAAAGTCTCTCTTGAAAGAATCTGGTGTTGAGAAAAAAGTTAAGTTGACATTCAAGCTTCCAAAGGCTTCCACTTCATCTCCCTCCAAAAATATTCTTCCATTCCATGCACCTAAACCACAACCTCTACTAAACATTCACCATATTCCTTCACGTATTCTTTCATTCATGATTCCTCCATCCTCTCGCCACCCTTCAAGGTATGTGTTGATGTTGAACTTGCCTTCCTTTCCATCTACCCTTTCACAATCCTTCCATACATTATCCTTCTACCTTCTATCATTTTTTCTCATTTGCCTATTCCTCCTATCTTCCAACCTCACTCGCTTTACATAAAACCTTATCCTCCATTTTTCTCTTCCATCTCCCTTTCCCTATCAGCATCTTTGAGCATATCATTTTGATTCCTTGGCATATCATGGTTTATCCTTTCAAGGAGCATTATCTAAAAAGCTTGCCTTCTTCCAAAAAAAAGGAAATGAGAAATAAAAATGAAAAAGAAAAAAAGTGCCTTGGTGAAAACTTGGAAACAGGCGTCTTGGTAGCAAAAATAGAATCTTTGCCAAGATGGTGAAAACCCGGCAAACGGGTGCCACTTATTTCAAAATGCTCCATCTATCAGTGCAATCTTGGTCTTTTCCAGCTTTCAATTTTGCTTTAGTTTGTACATATCTCCCGGTTTGTTTCTGCATTTCTTGTTCTCAATAAGTCGGTCTGTACACCACTCAGCTCAAGCGTCTGTATCCTATCAATGCTTAAAACTTAAGGGCAATCAATGTCATATCCTATGGTCTCCCATGTATCTGATACATGTCATATCTAGTCAGAGTCCTTTGAAGCTTCATGTGAGTCAGTCAGTCTATCTTGTATCCAGAAAGGATTTTGCATCTACAACAATGCAATCAAAACATCAAACTAAAAATAATCTCTTCTTTTTCATGCTTTTCTCTCCTTGTATTCTTACTGATTTGCATTGAGATTTTTGCATATTGTGTCCCTTCGAGCTCTTCGATGATGTCCTTTACAGGATTTAGAGAGTGATGACTAGGAGCATAATCTTTTCTTTATCTTCTGCTTGTATGTGAAAATCTAACAACTTTGAAAATTTTGGATTGAAATGGTGTCTGACTGTAAGAGCCTCTATCTCAAATTAGATGGCCATGCGTACCTCGACCATTGATACCCAGAAAATTCAAAGAAGTTTGATCTAACTATTATCTTTTTGAGTGAGTTCTTTCTCCTATTGTGAATGCGATCTTACCTAAGGATGTGAACGATAAAGGGTCACTACGGGTAATTCACATCAGATTTAGAATGATCTCTTGACTGTTTGATGTGTTTTTCAATGCAAGGCGTATTTAGGTCATCATGATGTTCATGTTTTGATACTTATACAAATTGCTATATCAAAATGGACATGATATTCAGGTCATCTTGGCGTTTGTGCCTTGGTGCTTATATCTAATCCGACATTTCGAAAACAAAATCAATATTCATATGTCCATGGTTGCCTAGCCAGTGGGTGTTGTATTGATTTTTGGGCATACAAATCGATATTCATATGTCTATGGTTTCATAGCTAGTGGGCATTGTATTGATTTATCTGGTTACCAAAAAGTTCAATGATGATAACAAATCGACACATGATCAGTGACTAGGTCCTAGGTCTTAGGTTGCATTTCATTTTGCATGTCTCTTTGCATTTTGCATGTTGCATGATCTCACAATGGCTAAATGAACTTCAATGCTTAAACAATTCTTCACATCTAACAAGAGCTGAATCTCACACGAAGGTTCCTCCAATGAAACAGCAAGTAGAATCCTTTTTAGGGATCAAAATCAAAATCTGAGATCATTCATATTATTAACTACTTGCATATTCGACCTTCGATCATCACAGAAATCCATAATTCAACTTAACTGATTATCTTACATCAAACTATCAAAATTTCAACTTGGTCAACTATGGTCAACTCATGGTTTAACCTAGTCAAACTTGGTCTCCAAGACCTCCAAACAATGCAGAATGCATTCCCGGACATGTTTAACCACTTCTCAAATCAATTACAATGCTTTTGAACTCTCAACGCTGACTTTTCTTGTCAGATTTTAATTTTAATCCCGAAGGGGGCATGGTATTGCACATCATTCAAAGTCTGTAATCAAATTCTATCATATCTTCCTCACTAATCAAGACAACAACCATGTCTAGTTACTGATTCATCAAAAAAGTCCTCATCACTCAGGGCAAATCTATCATCACTTGGGGCATATTAGATTCATCGATCCATATCAATCTGGTATTCTCCTAATCTTGTAAACTGTATCAGTTTTTGCAACCATCGGCTCATAGTGTTCTTTCCTTGGTTCTTCGGCAACTGAAGGGTTCGGATGTGATACCTACTAGTTATGCTAAGACAATCGAGTCTAGAACCAGTCACTCACTTCTTAGCAATCCTAAGGTTTGGAATCAGGCATTTTGACACTTTTTCACAATCATAGGTTCATTTGTTGTTATAGTGAACATTATCTTTGGTCATTCAGGACCTATTATCTCCATATCAAATCAATATCAATCAGCATCAGTTTCATATCTTTATCAAACACAGACTATCTTTGAACCACTGCGCTTCACACAGTAATTCAAAGAGGGACAAAATGTAATACCCCAAAAATGGGCTATAAGGTCATTAATCTCCTATATCTACAAATTGAACAAAATCAACATCGAAGTCCTAACCTAAGGCACATCTAAACATCATCGAATCCTAATTAATTATCTTAAATTCTGCATCGGGGAATATTCCTAGCAATATTCCTAATTATCTTAATTATCTTTAATTTAATGATTATTTGGCGATAAATCACATTTATCCTAAGCTTGATTAATTGAATATTTTCATATTTAATTAATTAGATTTAATATCTTGCCACTTAATTATGTAATTAAATTTAATTCTATCTATTATTAATTATATTATTTAATTTTGACAATAAATCTAATATCTTATGAATAATTGATTAAATTCTTATTTAATTAATTAAAGCAAGTTGTCATTATTTAATAATATAGTTTTTAATAAAAGTTTGATAAAATAGTTAATTAACCCATAAATTAATTATTTTATTTCAAAAATTAGTTAAGTTGAGAATAAATCACTTTATTTATTTATTAAATCATAATTATCCATGTGCACATTCAAGGTTCAGTTAAACTCAAATTGGAAAATCAATGCAAGTTGTTAGCTTTTTGAAACTCAACATCTTTTTGAGTTTTAAAGTTGATCTAAACTTCTAATTCAAGTTGAACTATGCTTTTGCATGATTTTTGTGACTTAATTATCTTTATTTAAAAATAACTCAAAAATCAAGCTGAGTTATTTGAGTGATTTATGGCTTTTTCTTATGCACCTCCAAAGCCCTGGATTTCTATAAAACCAAAGCCTCAGCTCTTCATAATTCATCTCTCAAATTTGCATCCACAAAATCTCATATTTTTGCATCCTCGCACTGTCGGATTGGAGGACAAGGAATCAAAGCTTATTGCGAATCAAGGCTATTGTGAGATCAATCTTGTTTTTGCATTCATATTTCATATCATTGTTAGATCATTTTAGCAGATCAATTTCATATAGATTAGATTTCACATCAAGTTTTTATCATTCTTATTGCATAGAAAATATCAAAAAAATAGATTAATTGCATTCATATTTCATATCAATTTTGCATTCAAATCCTTCATTTAGGTGTCGTCTAGGTCATTGATCTCGATAACAATCTGAGAACATTAATCTGGCACCTACTAGAAGGCAGTAAATCGCTTGGTTAAATTAGATTTCAATTTTGCACGATTTTGATTTTTGCTAACCTCTAATGTTTTACTGAAGTGTTGTGTCTACAGATCAAGTACAATTTTCACACACACAACCCGTGTTGAACTTTCTTCAGGAAATATCGGTTGAGTCATTAGCAGTACAAACTGTAGACATGAAAAATTGGCAAAAGGCTTAAATCAATCAAAAGGTGCAATCAAATCATCAAAATAGCATGAAAAATTAATAAATGGGACAAAAGTAATTCAAATCAAAGGAAAATTCAATTAAATGATTAAATAAAGCTTGAAAAGGGGAAAAACACTACGAAATTGATTAAATTCAATTAATGACATAGTTGTTGAAATCAAAAATTAAAATGAACCTCTTACCCTTCATGGCTAAATTTAATTACTTTAATTAATTAATAAATCATAATTTCTCTCAACAAAGCAAATTGGAGACAAAATGGACACAAATCACTCACTTTTGTTGAAATGGTCTAGCCTTTTGAAACCATTTAAATGATTGTTCCCTCCTTGTCCCCCCATTTATGGACAAAGAAAAGCCAATTGACCTTACCCAAGCATAACCATGATCAACTCACTCTACCCCCTACCCTTGGGAAAATCCTATAAGTAGAAAGCATTTTGAGGCATTAAGGATCCACTCCATATCTTTGAATTGTAGCAAAGCTCTTGCAATTTGCATCCACACCACTCACTTGTCAATTTTAATAGCTTAATTGCTTTGATCATAGTAGATTGTTTATCAAATAGAGCTAGAATTTGATTGAATAGATCTTAATTTCATATCATATAGCTTAATTCTCATCTTTAGAGTGTCACTAGTGAGGATCATAGCTGAGAGCCTCATTTACCACTTTATTTTAGAGATCCATGAGATGTTGATAGATTAATTGTGCATTGATTAGATTAGTTCTCACTCTAATTCTTGTTGTTCTTAGTTAATCTTGTAATTTCATGAAGGTGAATAATATCATCACACACAAACCTTTGGCATTCTACCTCCCTCAAACTAGGGGTGACCTACAAATGTCAAATAGATACTTTATACAATCATGACATGATCATATTATATATACTTGATAGTAAAATACACACAAATAAATTTAGAAATATATGTACCATGGGGCTATCACTGTGAATTGAGATGCATGTGACTCTATCGTGGCGAAAGGGTCTCACAACATCATCAGAAACTGCTCTCTGTCAAATAAATCATGTAAATTAAAAATGAGTACACACAACTGACAAGTATACATGTATGCATGAAAAATCTAAATTACTTAATTACCTTCCCCTTGTCAATGCCAAATGCCTGAACCCCCTCACATTGCCCCCCAATGGCAACTGGTCGTGACACTTGCATCAGTATGTATTAAGATGATCATAAAAATTAGAAAAAACATGTATATACTATTATAATAAAAGGAAACCAATGAGTACATTAAAATGTATGTACCATGGAAGTGTCAAGGCCAAATGATATGGCTGAAAGCGTGGACCCCTCCACCTATGCTATCTCCTCCTCTATCATGAACTAAACATAAATGGAACACATAAAAAAACATAAGTGGGAAATTATTATAAGAAAATTCTACTAAAAATACGAATGTTTAAAATTAAATACAATGTAACAAGTGAACTGTTTACCTTTATCATAATAGTAGGAGTCCATGGCTCTGTATTCCCCTGATGCACATCTTCATGAGGTGCTTCAGTGCTTGTAGTGTGTTGTGTAGTATCGTCCACCTCGAAGACGTAGTTATATGCATTACTATCATTCAGGGGACCCAAGTGCAGATTTTTGTACATAATGCAAGTGTGGGGCACACAAACATGTGAGCTCATGGAGAATGTGGAAGGTCCAAAAGCATCAACACAAGGAGGCAAAAATGTCATGCTCTGCGTAACCAGTAGATCACTTAAGGTGTGAATGACTCGAATAGTCTGTGAGTCGCCCTTAACAATAATATCAGGATGTTGCATTGTAGGAGGTGGTGAAATCTCGGGAGGGAGGACATATGTGTGAGATTTCACCCAGTGTTCCCATGGCCTGTCCTGAGGAGCACCTAAGCCTACACCTTGGTTCGGTCTCATGCTCTAATAATTTACCTTATGACCGAGCAAAAATTCAGCATATAATTTTTTTATGAAATAGAATGGGAAATCCAAATTGCTGTGGGGTGGTCTATCAAAAACCATCCACCAGTGGTCCCAAAAGTTGTCATGTATTGCACCATTTGTGCACCATTTAATTGACAACTTGGGTTTTTTAGGGTCCACTTTTAAACCGGTTTTTGGATCCACAAAAAGATTACATATGTCATGTTTTGTTATGTTTAGGTTCATAACTTGATCATAGTCAAGCCCATCATCAAACTGGGCATGCATGGAATCGCGCCAAAGAAGTGCAATATTATGTTTCTCTATAAGTTTCTCCATGTTTTCAATAATGGAGTTCAACATGGAAAACATGGGGTGCAATGTGGGGATATTGTCATATGTGGTTTGATATTCTCTAAGCTGATTTAGATTGTCTCTTATGAGATCCTCTAAATGTCAAGGGTTTGAGACTGGTTGGTCTTCTGAAAGTGGGGGATTGTTTGGAGGTGGTTCTGGATTATTTGCGGGATTGTTGGGAGGGTTTTTTGATTGGTTTGAGTCCATTGCTGATTACAATTAAAACCCAAATAGACAATTATAATCAATTTAAAAAATAATAAATAATCTCATTTAAACCGTAGTTTTTATTAAAAAAACACTACAAATTTCAATTAAAAAATAATAAAAACTTAAAAATTTAACTTACCTTTTGATCTTGAGCAAATCGGATATGAGATTATATCGGATATGTGAAACCCTTTGAGTTATGTTGTAATGCCCCGCTAGGGAACCCAAAAGAAACTAACCTAAAACATGATACTAAGTTTGGTGAACAATTTTTTTTTCTAAAGTTAGCATTCAAGATAAACAACCACATAAAGCAATAACCATTATCTCACATAACACACATTGAAACATAGGTTACAACTCTAATGGGTCCCATGACGTAACATTACTTACTAACATAACATAACAAATAACATCAACAAATGATTCCATAAAATAAATACCATCATTACATCGTATTGTTTACATTTCATGAACAATCATTAAATCTAATAAACATACATCCACTGCACATGTCGCAGGGTATGTATTAATCATTCTAACATATAAATTACAATTATCCAGATTAGGTATCACATGCGATACTCTAATACAAGATTTACATTAAAGAATAAGTACATAAGAATATCATAGAATAAGTAACATAAGGAATCCAACCGAAAAGACACCATCAAGCACTGGTACCAGGACGTCGAATCTCAAATGGTAAAGAATCACTACCACCCGTCTGCGTAGAACCACAAAGGTCTACCCCACCGTGCTGAGGAGATAACATCAGACCCCAAACATATAATCAAGTCCATACAGGAAATACCACTAGGAAAGGGATCCTGATAGCGTACTAACTCAAGGTCAACAAAAGTAGTGAAAAGTATGACTCGCTAATCCAGAGGCAACCGACCTTGTAGGATAACTAGACTATGTGTAGGTAGGTGTCATCATGTACGTCTAACCCTTGAGTCTCATCCTGGTAATCACTCTGGATTCTGGAACTCAAGTGACCATACACGGAATCAATGACTTCTCATAATGACGAAGTCATTAACTATGCCAGAACATGCACCCCAATAGGCGGCAAGCATCATCTCATCCTCATCTCAGTCTATACTAGCACTCAAGCATGGGAGAGGAAAACTATCTTATTAGGTTCATTTGTTTCCCTTAATATAATTATGTTATCACTTGTTTACAATAACTTACAATAAGTGGTCAACGGTAGCCACTTGTGGGCCCCGGCACTTATTGTAAGCCACCTCCTAACACATACCTAGGTAAACTACCCTAGGCTCATAGATCTCTCCTAGATCAAATCAGGAATACAACTTCATAACCTCATATCTAAATTCACATAAAAGAACTAGATATAGTCACAGAGATACCACAAACAGAAAATAATATAACATGAGCCCAATGGTCAAACAGAAATGATAATCAGACAGAGTGCACACACACCATACATAACTGAAAAACACTACTGCCTAACACATACCCTGGCCTCTGTATTCTCCTAGGTTATCTAAAACCCGACAACCCATATTGTCAAAGAAGACACGAAGAATATACAATCACATCAATTTGAACTAAAATAAAACCATAACTCAATATGTTTCATAATCATTACAAATGAATTCAAGAAAAATATCTACTGGAGAGTTTTCACAATAATCATGTCTAATGTTACCATAAGTAGTTCAGATAACCTAAGAAGTGTTAATTAATTCATTATAACCAAGACGCCCAATTCTAATAGAAAATAATCAAAACTTTATTCTATGAATGGCAATAAATAAGTTGCAAAGTTAGAGTCTCATTTCTCTATTTTTTTTTTTTGACATACCTATGTTCGAGTGATTAAAATAAAATTGAGAAAACTATAAATCCCAATTACCCTTAATTTAAATCCCCTAACAAGATTGCGCTTCTGAAAAATGAAACAAAATTTCATTAACAAAATTAACCCTATTTAATGAAATTTCATTATTAAACTTAAGCAAAGCATTATAATAAAATTTTATTAAAATTTGAATATTAATAAAATTAAATCATTAATAAATTATAGCCACCATAAATTCATTTACACCATATATATATATATATATATATATATATATATATATGAAATTTAATCACTTAACCAATTATATATATATATATATATATATATATATATATATATATATATATATATATATATATATATATATATATATATATAT
The DNA here is from genome assembly GCA_027943335.1 of Chamaecyparis obtusa. Taxonomy (NCBI): domain Eukaryota; kingdom Viridiplantae; phylum Streptophyta; class Pinopsida; order Cupressales; family Cupressaceae; genus Chamaecyparis; species Chamaecyparis obtusa. The sequence goes on along the minus strand of BSBK01001426.1, from coordinate 699,336 downwards.
ATATATATATATATATATATATATATATATATATATAATATTATAATTTAATAAAACTAACATATTCAAAAAAAAATATTAATATTTTAACATAACATAAAAAGTAAAACAAATTAAACAAAAATAAACAAATGACATAATTAGGGGGGCCCGAGCCCGCACCCCACAGCCCGCACCTCACGGCCGCGTAGTGTACCTGCGCTTGTAGGTACTACGCGTGTGCAATGTACCTACATGCGCAGGCACCCTACCAGCGCAGGTACCCTGCCTGCGCAGGATAAAGTGCAAAAGCACTTTTCCAATTTTTTTTTAAACAAATTTTTTTTTTTGAAAACAAAAACATTAACATTAAATATGCAAAGTTACATATTTTTTTTTTTAAAACAATGCATTTCATTTTATTTAATAAAATAATAACTATAAAAAAAAAAATTTGTTGATTGATTTAATAGGTCTGATATTTCCGAAAACGGAAATGGCAGACTGTCACTTTTATTTCCAGAATTGGAAATATGAAGACCAGATTTTTTTTAATAAATTTCAACAAATAGACTTTTCTTAACAATTTCAATTTCAACCAATGAAAAATAAAAGCATCTTTTTTTTTTGTCTTTTACAGAATATTTTGTTTTACTGTATATTTTTACAGAGCAAGGGTTTTTTACACAGAATGCATTTTTTAAGCTCAAATTAAATTTTCAAGGACAACCCATTTAATTAAATCCTTCATACTATAGAACTTACTATAGGGATTTAAATTTTTAATTTTCTAAATGCCCTAGAATGAATTTTTCTCAAAAATTTCAGCAGCATAACATTTCTATGCCAAGTCACAATATAAAAATCAAAAGCATCAAACAAAGGGTTTTCTTAACACCCAAAATGAATTATAAATGAAAACAGATTTGCATTCTCTAAATCAAAACAATCACAACTATATAATGAAAATTTAATAAGTAAAATTTCAGAAAGATTAAATCAATCTCCTACCTCAATCCAATGCAAGAAACTGAGATGGAATTGACTGTAGAATGCTAAATCTCCCAAATCTGAATGTGTAGAGCTCAATCCTGCAACTCTAAATCATAGCATGTAGAATTCCAATACCAGATGCACACACATTTCACCCAGAAAAATTCTCACACCCAATTCTCAAGAACACAAGAAAGCACAAAATATTCCTCCAATACTCCCTCTCCAAAATTAAAAATTTTAACAAAACCTGGTTATCCAAAATGAATGCAAAAATTTTCTCCAACTAGAAAAACAAACCCACTTATCATGCAAAACCCTAATGAGTCACCAAACAACTCCTATTCAAACTCCTCTTCTTGAGTTGAGGGAAAATACCAATATTTAATTATAAAATATATTATTCATACACATCTCACATGGAACTCTATTTACAAGTTATCTTATGAAATCTAATTTCACATAAATAAATAAAGAACATGCAAAAATAAAATTTCACATTTAAATTATTTAATAATTTATAACAAAATTAAAACATGCACTAATTCTTCAACAATTTAATAAAAAACATATTAAATCAAAATGTAGCACAATTAATTAATTAAATTCAAATATTCTCATATTTGACTTTTAATTAATTAATAATTATTCAACATAAGAAATACTTTAATCATTATTTTCCACTATATAATTAATTAAAATAACCATAGCAAAATAATCAAATCAAAGCAATAATTTCAGCAACATTCATGCATCATCCAATCTCACAAGACGAAATCCACGAATTAGGTCAACTTGACCAAACTCGGGCAAGGTAGTCAAACAACACTTTATCCATTAATTAGGATAAATAGGCTAAGGATTGGGTTTTGGGTCTGAATACTATCTCCCCTCTTTACCATGAGATGAATGTATGTGGGCACGCTCACTCCTGCCAATTCAGGGAAGACGATGCCCCATACCTGCAAACCTGTCATCACTAAACAAAGCATGTACATACAACATATAACAAGCAATGATAGGGTACGGTCAGTCGTGTGGATCTCGACAAAGCGAGTAATTACACCTTCGCCCTCTACCATAAAGACACATAATACAGATACATACATATGAACACCATACACATGCTAGTATGGGGTAAGTATATCATAAACCAACTGAAACCTGAAACATCACATCATAATAACATAACCATCTATATATGAAGTCACATATCATCATAGCATGAACATAATCCAGATAAATCCACAATCACTAAAACAATATCCATAAATGCACACATGCAAAGTGGCCTAAAAGAGTATGGCACTGATAAAACTGAAAGCAAAAATATGGAGGTACTACATGTGTTCAACGCTTTCACAATGAAAATGTTGAACGCGACCGTGGGCTAGAAATAGAATTTACTGGTGAAAATCGGATATCTGATAATATCGAATATCCGATTAGGCCCGTGCTTTGGCTTTTGGCTTGGCCAGGTGCACTGACACCCAAACCTACTAAAAAGTCAACAAACTTTTTAGTGCACTTTTGGATGAGAGAAAAGTTCATTTTTTCACATCACCACTTTTTGGCATACCATGATCCTGCACATACTCATATATTTTATGTTTAAAAATAATGTAAGAACTAATCATTATAGTAAGAACTAATGCATATTTGGTATTGTAGGGGAATAATGGATGCAGATACTTTAGCTGGGTCGATGATGCCCCATCTACATCTATACGTGATGAAGGAAATAAGTTCAAGTTGTGTAAGACTTGAGAAGTGGCTAGGGCCAAGATTGCCTCAATGGTGAAAGATGAAATTATCTTTCTATGATGCATTCTTTGTGTTATAATCAGATTTGTTTGTTGGGACCATATGCGTAAATGTGCTTAAAAGATAGGAAACTTTCCTAAGGAATTTGGTTGCTCTTTTCATTTTCTATGGTTGTCGACACAAACCTTGGAGATTGTAACTTGTTTATGATTTTGTATAGATACATTGGACAAATTTATAGTGATGTCATGACTATTTTGGAGTTTTTAAATTGTTTATGATTTTGTATAGAATTTTCTTTTAAAAAATAACCTTATTCAAAAAAATTCAATAATTATTTTTTCAAAAAACACCTTATTTAGGTGGTATTTCAATTCCAAATTTATGGAACCAAACGTAGAAAATGCATTTTCTTACTCATCTTCTAGGTGAACCAAATGGTTCCAACCATATTCCAAAAACTATTTTCCAAATTTAAAACTTCTTGAATTGGCAAATTCCAGTATTACAGAATTCCTACATTTTGTAATTCTAACAACCAAACGAACCCTAAAGTCATTGGTGATTATTTGGAAGTTAGTTTATGGATCTAAATCTATGCATCTACAAGTGATGAGGTATAAGAATCTTAAAATTATATAAAATTGAAAAATACTATTTTGGTAAATTTTATTCAAATTTTAAGAAATTGAAATTAAAAATAATTGTTTATTTAATCTTATTTGATAAAAAAAATTGGAGGTTATGGAAAACGATATAAAAAAAAATGACTTCTCATACTAAGTGTTTGTTATAATGTAAAGAAGGGGAAATGGAGGTTAGGTAGACATTGCCTCGAATGGCGAAGTCATTGTGTCCTCAAATCCCTTGAAATCCTACAATATATTTCTCCAATGAATAAAAGTTGGAAAAGCGCACTTTTGTAAGTAGTTGCAGAATGTTAAGAATGGCTTGATGTTCGTAAGAACCCCACAATTTGGTGAATGTATTTAAAAAGAACCATTTTACGAAATGAATAAGAAAATAAAATATTAAGAAAAGTTCAACATAAAAGGTTTCCTCACGTGATCATAGATAGCCTACAAAACAGAAACTCCATTATCTCAAACTATAAAGTTGAAATTCTCATTGAATATAATTTTATCCACAATATTTAAGTTCGAAGACAAGATGTGTGATGAAAGTGATATGATGTGGAAAACGTTGATAGGCGCATTAACTGTTTGACAAAAGAAGTGAAAAGCAATGCACATGGGTGAGTGGAATCTATCCAGTCATGGTTGCAGTCTATACCCGTGAATGGATTTGTTGACAATTTTGAGAATTTCTCATGTGAATGCAACAAACTGATTCCACAAACCCATGCTTAAATTGGAACTTTGTAGCAACTCCCGTGATGGGTGTCATTCTCTTATATTTCTTTCACCATTAATTGTGGAGTACTTTTGAAGTGGGTCTCACTATATTAGTAACACAAAGGAGCTTCTTATGGTCTAAATGTACTTTTTGAGTTTACAAACACGGATAGTAATAGAGGACTATCTTACACTCTTTGTGAAAGGTACTTAATTGTGCTATAAAAGAGGCATGTATATCTTAATTGTGCTACAAAAGAGGTATGTATATCTTATCCATCATGAGATTTGAACACGTGATCGAGACTCTTTCAAGAGTACAAATTCTCCACCACTGGTGACAATTGAAAAGTGCAAGGAATTCTTGATTCACCTTACATATGGAGTTGTGAGTAGGAATCAAAGATTGATGGAAGAGTGACATTGGTAATATTGTTAACTGCTTAAAGGGTCGGTCGTATTTCATTAATTGGGGAAGTTTTGAAGAAATCAGTTATTTATAATGGGTGCATAACATAATACTCAAAAAACTTTCTCAAACTCTTACCATAAGATTTTGCCTTGGTCTTATGTAGATTCCTAAAAGATTAGTTTGATAAAACTAAAAATAGGAACATCTAGAGCACTTAACATGCTTATTAAAATTCAAGATATTTAGTAAAATATCAAAGCAATATTTTTAGAGAACACCTATCAAAATTAGCCATACACATTCTAATGATGAGATGGTTATGCAACTAATATTGGTGACATACGAAAGTGATAATGTCTTTATAATGCATTAATGTATGTTCCTCAACTTGTCCTTTGTTATTACTGAGACTTCAATACAAGTCTACTAATGCTAAAGACAAAAACAACTCACTTTTGTGGGAGGTGCTAGAGGACTGTGTATAAAATTGCAATTCTCTTCTGTGATTGATATCACAAAGATGGTGAAAAAGGTGCTTTTAGGACACCTCCATAAAGTTGTTTTTGTAGTGTTGAGAAAGTAGCAAAAAGATCAAATAAAGGAAGAAAACAAGATTAATCCTCAACAATATTTTGTTGAACTTGAGCTACCTCAACTATATAAGGGAAAACCTAACAAAGGTTGTATCTTAACAACAACATGATTGTACTATCCAAGGCTTGATGAGAATATAAAAAAAATTCTTATAGTGTGGAAGATTTGAACTCAACACCATCTAGATATTTACTGCATGAGCTTTTCCATTTGGTTATTTATGCAAATTGTAGGAGGAACGACTCAACTAAATTCTTATAGTGAATTGTAGTATATAAATGAGCTTTAAGATAGATTATACTTTTTGGGTCTTATGTTTGTAGAAATGTTGGATAAAATTAGTCTATTTATAGATCTAATACTCAATGATCTACTTCTCAAAAAGAATGTGGCAATAAGAGATCATGTTAATCCTTATGGATCAATATGGTGAAAAAAGATAGACGTAAAACATTGAATGAATGGGTAATTTGCAATTGAACTATATGACACATGGAGTGATTGCTAATGGTGAAAACAAGGCAGGAAGAGGGAGGAGGGAGACAAATATTTTATTTGATAACTTTGAGATTACTCCCATTCAACCTAAAATCATTCCTAATCTAGAGGATTAGAAGATCAAAGATAGCAAAGAGAAAATTCTAATAGAAATTGAGTATTTTGAAGTTAATGAAATTGGAGGTTGGTGAGCTCGAGGAAATTAAAGGTCCTTATTTTATAGAGCTCGATGATGGTAAGAAATAAGTAGAGATAGATACCATAGATCTACATGTCTAGACTTCATTTTAGAGGGAAAACTATTGAACAACAAGATAATTTGGATGAAATAAAAAAGTAACCTATTTTAAGTCTTTAGAAGAGGTAGAACAATATCATGTTCATGAAATTTTTAATCAAATTCCTAAGGGAATGTGTTAGAGTGCATAGTGTAGTTACCCAATCAATTAAACACTTTCTAGATTGACCTAATCAAACATTATCTTAAGTCTACTTTAATATTTTAGTCTTTTGTGTCACTTCTCTAGTTGAAACATGTGCAAGATACCTATTTCATGTCCATTAACCACTTTCTTTCACACTTGCCAAGTGTGGTTACAAGTGACATCTATGTGGGTGAGTTAATTGTTGTATCCAGCTTGTCTACCTCGCCTAGCTTTCCTATAAATGCAAGACTCTATGTACATCTTTATTAACTCTTTTATAATATTATTTGGTTTAATTTTGTACTAATGGTTTTTGTTTTGGTCTTTTCTAGTTGATCTTAGTAAACACCAAAAAATGTACATCTATATGTTGGTAAGGAATATCTACCTTTGTTTATTTATATGATTAATTGCAGTTTATTTTCAAATTATTTGTAAGCCCCCAAAAGGGTAATTGAATAGTTATAGGAAGGGAGAGATATATTTCTAGGCATAAAGTGTAGAATTTATAGATTGTAAAAGGGGTTAAGTGATGAAGGGTTGTGACTAAAAATATTTTTTAGAAAATATGTAACAAATTTTAAAGAGAATTTTTTGGGGCTTTGAACCCATATATAGAGAAATAAAAGGAGTATGTATGATATGACGTACCTTAGTTTTTTATTCTACATTTAAAATGTAAGAAATATTTTGTGTTTAGTTTTGAGGCAATGTGATGAATGGCCTATATAATTTTATTGTTGACAAGTTGACTATACTGATGTATATGGGTATATTTAGTGTTTTCATTATGGCAAAAAAGTCATATGATGTTATAGAGTCAGTGCAAGCAGTTAGAACATCAGATTTTGGTTAAGTGTGAAAAACTGGATAGTTAGCAGAGCACAAGAAGAATAGAGCATTAGCGCATGTGCGTATAGCAGAGTTATGACATGCACCCTTGAAGATAAGCTTCCAAGTATGTATTCATGCTAAGTCTAAGAGCTCATGATGATATGAGTCAATATAAGGAAGTTACAGTCAGATAAAGTGACACGGACAGTGAGTGGCAGAATAGAACAGAGCATGGAGCCGACTATTGTTGTTTTGATTAGCGCTTGTAATATTGTTTTGTAAAGGCTATGCACCTATTGTATTTAGGTCATAGACATGTTAATATCTTTTTTTGTAAACACGCTTGAGCCAATTCATTTGGAAGCATTGTATGTAATAGGTTGAAGGCCGACCTAGTTAATAGTTTTGTTTGTGCATATAAATAAGACATGCGCATTTGTAATTAAGTATGGTAGTTGTATAAAAAGTTGATAAGAGCAGAGCATAGGTATGTGAAGAGAAGTTAGAATGTTGTAGTGCTTTACAAGAGGCTAAAGCATAAGCGCACAAAAGGAACTTATCAGACAAGCAGTGTCATAGCAACAATTTACCTTGTAGATATAGTGTGTATCTGAGATCCAGAAGGTTATAGCCTTCACCACTTGAGCAGTGAGCTCTAGGAAAGTGTGCCCCCACCCCTAACAGGGTTAATTGTAAAAGACTCCTAAGAGGATCTAACCCTTGACCAGGTCACTGTACTAAAATCATTGTAAAGAACAACTCCTAACAGGGTTGCAAGATCTTCTACCAGGGATCATAAAACACTAGTGCAGTTCTTAGTGGGTGTCAATTCCCATCGAGGTTTTTACCTATTTGGGTTTCCCCGTAATCATATTTGGTGTTATGTGTTATGGTTATTTATCTTACTTGCATTGATATTCATTTCAGTACATAAGCAATTAAGTTAAGTTTCAAGAGTAAAGAAAAAGTATTAATATATAGAACACTAATTCACCCCCACCCCCCCCGCCTCTTAGTGATCCCATTCCTAATAATTGGTATCAGAGCTTTGCTCCTCTGAAGATAATTTTAACCACTTGAGGAGATCATGGATAAGGGAGAAATGAAACATCTAAAAAAGAATCTTGAAGAAGCTCTTGAAGACCTTGACAGATCCAAAAAGGAAATTGAAGAACTGAAAGAAAAGGTTAGTGATTCTCATGCAGTCATCAAAAAAATGAGAAAAGATTTGAAAGACTTTTCCACAAGTGATTTGGGAAAAATAGTTAAAAAGCTAAATGAGGAAAACACATCTCTGAAAGATCAGATTGAAGAATTAGATGAAAAGTTACTTAATAATCAAGAAGCCTACGAAGAGAAGATCAAAGAAAACAAGCAGTTGGATGAAGAACTAAGGAAAGCAAACATGAAAATCTTGGAATTAGAAAACATCAAGAAGCAAGTGGAATCTGAATTGACTGAAGCAAAGAATCATATTGACAAATTGCACACAAGCAAGTATCTAATAGAGTCATAGTTGTATGCACAGAAGGTTAAAGGAGACACCCGCGGTATTGGATTCAATGAAGCACAAAATCAGATCAATGACATGCGAGCAAGAAAGAAAGCATCAGAAGAATCTTTAGAAGCTAAGAAGACATGAAATCATATAGAAGTTGAAGCTGAACCACCCAAGGATGAGCGTAAGCTAGTAAACAAGACTTGTTATGCTTGTAACAAACATGGACACCTAGCAATAAATTATAAAGAGATAAGACCATTCAATGGTTACTGTTATTCATGCAATAAATTTGGTCATAGAGCTATGAATTTTAGATCAAATCAAAATTAAAAAAATCAGAGAATTCATCCACAACAGAATATAAGAAATTCTCAGAACATCACATGTCAGATATGTAACTATATTGGTCACATAGCCAGACAGTGCAGTATGGTAACCCACATGAATGCGCCAAGGAATATGAGGCCTCTAGTCATTTGTCACTCATGTAACAAGGTTGGACACATCTCAAAGTTCTGTAGATCAAAAGCGCAAAGATAGGAAAGCCCTAAAAAGTCAAAAGGATCAATTTTGGAAGAAGCAGGAGAAGTCAAATTTGTGCAAGCTACAGAAGATGTGAGCTTGATTTGGAAGGAAGAAAAGAAGGATAATGTTGATGAAATAGTTGAGGATGCATCCACAATGGACGCACCTCCTATTTATGGTTAAAATAACTATCATGGTCATAGGGGGAGATAGATTAGCTCTAGACCCCTGCGTGGCTGGTATACTCACCCTCAGAGTATGCACCTTAGACTACAACTATTTGAAGACTATATGATGCAGTATGAGAGAGTGCACTACCTGATTGATAGCAGAGACAAAGAATGAAATTTCCTATTGCATTCTATGTTTACGTGGCAAGCATTAATGGAAAATAGTTGCTTTATATCCATCAGAGATTCATCATTCACACATTGCATTCTAAGTTGAGTGTTTGGAGAGCATAGAAGATCAAGCAGTTGAGTTAAGAAGTGTTGCAGTTGAATTTATCAGTGAAGAAGAAAGATTGATTGATGGAAGCCCTAATTTGGACGCAATGATTTAGAAACCCTCGTAAGCTCTCTGAAGCATTAAAACAAGTAAGTCATGGCTACACTAGTTGTCTTTGATGTTGCAGAAAAGAAAAGATATGTGTTTAAGAAGCATCCATTCAAGTCCACCCTAGATGACCTAGAAGGAGCCTTTTCTAGAACCCCAATGGGCGTTATGCACGTAGAAGACATACGCGCATATGTGTATTGCAAGAAGGAACCCATTGGTTTGGACAGGATTAGGTCGCACCTAGAAACCATGATGAATCTAGACAAAACATTCACTGAAGAGTTCGTGCACCTTGAGAATCACCCAATCATTGAATATGGTACTACATATGAATTTTATGAATCCAAATGGATTAAGATCCTATTGAGTAGGATACATGACAACCTATTTTGGATAGGTGAAGTTCTAGTTAGAATCATAGTTGATCTCATTTATGAGATGGCAGGTCTATCAAAGACAGGCACCATTATTCCAGTTGGTAAGGATGTTAGAGAATTGGTTGAGAAATCCTGCAAATCTTAGAGTGATAAGCGCGGGATGCCAATTGAACCAATTGAGGAGAAAGACATCAAATTGATGTCTATGATACTTGGATACATATTTCAACATGCAAACAGGGTCAATAGTGTGTCTGCAGCCACTATTCTTGCAGCCATCAGATTGGTGAGAGAAAATGGAGAATTCAACTTGTGTGAGACCTTGCACGCATAGTTGATGGACAACATCAGGGCAATCAAGCATGACAAGACCAAGATATTCAGGTTTGGGTCTTTGATAATCTATATGTATTTTCATATAGTTGGGAAAGTATCAGACTTATACCTAGACAAAATTTTACCTACAATGCCACTAATATCTCTTAAGGCATCAATTGAGAGTACACTAAAGGATTATATAGAGTTAGAGTTAAAAACATTCAGGATAAAGATGAAGATGAGGTATCGGATGCCTAAAAGCATTATTGAGAAATACAAGGACAGTATTTGTTTTATGGTGGAAACAGACATTACTTGTATGGAGGCTATTGAGCCTAGAACTAAGTGGATTCATCCACTTGGATATGAAGTGGAGGAGCAAGCTTTGGAATCCTATGCACAAGTCTTACTATCAATGCCCAAAGATCTCAATGAGCCAAGATGGGGAACATATGAGGAAAAGACCAGATAGGTTGATGCAGTCCTAAAACTAAGAGGAAAGCCACCAAAATCACCTCTGAGATTTTGAAGATCCATGGTGTGACCCAAGCAGACCTGGATAAAGCTAGAGAAGCTAAGATAGCTATGCAAATTGAGAGTGCATCCTCTAAGGAAGCCAAGATATAAAATATTGATGATCCTAAGATGAAGAAAGTAAAAATTGAGAAAATTGATGATCCAAAAGAAAAGGAGAAGAAGATAGATGATATCACTCCTGTGCCCACTCCTAGTGATTCCACTACACCACCAGAGCCTAGTAAAATGTCAAGGAGGAAAAAATAGCTAGTCACAAGTCATCCATCAACAAGATCCACAAGAAGCGGAGGCAAAAATGTGCAACCACCTCCTGAGGTAGGATTCTTACCAAACTTACAAGTATTGAGATCCAGAGTGGTTGATGAAGGAAGACTTGATCAGATATCTAAGTTTTATGATAGATATCATGAGATTGACAAGTTAGAGATCCATGAGATGTTGATCAAACACATGATCAAGTTTTAAAAAATAGTTCTAGAACTAAAGACAGTAATTCCAGACAAAGTATGGGACATTCTGGATACTTTGAAAAGACAAGCTACTGAAGAAGACTTCAAAATTAGGGAAAAGACACTAGATGACAATCTGCTAGTGTGTTTAGTTGAAGAAAAGGCCCTATTAATGGATTTGGTAAAGCTGCACCTAAGAACTAAGATAAGAACACTCCATATCATGAATAAGGATCATGAGGTGATAGCCAAGGAGACTGAAAAATCCTTTGAGAAGGTGTTTCATGAACAACGCATGCAACCAACATATGTGCCCATCACTTAAGCACCTGTTGAACAAACCAAAGTAAATGAGGTCACAAATGCACCTATGATAGGTCCATAGGACTCTACACCCATAGTGACAACACCCATAGAGGTAATGGCATCTGGGCCCATGCCTGAAGTCAAGAAAGACACAATAATGATTGATAATGTGGAAATATCAATGGCGGCCACTGAAAAAGACTTAGACAAATTTGAGGAAACCTTTGTGAGTACTCAAGAGGTAGAAATACTATGTGGCGATAATTCACCAAAGAACCAAGAAGATGTGTTGATTGAGGATATAATAGGACAAGAAGAAGAAGAGGAAAAAGAAAAAGAAAAAGAGAAAGTAGAAGAAGAGGAGAAGGAAAATGAGCCAAGAGATAAATTGTAGGGAGAAATTTACCAGAATCTCGGAAAGGTTGGATAGATTCCTGGTAGGCTCCCAATGGTTAGAATCATCTTTTAATTTGGATTCTTGCATTCTTCCCTTTTCTTTGTCCAACCATTATCCTGTTCAACTTAATATACAAGAGTCCTCTCAAAGGGGCAAAGGAAGCTTTAGATTTCAAAGCATGTGGTGGAGAGATAAGGATTTTATGCCGAAACTGGAAAATTGGTGGAAGGATAGTAACATTTTTATAGGGACTCTGAGTTATTGTTTTTCGAAAAGAATCAAGATGGTCAAGGAAAACATTAAAGTTTGGAACAGGGAATTGTTCAAGAACATATTTACCAAAAAGTTCAGTATAGAAGCGGAGTTGGATTTTCTTAATAATCAAGTCATCTTTGTAGGTATGTCCAATGATGATTTTCTTCAAGGAAAAAGGTTAAAAAAGTGAACTATCTAAAATTCTTCAAAGAGAAGTGTTTTGGAGAGACAAATCAAGGGATAACTAGATCAGAGCAGGAGATCTTAATAACAAATTCTTTCATGCTTCAGTAAAATTGAGGAGATCCATCAATAGGATTAGCCACATACAAAATGATCAGGGAGCATGACAAGAGGATGTCGGAGAGATAGAAGAGATAGCGGTAAACCACTTTAGAACATTGCTTGGAGAATCTACTGATTCCATATTTCTAGACCCCCAACATCTGCTATATGTTATTTTGGAGGTGGTCACATCGGCAGATAATTTTGATTTGATGCACCCTTTCTCTATTCAGGAGATAAAAAAAAGCTACATTTGATAATTTACCCGGCAAGACACTAGGCCTAGATGGGATATCCTCGAAGGTCTTTCAAAAATTTTGGATTTTTATGGGGGAAGATATCCTAAAGGTGGCAAAGGACTTTAGGAGGAAAGGCAGGTTTGTGATAGAAATCAACAACATGGTCATCGTCTTGATCCCCAAAAGATAGAATTGTGTGGCAATGGTGGATTTTTGGCTGATATCCTTGTAATTCCATATATAAAATCATCTCTAAGGAGATGGTCAATAGATTGAAGCCAATGCTAGATAGATTCATCTCGGTTGAGAAGCATGGGTTCGTCCCTGGCCGTGAAATTGTAGATAGCATTTTATTGGTTGGAGAATCCGTTCATTCTTTGCACTTAGATAAGAGACCAGGTATGATTGTTAAATTAGACATCAGTAAAGCTTATGATAGATTCAGGTGGTCATTTCTTTGCGAAGTCCTTTTCCGGTTCGGATTTAGTCAAGAGTGAATTAGAAGTATCATTCATTGTTTATCCTCAGTCCACTTCTACATTCTTGTTAACGGTTCAATTTGTGGCTTTTTCCAAGCTACTAATGGGTTAAGGCAAGGTGATCCCCTATCTCCTTTCCTTTTTGTGTTGATGGTAGAAGTGCTCGATAGAAATATCAAAAAGAAAACCATTGTGGGCCGCTAGAGAGGGATTTCCATCCATAACAATCTAGAACCAGTATCGCATTCACAATTTGCAAATGATACAATCATGTTTGGGGAGGCTTCGGTAAGGGAAGCTAAGGTAATCAAAGAATTGTTGGATAGTTATGAGAGAGGTTCAGGGTAATGCATGAATAATACCAAGTTTAAGGTATACTTTCTCAATACTAACAGGAGTTTGTAGGAAAAAATCATTGGAATTCTAGGATTTGAAACAGGGGAATTCCCCATAGTATACCTTGGTGTTCCTTTATTCCTATGAAGAATTGACCCCAAATTATGGGAAGATATCTTGAATAGATGCCAGCAAAGAGTATCAATTTGGAAAAACTAGTGGTTATCTCAGGGAGGAATAATTCAAATGATTAAATTCGTGCTATCAACCATTCCAATTTATTACATGTCGGTCTATCAAATGACCAATAAAGCCACAACATCTATTGATCATTTGTTGAAAAAATTCATGTGGGAAGGCTTGAAGGAAGTAAAGAAGATTCCTCTTATCAACTAGGAAGTGGCCTATAAGACCAAAGAGGATGGAGGCATTGGTTTGAGGAAAATGGGTTTACAGAATCGAGCACTAGGTGCCAAGATGGCATGGAAGTTGTGCAAATTCTCGTCGAAGCCGTGGTGTAAAGTCATGACAGCCAAATACTTCGACTCTGCCGAGCCTGATAGAATTTTGACAATTTCCAACTCATCCAAAGGTTCCCATATGTGGCATTTCCTCTAGAATAGTTTTAATCTCTTTACTGATAATCTTACTTGGAAAGTAGGAAATGAGCGTAGAGAAAAGTTCTGGCGGGACTCTTGGAACGAAGATCCTCCACTAATAGATTCTTTTGAGGATAAAAATTGGATAATCAAAATGGAAGCTATGATGGGTCAATGGGTAGCGGATTACCTAAGCAGTCCTAGGAATTCAACTTTGGTGGTAGGTTGGAAATCAGTGGGGGAAGGATTTTCGGCCAATCAAAGTAAGCTGTCGGATCTCTTATCAGCTAAAATAGTGATCCCCTCGAAAATAGAGGACCAACTGATTTGGAGTGCATCCAAATCAGGAGATTATAAAGTCAACCTTGGATATGAATTGCAGAGATTTAGAAATAGAGACGACAAGTGGCCCTCGATCCTTTGTTGGGGCAAGTGGCCACTCTCGAAGGCTGGAGTGTTCCTTTGGATTGTACTACATGGAAAGATTCTTACCAGTAACTGATTGAAGATTATTGGGATAGAGGGCCCCAATTGGTGTATCATGTGCAAACAAGAAGAGGAGACAATGGATCATCTTTTTTTTTGGTGCCCATATGCGCAGAAATGTTGGAACTGGCTTTTAGCAAGGTTACAATGGAGTGCAACTAGGAATGAATTGATTAAGGATTTCATGATTTCATGGCTAGTTCAAAGGAGACATTCAAAATAGGGAGTACTATGGACAATGAGTCCCTCTTTGTTAGTTTGGCATGTATGGAAGGAGAGAAACGGGAGGATATTTGAAGATATGGCAATAGAAGTAGAGTTGCTTCAAGAAAATATCAAAGTCGCCATACAGGAAGTAGTTAACAGTAGAATCCAAGGTTTGGTTTTCAAATATCAATCAAAATGGGATCATGATATGGAGGATCTTTGGACCTTCAAGTCTCTTGGGGATCATCTACTGAAAGATAGGAAGATTGATAGGAAGTCAGTGATTTGGTAGCCTCCACAACAGGGGTGGATGAAATTGAATTTCGACGGAGCAAGCAGAGGTAATCCAGGAAGGAGTGGTATAGGAGAAATAATTTGGAACAAAGAAGGGGCAGCGATTAGAGCTCTAGAGGGACCTATAGGCATCACTACCAACAATGTGGTAGAAATCTCTACATTAGAGGTAGGTCTCAAATGGTGTGTATCAAATGGAATAAGCAATCTTGTCATCAAAGGTGACTCTTAGGTATGGAGTCGTGAAATTGGATTTCCATTCTTGGAGATTAGCAGATTGGATCCCAAGGATTTCGAAGCATTTGAAAAGACTCAGGGATTATCATCTTCAACATGTATTTTGAGAAGGAAATAGGGTGGCAGATTATCTGGCAAATTTTGGGATTGACAACAACTCAGATAGTGGATTTGAACAGTTCGACTCTCTGCCGCAGAATCTGCAAGAGATCATTACGGAAGAGCAAGGTGCAATCCCGAGAGAAGGAATAGGCTAATGTCAGAGAGTTTTTGGTTCGTCCAATGGAAGTTGTGATGCCCGTGAATGGAAATAGGAGCACACTTTCGAGTACAAAGAATCTTTGTAAGATCGTCTTGAGGACTTTTGCAGAGACCAGTCAAGATTCAATGGCTGAATTCAGTCTATTTAAGGCCTTTGTTGCTACCTATTAAGAAAATAAGTGATGGTGATCCATCTAGGAATCCATTGCGGGTGTACCAAAGGAGTAGCTCTGTATGAGTTGTCGGAGAGGCAAATAGCATGCATATTCAAGCGGGTGAACGATCGAGAACAGGTCGTGGTGGTCCAAAACCTAGGAGAGGAATTTTGGTCGGAGGGGCATGTGCATGATGGAGTGCTGATTGAAATTTTGTTTCTTCCCATTATTTAGGTGGTGGGAAATACCCTACAGGCCTCCTCTATCATTCGCAGAACCGTAGAAGATAGCATATATGCAAAGGTGGTCTGCTCCTTGGATAACATTGTAACGGTTTCAACAAATGGATGCATGGTAGGCCATTTTTGGCTTCAAGCTGAAGGCAAGAAATAGAAAATGAAAAAGGCTTGGACCTTATTCAGAAACAGGATACTAAAGGAAGCCAGCCTGGAGAAATTTGAAGCTTTTGCCAAGGAGAATGAGGACTTGTTTCCAGAAGGAATAGTTGATAGGTTGACAATCATAGGAAATGGGATCATGTATTTATATAACTGACACCTGGTTTTTGTAAGCCAGCTTTAGCTTTCCTATCACTATGTAATTTCTCTTTTTATGGTAATACAAAGGGTATTGCCCCCATAGGCAGAACTTAGTTTTAAAAAAAAAAAAACACACACACACACACACATATATATATATACATATATATATATACATATATATATACATATATATACACATATATATACATATATTTATACATATACATATATGTATATATACATATATGTATATATATATATATATATATATATATATATATATATATATATATATATATATATATATATATATATATGTATGTATGTATGTATGTATGTATGTATGTATATGTGTATATATATGTGTGTGTGTGTGTATGTGTGTGTTTGTGTGTCTATATACATGTGTGTATATGTGTGTTTGTGTGTCTGTATATATATATATATATATATATATATATATATATATATATACATATATATTTACATATATATTTACATATATATATACATATATATATATATACATATATATATATATATATATATACATATATATATATATATACATATATATATATATATACATATATATATATATATACATATATATATATATATATATACATATATATATATACATATATGTATACATATATGTATACATATATGTACATATATATATACATATATATATACATATATATATACATATATATATGTATATATATATATATATCTATGTATATGTATATGTATATATATGTATATGTATATGTATATATATGTGTGTGTGTGTGTGTGTGTGTGTGTGTGTGTGTGTGTGTGTGTGTGTGTGTGTGTGTGTGTGTGTATTTGATTATGTATCATATTGCAAAATCATATTGGGATCTTCTCCCTTGGTGAAGTCAAAGTGAATAAATGATATAGTATGGTTAGAAACTTGACTTTGATTCCTTTGGGAATTTTGGGATGTTGCCATGGTTTTGGAATTGAACTTTCTTATTTTGTGAAGTTGAGCCTTGGGACTAGGTGTTGTAAGTAGTATAAGGAGTAACTCTAATGTGCATCCAATATGTAAGTGGCATGAAGAAATCACATTCAAGAAGTTCCTAATATGTGAAAACATAATGAATTAACGGGTTAACCATTAATAAAGATAATTGAATCCCTAAGCACATCACGAGTGGCTCTTGCAGGTAGTTGGTATCATTGAATCCTCAAGCACTCTATGTATGACCGATGTAGGTATTTATATAATTGGATCCCAAGCACTCTATGTGTGACCTATTCAGGTGTTTTAAGACCACAAGCACATAATGAGCGACTCATGCAAGTATTGATACTCCCTATCCTTGGTACTTTAGCACCTGGACCTAGGTCCAATTATTACAAGTAGCACCTTGATTCATAGTTTCTCATGTTTTCTCAATTATTATATTGTGACTATGCTTATTCATGTTGAGTGTTCTCCATGGTTTCTCTTATGTGAGTCTTGATTTATCTGCATTATGCATGAGAGTCTCGTTTGTCCTCTTCCAAGTTTTGTTGGGTATCAATGGCTTTCTACTTGTAGGGAGGAGGTGCGGGCCTCTGGTGGTGTTCAAGGCTCGGGTGGTGTGGGATGTCTAGTCAGAGATGATCTCTTTAGTGCTAACTCTTTGGTTCGCACCGACATCCATGCCAGATTCATGTGGATCCATATTAGTCCTACTAGCCAGCGACAGAGGGACATATTTATCATTGTTTGCTATTTCCCGCCTACTTCTTCCCTGTATGTCATTCACAATGCAGAGGATGGGGGCCCATCCCTTGACTTGTACAAGTGCATCTCCAAGTTTGCGGCTATGGGCAACATTATTTTACTAGGGGATTTTAATGCCTGGACTAGAGATTTGCAGACTCCTATGCACGACCACCACTCTGATTGGACTTGTACTTATGAGACAGATCACACTAGCCTGGGTCTTCAGTGCACCTTAGAGGATTGTCATGGGCCACTCTCTATTTACAGTCATCACCTCCTCCAGCTCTATGAGTCCTCCAACCTGGTGATTCTGAATGGCCTCCCTTGCTTTCATGGTTCTGAGTTGTTCACTTGTTGGCCTCACGGTGGGGGTGCTAGTGTGGTAGATTATGCCCTCGCTTGTGCTCCCTTCATTCCCTTCATTCACCGCTTCACCACCACCCACCTTCTCCTAGCGAACCATGCTCTTCTCAGTCTCGTGCTTCACTTCTCCCACCATCATTCACCTCCTCTCCTCATTTATCCCCCCTCCAGGGCCTAGCAGGTGCCTGTCCACACCCCTATCTACTTCCGCTTCCTTGAGAGTGATGGTGACCTTTTCCTCTTCCATCTCAGATGGCTCCTTCCCCAAGTTGGCTCCCTCTTGTCTTGCAAGGTCTCCTCCATGTTTGAAATTTTGGTCACTTCTATCTGGGAATCTGGTCTCCTTTCCATCCCCCACTTCCCATGTCAACGTGCTTTTCATCGTAGCACTTTCCCCATGAATCGTTGGTTCGATGATGACTGTAAGACCTTCCACCACTACTTGCGCTTTGCGTTCTTGTCACACTCCATTGATTTCATTAGTATTCACCACTCCTATAGTCATTTCCTTGGTTATAAGAAGCATTCATTCTCTTCTTCCCAGCATCATTCCCTTTTTGACACCTTATCCCGCAACCTGAAGCTCTTCTAGCATACTTTTCTTCCCCACTGCTCCTCCCCGCCCTCGACCCTCGACCTCCACTCCCTCACCACCCATGCCTCCACTCTCTACAATATCCCTAGCCAGCCTCCTCTCCTCTTTACCCTGCCTCCCAGCTACCACCTCTTCACCCCGTCCATCATTCGTGAGGCCATCAGATTCATGAGCTCTAGTAGAGCTACAGACGAGGAGGATTTTCAGGCCGAGCTCCTCAAGCTCAACATCCCTGTCCTGGTTTCCTTTCTTCCTGTGCTCTTCAATAGTGTTATTTGCATCAATTTCCTTGACTCATGGTCGAGCCACATCATCTATCCAATTTTCAAGACCGGCTCGACTTTAGATCCAGGTAACTACAGAACTATCATGATTGGGCACACCTTTGCTAAGCTTTATGCTATAGCCTTGAACATTACTCTTTCTAGTGAGCTTGACAGGAGAGCATACAGAGCCAAGGGTCAGGCTGGCTTTTGGGCTGATTACCAGACTATGGACAATATTTTGACATTGTGGGCCATCATCGAGGAGGCTGGTCATCGCTCTGACAAAGTCTATTGTTGCTTTGTGGATTGTTGCTTTGTGGACTTTCCCAAGGCCTTTGATACCGTCCTGCGGGTTTCCCTTTTCCAGAGACTAGGGGACATCGATATTTCACAGATTTTGTTGACTGTTATTATGAGATTATATGAGAGTTTTACTGGTAGATTCAGGATGCCAAAGGGTTTCTCTACCCTTATTCAGAGCACTATTGGGGTGAAACAAGGCTGCCCTCTTTCCCCCACCTTGTTTGGTATTTATATTGATGAGCTGGAGACCTTCCTCAAAGAATCCTCACTCCCTATGGATGGTTGCTACCTACATCAGGTCTTGATCTCCATTCTTTTGTTCACTGATGATGTGGTCCTTTTGGCCTCCTCTCCGAAGAGTCTTCAGAGACTCCTCGATGGCTTGGCCTCTTTCTGTGACCTTTGTCAGCTCTCTGTGAACCTAAGAAAGACTCAGGTTATGGTCTTCAACTGCCTAAAGACCTCTCATCTGCACTTCTACTTCCAAGGTCATGAGATCGAGATCACCACATCATATGTGTACCTTGGGGTCAAGTTCTCTGGACCTCACTTCACTTTGAGACCCACCATCCAGCCTAGGGTTTGTAAGGGTATGGGCTCCCTTTCCATGCTCGAGAGACAGTGCTTCAAATATCACTTCCAGGACACTTCATCCAAGTTGTCCCTCCTGGACTCCTTGGTCTGACTGACAGTTCTTTATGGTTCGGTGGTTTGGGGGGCCTCTCTCCTTGATTCTGACTATTCTGACTAGGCTTCCATCGAGCATTTCCAAACCCTTTTTCTTTGGTGTATTATCAAATTTCATTGGTTGACCCCCCATAGTATTGTTCTGGCTGAGTTTAGGGCCCATTTCTTTAGGTTGGCTGCCATTTTCAACCTAATTTGGTTTCTTCATCATCTTCGTGGTTTTTCTGACTCTGCAGATGACCGGTGTAAATATTCTTACTTGGCTTATTTCTCCTCTGTCTTTGTGGTGGATTTTGTGTCGACCTCCCAGGCCCGCTACTAGTTTGCACAGGCTTCGTCTTTGTTGAGCTCGATTGGAATTGATATTGATCACCTCCCCCCTTCTAGTTCTCTCTCAATGCTCCCGCCCACCTCCTCCCCTCATAGCAGGAGTTGAACTAGCATGTCAGACTTGACATTTATAGACACTATATCACCATGACTTGGTGTAACCCTTCTGGCGGGTTACGCCTGAAGATGGCCTTTTATGCCGATCACTTTCTGGTTATCAAAGATGATATTATTGTGCCACCTAGCTACTTGTCTCGGCATTGGTGTCATGCCTTACGCATTTCTCTGGGCTCCTTTAGGGTTGACTCCCATCGACTTCAGATTTAGATAGATCACCACATGAACAAAGAGGACTAGACTTGTCACTTGTGTACCTTGGGCATGGTTGAGATGGCGATCCATTTCATTTTTCACCGTCTCGCCTACTACGAGATTCGTGGGAGATTCTATTGCTTATTTAGGGATTGCAACTCCCTCGCGGCCTTCTTTAGCTACACAGACCAGAGATGCCTTGCATTGTACCTCAGGGAGACTATGCAGCTCTGCAACCACACCTTACAGCTCTTATTCCCCCAAAGAGCGACCCTGGTTCATCTTATCACCACTTTCTTCTCTCCCTCATCTCCCGCACGTGGGACAAAGCAGCCTTCCAGTGCCACCATCGCCAATCACTCTAGATCTGCGAGACCTCGTAGTTGTTATACTCATCAGTGGCAGCCTCCCAGCTTTTCTCAGCGGCAATTTAGAGCACCTTCTCACCCTAGTTCGTACCCTTCGGTGCTTGGCTTCTTTTTACCGAGGAAGGACCCTTAGTCCTTGCCTCACTCTTGTGCTCCTTGTTTCTTCTTGTATCTCTTGTTTTCCCTGTTTGCTTTCTTTCCTTGGCACCGCTTGGTGCTATTGTTGTTGGCAGTCTTTTATCTTGTACACTCTTCAGTCCCATAGACCCTTGTGGTCTCTTGTTGGACATTAATAAATTTATCTTATCTTATCTTATGCATTGATTGGCATGCATGCATACCTATACCTCCACATATGTTCCTTGCTACCTTGTTTAGACTATATGACTATCTCTGTGAGCATGGCGGGGTGGACCTGAGGGTGCCACATGGTTTTGTGGCATGACAAGACACTATTGGGGACTGGTGTACATGTGAAGGATTGGATTCAATGATAGTAGTAGAGAGTCCCTATGCACTCTTTTATCCTTATCTTTTAGTCCCAGGTTCTTGTTACTATATAATTGTACTTGATCTTATATAATTAATGATTGTTGTATTTGGTACTCCCCAATTTTAAGCAACTTTTATTTCAACTGTACGTTGAATTCAACAAAGTTAAAGGCTTAAATTCTTAGTGATTGTAGGCAGATTGACAGATTAGCGCCTCTACTTGTACATTAGTGCCTCTTCCCCCACTGACTAAAGGTAAATTAGGCTATTGGACAGGGATTTTAGTGCATACATCTAGATTGTTAGTACCTATGCTACTTTAGCTCCTACACCCTAGTAATAGTGGCTCCACATTCTCTAGACTGATACTTTTCTAGGTTTTAGCATTTGCACCTACGGTTTAGCACATGTGATTGTGTTTTAGTGCTTCTACTTGTAAATTATTTTTCGGATAATGAATTCTTTATAAATGATTCATATTTTCATTTATAATGGTTTCTTATTTCTCTTGCATTGTGGTTAATGGTTAAATAAACTTGTATGACCAATCATCGTAGGAATATTTCAATTGAATTTAAAATGAATCCCATTGGGAGCATAGATAAAACAAGTGAAAGTAGGTGTGTAGTGACCATCTCGCACAACCATGGTTTTTCTACATATGAATGTCTATGCAAATACAAGATGATTATATGCTGATCTAATCTTGATAATGTGACATTTCTAAGCTTGAGTGTGAATTGTGAAGGTGTTAGCTTTATAGATCCTAAATTTTTCTCTTAAATATATAGTAAAGAATTACATTCATGAATTCTTGTATAATATTTTATCATTAAGATGAACCGACTTAAATTATTATTTACCATTAAATACTACATCTTCCTTAATTTAAACACCCTTAACCTTGGAAATAAAAAAAGAAACTCCTTATTTTAATCATATGCCTCAAAAAATAGCTTCTATCATATTTATATGATTCTTACAACCTTATTTCAAAATATAAAATCCTGAAAAAAAATTGTCTTCCCCTATTTCACGTTATAGAAACAATACTAAGGTTAAAGTTTTTAAATTTTACTTTTACTCTATATACAAAATAAATACATCCCTCTATATATACAATAACAAAATGATTACTAGTTTGTACATACATACATACTTTTACTTTAAGCCCATGATTAAGTAAAACACAAGTTTTTAATGTCCAAAGGATACAAATTAAGGGAACCTCCTTGACATGTATCTCTAATTAAGTCGATAGGCTTTTTTATTATGAGCGTTGCACACTAATAGAATTGTCTGATACAAAATTTTTCCTTGGGCAGATGTTTGATGCCAGAAAATGGGGGCGGTACTAGAAAAAAGCAATGGTTGTCTTGCCCATTGTGTGTGCCCTCTAATAAACTAGTGCAAAAATGAATCATGACCATTCACAACAACGATAGACCCAGACTCATAGCAGTGCACATAACGGTCTAACTGTACATTTAATAAGTTTCCTAAATATATGCAGCACTCACCTTACATGCTTAACGTGTTGTTGGCCCTCTTTACTTTTCAGATTGCCATAAGAATGTATCACCCTTAATACAACTCTAAATTATGAGTTTTAGTATAGAAATTTGCGGTCGGTACAATGTACATTCCTGCTACATGGGTGTTACTATTCATTATCACAGTCTCTCCATACAATGCGACTCCTTAGTTTGATTAGGTTCCCTAATTTTGTTTTGCACTATTAATGACACTCTCTAACAAGTCTTTTTAAGGGATGCTCGTACTTTTTGCATAAGATTTTGTTGTGGGTGTTTTAATTTCATTTGTTGAGCATGAATTTTAATGTTCTTAGCCTAGCTAGCCCCCTCGGCTGGGGTGCAGAGACCATAGACTTGAGCTGCTTTGGAGATCTATTCCAAGTTGAGGATTTGTAAGAGTTTTCTAATGAGGACATTTATGGTCCCATTCCTCTGTTGTGAGGTATAAGCGACATATGTTTTCATATGTTCTTTACTACTCTATAACCATGTTCCCTATCTGATAAACATGCCAGAACTTATTCAACTGATACATGTCACACCAAACTAAGCTCTCAATCAATGCATGCAAATATAATCTAAAAATCAGTTTATTTAGTTTATTAAACTGATACAATCACACTCCACGAATTTATTTTACTCAGTAACTTGATAAAATTGCACACCCTCAGTGAATCGGTAAGTCGATAAACATTGACATTCACAACTAATTAGTAATTTGAAAAATGCTTTCAACCTTAATTGTTTTATGGTTAGTCACATAATTTATTAATAATTGGTCAACAAGCATACACACTATTTTTTCCTAGGTTTGAATTCTTATTATTGTTTCAATTTTGTATGTGTACAAGCTTCGATGTTGAAATATAAGAAGTTTTGTGTTTGCCAATGAAATTTATAGTTATAATGCTATCATGGAGTGTTATAGAATATGACAAACACATGGTCATAAGTGGTGAGTTGGGTCATGCAGTGGAAGCTATCAAATAGGGAAGCGATTATTTTATCAAAGTTCACCCTGTGCCTAATGTATTGTACAAAGGGATCAATTAAATTAAATTAAATTTTGTATCTTAAAATTATGTTGTGATTTGTTACACCTATGCTCATTTTGTTTTTAGCCCTAGAGATTTTGAATCCAGTTGTGCTTCTTTGATTTTGAATCCAACGGATGCAGTGGGTGGGCAGAGAATTGGGATTGGGCTTTGATGTATCATCTGCTTTTGTAGACCCTTGAGGTTGTTCTGCATCTCCTGTGGTGATTTCACTTTTGGTATCCTCCAAACTTGATTGGTATTTGACCAGTTGAGGACTGTGGGAATCATTCAGATATTCTGTAATGACTTCAGATTTTTCTCCCTTGATCTGCCTCTTTCTCTACATTTTTCCCTGCCTCTACCTTTGCCATGGACTTAGTCTCCGACCTTTGTATGTCAATGGGCATGTGTTTATGTATGGAAGATTCAGGAGAGCTCACTCCATACCTTAAAATTCTAAGCCCGGGAGAAGATGGGGAATAGACTGGATGATAGGAAGCCACTCCTCCAACTTTAACGATCACAAGAATTCCTGAATAGGACATAATCTTTCCCTCTTTTGTGCCATATATTTCATTGTTTTCTTCTTACTTACAAATGTTCTGGATTTGGTAGATTTTTAGTTTGCAAAGTTTGGGAAAACTTGTGTCATTGCAACCTGCCAGAAGTTTTCTACTCAAATGTCACGAATTGTGAAAATTAGTGGGTCTTTTCGCCTTGAGAATTTTATCTCAATTAAAAACTTCATAACAAAATTTGGGATTTTATACTTTTGTTTTGACGAATTCTTTTTTCCTTCTTCTAAATGAGGAAGTATTTTAAAATTATATATACAAATTTTCTGAGATTGTTAGATTTCAATTTGCAAAGCTTTTGGGAAGAACCATGTGGTTGGAGCCATATCGAAGCTTTACAAATCTCTGATGTCATGGATTGTCACAACATTCTATTTTTTTTATTTTGATAGAGAAGGGTGAGGCTAATGAATCTTCCTCCTTGGAAACTTCATCTCAATTACAAACTTCATTCTGTAGTTTTGAAATTTTTTCATTACATTGATCAATGGAATTGATTTGTTTATAGTGCAATTTGTTTTCTTCTTATGCTTTTTCTTCTCTTTTATTTTATATACAATTCAAATCAATATGTTCACTATTTCCCTAAATGCATTGTGAAATGCACAGAGCAATTCCTTTTGTACGGGAAATAAGAAAGGTTATGATTTGTGACATGGTTAACTTGCAAGAGATTGTGGATGACATAATTTCCGCCCAATGCAAGAAAGATGCTGCTACAAAAAAATTATTACCTTTTGAAGCGGTGGTGGAGGAGTGCCCTACTGTTGAGGGAAATGGCACTTTGCAATATATGCAGGAGGATCCTAATGAGGAATTCAAGAGAATGTAGGTGCCAATTGGAGAAATTGAGGTTTCTACAACTTACGATAAAGTCGATGAGTCTCTGCCTTCTCAAATGCAAGTTTGACAAATTGAGGGATCCCTTAAAGCAGACAATAATAACAATGTTGGAGTAGATGTCTTCTCCAAAGCAGACAATAATAACAACTTTGACGCGATGTCTTCTCCAGCTCACGCTCAGACTTCTCCCGCTCGCGCTTAGTCTTTGGATCGTGTTTATGCTCCAACGGCTCTACAGGTGGATGGAGCTCATGGCTTGCTCCTGTCGGCCCCTCCTGTTGGTGTTGTCCATGTGGTGTCGGGGGTTTCTTCCCTGCTCGCGTCCTCGCAGTTTGGCGCTCTGACTGCTCAGGGCTCCGTGATTTCCTACGCAGACATGGCTGCCTTCGAGGTGGGCATCCCGAGTCCTATTTCTGGGCGGATGGGACCTTCCTCTTCCCTCGTGCAACCTGTTACTATGAGTAAACCCATTCGGGTTATCCTTGATTCAGAGATTGTAGATGAAATTTTAAAAAATAAGGAAGACTTCTCTTCCAATGCAGCCATTTTTCGCTTTAAGGGTTTTTGGCCCTCTCTCTCTGACCTGCATGCTTGGATTTCCAAGCATTGGGAACCCATTTTATCTGCTGATGTTTTATACCCTGTGGCTAGGGGTTTCTTTATTGTTAAGTTTGACAATGCTGAAGTAGGAACACTATTCTATGCAATAATTATTTTATGTGGGAGAAGCACTTTCCCCTGATGGCTAAACCCTGGTATACGGGGTTTGATCCTCTTATAGAGTCCTTCAATAAAATCCCCTTATGGGTTAGACTTCCAAATCTCCCACTCTACCTGTGGCTAGATTCAGTTTTTGAAACTGTGGGTGAGGCTATTGGGGATTTCCAAATGGTGGATCACGTCTCCTCTGATGTCCTCAAAACTACTTATGCTCGTATTCTTGTGGAGATTGACGTCTCCAAGGGTCTTCCTAAGAAGATCACTTTGGCTTCTTCTTCAAGCTCTTGGACTCAGATTCTTGACTATGAGGGAATTCCGTTCAGATGTTGGAAATGCCACAAGACTGGTCATCTTGCTGCACGGTGTGTCTCTAACAAGGTCAAACCAAAGAAATCGCCTACTTGGTGGTCGGGGGTTGCTGACCATCATTATACGGTTTGTAAAACCTCTATTATTGAAGGTTTGAATGTTGGCTCTCCTCTTTCTAATCATGATAATGCTGAAGATCCTGTGGATGCCCCGGTTATCTCAGTTGTTGTTGCTGTTGCTTCTAACTTGGCCTTGGTTCAGCCTGTTGCTGTCTCTGCCCAGTTTGTTACTGTTGACTCTGTTTTTGTGATGTCTTCTGGTGCTGATGGTCCTGCTGCCCATGGTGTTGTCTCTGGCCCAGATGTTCTTGATGTTGTCTCCGTTTCTATTGATTTTTTGGTTGTTGGAGCTGAGTGTTCTTTATCCCTTGTCTCTCCTATGAGGGTTCAGGAGAACAGTCTTGGTGCTTTTCCTATCCCTTTTGGGGTTTCAGATGTTACATGCCCCTTTGTGGGCTCTTCTAGCTCTTCTTTGTAGAAGGCTATCGGTTTGATGGAAGATGGATGGACAATAGTTAAAGGAAAGAAATCTAAGTCATCAACTCCTTTTGATATGAACTTACGTTCACACAAGGCTGGGCAAAAATGTATATCTTGATCGCCCTTTGTTGTTTCCACCTGGGTTGTTCTTCGGTTTGACCCTTTGGCTTGTTTGGTGGGCCACCACAGTTGTATTATGGTCTTTCTATTGCTCTATCTTTTAATGCTTTTGTATAAGGTTTCGAGACTTTTCAAATCCTATTTTTAC
The DNA here is from genome assembly GCA_027943335.1 of Chamaecyparis obtusa. Taxonomy (NCBI): domain Eukaryota; kingdom Viridiplantae; phylum Streptophyta; class Pinopsida; order Cupressales; family Cupressaceae; genus Chamaecyparis; species Chamaecyparis obtusa. The sequence goes on along the minus strand of BSBK01001426.1, from coordinate 671,850 downwards.
TTAATCAGAACAATGTTGGAGTAGAAAATTTTGAACATGACTCTTCTGAAGCCGAACAAATTGCATCTAGAAATGAGGACTACACCATGGTTGATGATGTGGATAAAGATGAAATTTTTTTGAAAAGAGACAAGAATAAAAATCTACTATGTAAGGCAGATCCATCACCTACAGTCCCTTCCATAGAACATGTTATAGGAAAAGAAAGGGATGATGAAAATTCTTTAGAATCTCTAGACTTGTTGTAGGTTGATTCATTAGCTGCAATCACTTGCATAGAGGAAGGGGTTATAGGAAATTCAAGGGAGAATGACAATATTTTTTAATCTTTGGACTTGTTAAAGGTGCAAACAATCCAACCTAATGGGAAGCCAAAAAATGTAGACCTCATGGACTGTGAAGAAGCAAGAGATAATTTTCCACTGAAAGTGAAGTCCATTGAAAATATTGGCATGGTAGGAGAAGAGAATGAGAAATTAAAAAGAAGAAAAGTGGTACATCTACATCAAAAATAGGTGCGCAGACAAACAACAAGAGGAGAAAATTCGACACATTCCAACATCTACTTTATGTAAGATTGGTTTAGACTTCTTCCCATTCAAGCTACAATATGAGTATGTGCTTGAGCCCCGAGCTTCAAAATCAACTCTGAGTTCAAAGCCATGATCTAATACAATAATTTTTAGCAATTATGTTATGGATTCATGGTTCAGAAGCATTTGACTTAACAATATGGCTCTACGCTTGCTACAAATATCATTAACGATAGAAAAAAGAAATTAAGGATGTTTCACCATGTTATTTTGTCCTTTGCTTTTATCTTGCTAAATTAATTTTTTTTACTTTTTAAGTGGATTGGGGACAAGTATCATATAACATAAACTAGGAATGATTTAGACAATAATCTAAAATTAAATAAAATATTCATACTCAAAAAAGTATTTTCTATAAAGAAAGAAAATGGTTATAAAGGAAATTGGTCTTATGTAATGGATAGTTTAATATAACACAATATTATGATAATAATATTTTTGTAAAAATAAAAATTAAAAATTAAAAATTAAAAAAATTTAAAGAGCAAATGATTAAAGACATATTTTGTCAAATTTTATTAGGTTTTTAAAGAAAAAATAATTGAGGTATGACATATTTGATTAGGGTATTAAAATTGGAAGACGATTTTTGACAAATTTGATATTTTAAAGAGCAAATGTTAACATACTAATTTTAACAAATTTGATTATGATATAATTTTTAAAGAGCCAATTAAAGATATATTTTTGAGGGTTTTTTCCATTTTATATAAAAAATAGGTGAAAAGGTTTTTTTTCCATTGTCTAATGAGAGGACTACATTATGTGATATTATTACGAGGATTCAACTATGTAGTTTTAATGTCAAACTCATTGACCCATGTTTCATGGAAAATACTAATTTTAACAAATTTGATTATGATATAATTTTAAAGAGCCAATTAAAGATATATTTTTTAGGGTTTTTTCCATTTTATATAAAAAAGAGGTGAAAAGGTTTTTTTTCCATTGTCTAATGAGAGGACTACATTATGTGATATTATTACGAGCATTCAACTATGTAGTTTTAATGTCAAACTCATTGACCCATCTTTCATGGGTTGTGGTTCACAAGAACCAGTCACTTATGAGAATGAATGGAACACTTTGTACTCGTTGCATCTAGGGAATGCTTATAGAGGTGAAGGTAGACTAACATATTTTAAGAGTTAAAATACAACCCTCAGTCTAACTTAAATATTAAATACTATATTTTTAATATTCATATGGTAAAGATGATTTTTCTCAAATGAAATTCAACTTCATTTCATATAAAAGACAATAGATTCCACATCAACAATATACAAAAGACAAAGAAGTTGGTCAACTGAGTCAAGGGTCAAAAACCACATATCAACAAAACCAAATAGTTTCCATTTATGTTCCATGAAAAGCTCAAGTTTTGACTAGCTTGTCGAATAGATTAAGAGAATACAAGAGTCTAAAAATAATATGAGGTGTTGACTAAAAATTGTCTAACACACCATCAATATCTCACATGAGATATATTACATTAAGATCAATAATAATTTTAACCAACAGTCGAACATAAAATCTAGCAAAATGTTAACAATTTTGACAACCTTGTCGAAACACATCAATATACACCAAATAAGATTCTTGAATCACTTCTGACATAAGGAATAACACGAGAACCTTCAATTAGGCTAACAATAGAATGTATACATTTTTACATAGATCACTGGGTCAAACACACAGAACAGTTACTGTGCAAATATGGAAACCATCCCATCAAAAACTCTTGACACTTGCATCACTCAAGCACACATAGGGCGAGAATATTGTGGAAGTGTGTTTCCACCCTATCATGAAGCAATTAGACTTCCCTAGAATCTTTCCTGCCATTAAAGATACCCATCCCAGCTTGAAGTAGTCTAAACAAGAAAAATTAAAAGGAGTAATGGAATCCATACAATGGTAAACCCATAAACCAATACAATAGAAATCAAGGACACATAGTAAGTGCATGTAAGAAATGTCATCATAAGCATTGATCCGTGTTTGACTTATCCAAAATATCATATGCAGATCATTCTCGATCATCCTTGCTTTGGGAGAAAAAAAAATATAACCATTCTCACATGGAAGAGAACACAAGGATGTGTCATTACGTCTTTTCTTCAAGTAAATGAATATCTTAGTTACATAGTGCATTTTTTCAAGAAAAACAAAAAAAAAAATACCTTGAAATAGAATCAAGAAAGAAGACTAAATGCACTATCTTGCTTATCTAGCCAACATGTAAGAACATATGTACAGTCCAATTTGATCATGATGCTAAACAAGTAATCCATTCACATGGTTATTAATAGACAACATAAATACATCTAAAAACATGTAAAGTAATCAAGGCATAGGTAAGCATTTCTTACTTGATAATATGCTTGATACAATTCTCAAACATGAAAATTTTCAACCCATACTTACAGATATAGAATCAAAGATTTTATATATATATATATATATATATATATATATATATATATATATATATATATATATATATATATATATATATATATATATATATATATATAATCAAACTGACATATTGGTTCAAAAATCAAACATTTGATCGCACCCAAATTCTTTGCATGCTTGTGCAATCTCCAAAGACTATATCAGATCTAAATAACTCAACTAACATTTGCAACTAGCTTTTATCCCGACATTAAAAAATATTTCATTAGTCCTCAACATGGGCTCATAGCTTTTATCCCAGCATTTAATAAAATATTTCATTAGTGCTCAACATGGGCTCATAACAGAAATCAGGCATAAACAGTACCAATTTAGATTTCCCCCATTTATCACACAGTTTCTAGACATCTTTTAAACACCTTAATCATCAAGAAAAGTATCCACCGTTTTGCTTGATCTTAGACAATCTCAGATTGACAATTTTTACTGTGTTATTCATGTTCTACACAAAAAGATTAAACATTTGGATGCTAAACAAAAAGATGGCTTTAACTTGAAGAGTATATAAAAATCAATATTGATCAATTGACTGAGCAAACACATTCTTGTAGCACAAAAACATTACAGGCATTGATGTTTACACTGACAATCAACACAACATTTCAAAACTCACTCCAATTCACAAAACCCAAAAAGAGCAGAGTTTGTTTCTCAACCAAATGGCAACATCAAATAAATCCAGAACCTTCAAGGGAGCAGAACAGTAGTTTGGAAAACACGTGCCCCTTATAATTGTTATATATAGTGATTTAAAGTAACCCGCATACAAATATAACATGACCCGTTGAACCAGAGACTGATATCGCTGGACAACAGAGGTGACATTTTTTATTACCTTTACCTCTTCTAAATAGAAAAACACACACATTAAGTGGATCATATTTTCTTAAGACAAACTCTGTTCAACGTAAGTTTTCCTGAATTTTTTACCAAAAATGAGCCAAGGAAATCAAGTCCACAGACATTGAACTCATGTTTATATGTTGAAGTCTGATGGACATGGATTAACTCGCATCCGCGACATGGAGATATGAACCAACTTGAATTTAAAGCAGTACAATAGCATCCTACAGTTCGGGCCGCTCAGCTTCAAGTATATGCATAATCATAGCTCAATCAGAACAAAAGGCATTTAAGGTCAAACATAGGAACTAATGCTATTTATAATGATTGAATCTGTTTAAATTCAACCAACAATCCAATAAGGAAGTGCGATAATTTTCCAGGAAAAACAAGTCACAACCTAAAGCATTGAATATATATACAACCACCCATGACCATTTTAAATCTTATTTTGCACTTAATTCAAACTGCAAATAGAGTTAGATTAATTACTACTTCAAAGACGATTACCATTGGAGACTAAACATAGCTCAGTTTTGTTTCCCTCTATACTTCCATTTCTTTGTAGCAATATAGTGATACATCATCTCTTACAATTTTAAAAACAAACTTAAAAAAAATAGAGGATTCTGATAAACTATGCGGCCAGTTTTCGCAAATGTGGGATAAGGATTGGATATGAAGGGAAAGTTTCAGCAGGGAGTGCTTAGGACAAGGAAACAAAGACATAGTGCACGCATGATTCAAAAGCATCCTCAGGTATTGTGCAGGTATAAATTTTTTTATATGAAAATAAATATAACAGGATGGTCTGACTTTCATATGCAAATATCTGACTTTTCATAGCAAAACAGTGTGCATTTTTTAGCTTGTTTCAATATAAGAACTCAAGAAAAGGTACATGGTTTCGATAGGAATAAAAACAAACCCCAATTTTTCAAGTACACTACATATCCTCTTTAAGTCTTTGCACAATAATATGGTACCCAAAACAGTGTTTCTAAAGTTGCAATAATTTCAAAATCTCAACACAAATGAACTCGATAACCTTCAGTATTGAAGAAAAATTTCATTTCTTGGAGAATAAAGAAGAAAGAATGAATGAAAGGAACCTGGACAACACCACTGAATGTGTTCCTAGTATTCCAGAGAGTCAACAGAGTTATCCAGCTCACTGCTTCTTCTTATGGCAATATAATTTTCCAGAATTTCTTTATCCAAAACTTCCGCCAAGACAACTCCAAAGTAAAGTATTTTTTAAAGGTAAACACCCAAGATTGTCTATGTTTCTCCATTCACTATTTTTCCAGAAAATAACTTTTCTCATGCCATAAAAATAGAATGCAAGGGTGAGTGGTTCTTTAAGATTATCTTCATAATTAAAGGCCTGCCTCTAGATGAACGCAACGTGGTTCATAAATTATGTTTTCATTATTCAAGTATTATAATTAAATTTATAACTGTTATTCCTTGTTTTTCTCCAACGGTTATCTATATGTTTTCACACATATTTGATCTTCTAGGTATTATAATTCATTAATCTGATTATGATTTGAATCTATATATACTTATTTAAATCAACATAATCATTCTAAAACAAAACAGTTGTGACACAAGTGCAACTTATAAAATATTTTTTTGTTTATTTATTAATTGTAATATACATACCAAATGAATTCAATGTTGCTATTATTTTCTTTTCATGAAATTGGGGAAATACCTTTAATCATCACTAATATTTACAATCAAAATCTCTAAACGAATTGAGATCCAATCGCCCTACAAGAGGCAAGAACAGTGTTAGTGTTAATGATCAAATTAACATGTAAGTACGATTACTTGCAGAGTGAGTAATGAGGCACACTATTTTTGAGTGCCCCCTAACATATTACCACCAGAAAACATGGAGTGTTTACTCACATCTTCCTATGGTTAAATTTCCATTTTCAAAAAAAAGAAATGGATTGATGAGTTAGATCCCTCACTTCGTAACAATATAAATCTCTGACAAAATCTGTAAATCAAAATGTCTACAAAAGACTATTCCAAAGGCACAGTTGCTGCAAGGATGGTGGCATCTGAGTGCTTATCAAAATTAAAACTTCTACCAGCTCCTTATCTATTCTAGAAATTTAACACTTTGATAGAAAAAGCAAATATAAATACAAAGAACACAGTAAAGACCACAAGCACTAAAACAACATGACTCTTGAATTCTTTGTTAAATCTGGAAGTTTCTTCCATGCATTGGTTTAGTGGTTGGCCTGGCTTCTTCCACATACTATTTTTTTTCATTTAAAAGCTATTACTAGCACTTACACCAATGAGGTGCAATGGTTACACCAATAGCAACATATGTTGTATGGTGATTGATAGGTAGAGTTTTAAACCAGATTTTCCAAGTATATGACACATGCATCAATCATCAAGCTAGTCCATGTGGGAATGCTCTTCTAGAACATGGAGCTGAGGAATGTGGGAGGCCTTGATAGCTGTCCATTGCGGGCCAATCTTTTCATCACAGATGACATGCACGAGGGACTTTAACTCACTCGCAGATTGAGGAATTTTCTTCACACGAAAACACTCTCCCATGTCAAGACCTTCCAAGCTTGACAATTGGCCAAGCTCATTTGGGAGTCATTACATGCTAAGTTGCCGGATTCGTGCCCAGCACCCCTGATCCATGTCTAGGTCCGGATTCGCGGAGTGGTGTGTGCTGGATCCAGGTAGGGTCCATGCATGGACTTGTGGGTCGCGGATCTGGACGGACCCACAAGTCCATGCACGGACCCTGCCCAGATCTGGTGCTCGCAGATCTGAACAGACCCACAGGTCCACGCACGGACCCTACCCGGATCTGACGCGGACCTGGGGGACCCCGTGCGAATCCGCGAGGACCCCATGCAAATCTGCGAGAATCCCCAAGGACCCGCAGGTCTAAGTGGCCAAAAAGTGAAAAATAAACTTTAAAAAGTAATTTTTATATTGCTTTTTTTTGCATGCAACCCTAAAACGACCCTTATTATGGGTCTCCATACATGTTTCATTTCTCATTTTGCTCTCTCATTCTTGCAAGCTTGAAGTGAGGTGATTGTATTCGAAGGAGATCAATTGTGGAGTGGAAAATACCTTTCAAGAAGCAAATTTGAGTGATTAAGGTATGCATTTGAACCATATTCTTTAGTTTTTTGATAGATTATTTCAAGTTTTGAAAAGTTTTAAATTTTTTTCAAGTTTTTGTATAAGTTTTGAAATTTTTTTTTTCATTTTTGTTATAGATTGCAACAATCATACAATGAGTAGTCAAGGTTGAGTGGGGGGGGGAGGGATCTCAAAATATAGAATTGATAAAAGGGTCTCCTTTATGGAGACACCACAAGAATTTCTCAATGTTCTAGAGGTGGGGGGTATATATGGAAATGTAATTTTTGCATACTCCCGAGTAAAATTTCATTTTGTAGGCCCTGGGGGTCAAAGGATTAACATGTGTGAGGGCCCAGGGGGAGATTCAGCGGTTCAACATGCTTGATTTCAAGCTAGCTCCCACACCTTTTTAGTCAGGTGTTGTTTTATCTACCACTTGCTCTACTCCTACCATGCATCTCACATTATACAGTGCGCTAGTGGGTAGTTTTTTGTACCTGACACACACACTTCCTGATATTTCCTTTGCAGTTGGCCTTGTCTCTTGATTCTCACATGATCCTCATGAGAGTCATTGGAAAGTGGCCAAACGTATCTTGAGGTACATTCAGGGTACTACTTCTTATGGCATTCACTATACATCAAGGGATCCTCACATTGTTTGCTTCATAGACTCAGATTGGGCTGGTGATACTAATGATCGATGGTCTACTTCTAGCTTTGTCTTCTGTCTTGGTTCCAGTCCTATCACATGGTCTTGCAAGAAGCAGACAACTAATGCATTATCATCTACAGAGGTAGAGTACCGAGCATCTATACAAGCTAGTCAGGAGGTTTTATGGCTTCGGCAGTTGATGATAGAGTTTTGTTTTCCTCTTGATAGTCCCACTATTCTTTGGTGTGACAATTAAAGTTCTATACATTTTTCCTGCAACCCGGTTGAGCATTAGAGGACCAAGTACATTGAGCTTCATATGCATTTCATCAGGCATTTGATTCAGGATGGCTCTCTAAGTTTGGAGTATATTCCCACTACTGAGAAGGTTGCTGACATCTTCACTAAACCTTTTGCATCCCCGTGATATCTTCAGCTGCGTTCTATGCTTTGGGCGAAGGAAGTTGTCCTTGGGGGGTCTTAATGATGAGGCCTTCCTTCCTTCTATTTCTATCTCTTTTTGGAGTAGGGTTTTTTCCCATTGGGTTTTCTCTATTTCTCCATTTTACAGAGATTTGGTTGTGCTGGGTACCTCATCAGGCCATGTTGCCAGGACCCATTTTATGCTTTCAGCACTGTAGTTTCCTTTGCTTTCTTCTTGCATTGTTTGTAGATGTATTGTTGCTCATCTTAAGGGGGCATGTTAGAGTAAAGTATTAATTATGTTAATTAACTTTACTCCCTTCTTAAGATGTCACCTCTTTTGCTTTAGTTGTTTATATTTAAACACTCATGCACTAGTTGTTTTAAATATAAACTTGCATGCATTAGTCATGTAATAATTAAACTAATTATTACATGCACTAGGGTTTTCCTTTCAAAGATTTCGATCTCCTTTATAAGAATGATCCATTGTATATTTTATTCATTCATTATTTGAGGATATTTTCTTCTTCACATTTTTGAGTCAAACCCTTGCCCTCTTCTTGTCTCTACTTCCTTGTAATAGATTTTCGTATGCAGGTGATCTTCGGGTTTTTTGGATTTGTATTGCTCAAATCCTACAACATTTGTAATGCCCCACCAGGGGACCCAATAGAAATTAACCTAAACATACTACTAAGTTTACAAAATATTTTTTTTCTTAAGAGTTTACACAACATCAATGTATAACAGTGTAGAAGCAATACAATATAATAACAACTCATACATACAAGTATAACTCAACACATAGATTACAAATCTCATATATACAAATAAATAATAAAAATATAACATTGTATAAGTGCAACATAAATACAACTGATATCATAAGGTACACATAACAAATCATCATCCATTGCATAGGTCGTAGGGTATATAATAACAAATCATATACAAGGTACAAGTACAATATCTTGAAATAGAAGAGCAAGTCTCCAAAAATGATGAACAAGAAAGAAAGTAACAACAACAAGGATCTTCTAACACCAATCCACGAATGTCAAAATCTCAATGGTAAAAGAAACACTACCACCCAACCACGTGGAACCAAAGGTCCACTCCCATCATGCTGAGGAGATAACAAAAGATCCCACTCGAATATCAAACACAAAAAACCAACACAATACAACACCTAGGCAAGGGATCCTAAAATCTCTCTATCTAAAAGGTACCACACCAACTACAAAGATAAAACATACTCAACCAGAGGCAACCAACACACATAGGAAACCTAAGATTTATGTACAAGGAAGTGTCATCACATGAGTCAACTCTAAGGTTATCCTACTAGTCTCTATAGACCCTGATGCCTTAGTGACTCTATGCGGTATCAGTAATCCTTTTATGAAAATGAGGTACCAACTATGCCATATCTAGTCCATGCAATCAATAAGCATCTTCCCACTCCCATCCTATCCAAGACCTCAATCAAGTACTCAGGCATGGGTGAGACACACATTACCTTATTAATTCATTTTAAACTCTCAATGTCATTTAGTTATCACTTTATTAAGTCACTTGCAATAATTTATCCTAGCAGCCACTTGCGGTGTAACGCCCCACCAAGGAACCCAAGAGAGATTAACCTAAAACATGCTACTAAGTTTGGTGAATAATTTTTTTTTTAAAGTTTACATACAAGATAATATCAATGCGAAAGAAATTACCATTTAATCACATTAATACAACAACCAACATAGATAACAAAACTAAAGGGTCCCATGACATAGAATTACTTAAGAAGAAAACTAATCTAAAATAACATCAACAAAAGATTTCATAAATAGATTAAACAATTACAAAATAGAACAATAATTACAATACTCATGGACATCCATGAAACCTAAATAAACTGACATCCACTGCACATGTCGCAGGGTATGTAGTAATCACTTTAACAATAATAGTACAATGTCTAGATTAGGTATCACATGCAATACTCTAATACAGGATTACAAATAATGAAGCTAAGAAAAGAAACCACAAAAGAAGAATCATAAGGAATCCAACTGCAAAAGAACCATCAAGCACCGACACCAGGACGTCAAATCCCAAATGGTAAAGAATCACTACCACCCATCTATGTAGAACCACAAAGGTCTAGCCTACTGCGCTGATAAGATAACAACAGACCCCACTCGGATAACCAATACCAAAGAAAGGATAAAACCACTAAGCAAGAGAATCCTGAAAGCTCTCTAACTCAAGATAAACAAAATATAGTGATAGGTAAGACTCACTAATCCAGAGGCAACTGACATGTGTAGAATAACTAGACTATGCATAGGAAGGTGTCATCATGTACATCTAACCCTTGAGTCTCATTCTGGTAATCACTCTGGATCCCGACACTCAAGTGACCATACACGGTATCAATGACCTCTTGTATAGACAAAGCCATTAACTATGCTAGACACACCTCTCAAAGGCGGCAAGCATTATCTCAATCCCTATCTTAGTCTATACTAGAACTCAAACATGGGTGAGGAAACATATCTTATTAAGTTCATTTAAATACCCCTTAATTATATTAGGCTATCACTTGATTAAGAATACTTACAATAAATGATCATGGTAGCCACTTATGGGCCCCGACGCTTATTGCAAGCCACCCCCTACTACATATCTAGGTAAACTACCCTAGGCTCATAGATCTCACATAGATCTAATCAAGTATACAACTAGGTAATCCCAGATCCTGTTTCACACACAAGAACTAGAAATGATTACAAAATATCCATAAACAAAATACAATACAACATGAGCCCATATGGTCAAATTAGGGGATGATTGAAATACTCACACACATCAAAACATAAAATTGAAAACATGTCCAACTGACACTTACCCCGGCCTCTGTCTTTTTCCCCCTAGGTCTTCTAGTACCCCGATAACATAATAAGAAAAAGAAGACACTTCAGGAATGAAATTACATCATTTGTATCATAGTAAATTGAAATTGAACCATATGCATTTAAATTCCATATTGAACATAATCGTATCCAAGTATAGAAACACATAAATCTACTAAGAGAATCTTAACATAAACATCAAAACAATGCCATAATTAAAGAATATTCCTTATATTTGTCTTATGGATTCAACAGAATAAAACACCCTATTTCAATATATGCACTACAATTCTCAATAATTGTCCAACTAAAAATTAAACATATTTTACGTGAAAATACATGTTCTAATGTAAATATTTATTTCAATATAAATACATCCTTAAATAACTCACAAGAAATTAAATTAATTTATTTGCATTTAAAAAAATAATAAAATTAAAATTATGAAACTGAAAGTGATGAAGGGTGCTCCCCTTAATACCACAAACACATAACAGAAATAGAGAAACAACAACAATAATATGCAAGAACAAAAAATTGGCTTCTTATTATCTCCACAAATGTGGAATTACAAACTTTCAGAATTACAATATGCAAAGCCACATGGGCATTCCCTTACAATATTCTTTAGGACAAAGCCTCGAATCAATACCCAGATCTACTACCCAGAACTATTCTGAACTGCCTAAGACAATAATACAGCCTTCCTTATATAGGCAATTATCCACCGCCTGGGAAGGTTCCAGAATTTTAGCCAATAAGGCCGACCAAACTTAGAATTATTTTATTTTACATTTCATTACATCATAGTCGGCTCAAAATAACCTTTGAAACCCGAACAGAAATTTTGAAGAAAATTATTTTTCGCCATTTTAGGTGGCCCAACTTTCGAAGACCATAAGTCATCACCAGTTGACCCGATCGGCTATTATAACCCCATTTCAGAAACGCCACGAAGTGCTCTACAGGCCTAACTAGTGCAAGTGCTTGTCACCCAAATTTTTGACCTCATCCGGGGCCTCTAAAGCCTTCAAAACTGAGTTCAAAGTTTCTGTACCCTGCTGCCAATACCGAAAATCTTCAATATCTTCCAATATACACTTGATCTGGCAATGAAACTTTACTGGCAGACTTATATGACCAAAATGAACCTCCAAGAAAGAAATCAGATCATTCTGAGCACATACAAAAATTACCAAAAATAGTAACTTTCCATAAATAGCAGCTCTGCACAAAATAGCCCTTATTGAAAATAAAAACAGAAATATTTTTGGGTGATGCAAGATTGCTCTTACACCCAGGATGCTCCTGCATCAGAAAGAATCAATTAAGACTATGCAAAGTCAACTGGAGGACTCAGAGTGCTTCTTGAAGACTCTGACCTGATTTCATTGCTGAAGGACTTTTTGGCCCTGTCTTGCTGAGGGTTTTTCGTTGTTTTGTCCTGTTTCTAGTGTTTTTTTGTGTTTGGTTTTCTTGAATATCTGGGAAGTGTCCCTTTTGGTGATTGTCCCTTTGCGGAATAGTCTGTTGTCATTTTGGTTCTTCATGATTATCTTTTCAAATCTTTGTTAAAGGGTTTTGGGGCCCCTTCAAAACCTGTTGTTACCGTAATAAAAAACAAATAATAAAATTATATACACATTTAAATAAAATATTAAAGAAAATACACCTTAAAACATATATAAAAAAGGAAATTAGACTAACTATAAGTATAACTATAACACATTTGTCAAAATATTTAATAGAACTATACTCTAAATGAATTTAATTTAATTTAATTAAAAAATATATTAATAAGAAATTTTAATTTAACAAATTTTAATAAAATAAAATTAAAACAAATTTAAAAATTTTAATATTAAAAAAAAACAAATTTAAAAACTTTATTAAAAACATTTTAAAAAAAACATTAATTAAAAATATAATTAATAAAAGAAGTAAGGGGAGGTGGCGGTCCCACCATCCCCCCTTTCCGTGCACAAGGCACGACCTGTGCATGCAGGTACCTACGCACGATAAGGTACACTATCATGCACAGTGTACACTATCATGCACAGTCTACACTGCGCATGCGTAGTGTACCTGCATGTGACAAGTACCTTGCCTGCAAAAAGGTGAGGGGTTACCTTTTAAAATAAAAGATATATATATTTTTTAAGATTTTATTATTTTATTATAATTTAAAAAAAAAAAAACTTTTATAATAGCCAAAATACATTTAAAAAAAAAAAAAAAATCCGAAAATGACATAATATAATGCTTTTCTAACTTTTGACTTTTCTCATGTTTTGGCCATTCTGGGTCAATTTTCCTTTCACAATGTATTTTTTTTAATGAACAGAGAGTATTATTTTTTAACTAGAATTGAATGTTTTTGTCTTGAATTGATTTTCTTTCATAAGGGTAGATTTATTTCCTTCTAGCATTATAGTCTAACTATAATCTAGGATTGATTTTTCATTTTCTAAGTGTTTTATAAAGAATTTTTAATAAAAATTTTCCAGCATAACTTCATTGTGCTAAGTTTTGATAAAATCTTAAAATCTTAGATCCAAGGGTTTCTCTAATACCTAAAACAAAGAAATCACAAATAGATCTAAGGAGATATATTGAAATTGCACAAACAAGGAAAGCCAAATAAATGCAAAACAAAAATTAACAGGCAAGAATTCAAACCCTACCTTAGATCCAAAGCAGAAACTAAAATTGAAAGCCTTTGAAGATCTGAAGACCAGAATTCCTCCCAGAATGAATCCAACCTGCAGATCTAAGTCTACGTAGAAAGCATGCACAAGATCTAGACGTACAAACAAGCAATCACAACAATTCAAATTCTCCCAAAATCCAAAGCACACAAGCTCTCCAAAATTCTCCTCCAAACCTGTCTAATTTCTAAAAATGAATGCAAGTCTCCTTATAGGGATTCAATTCCCCCTTTCATGCAACCCTAAAGATAACTCAATAGCTAACTCCCACATCAACTCCAATCAGAAATTAAAAGTAAATCTTAATTAAATAAAATAAAATAACTTTATATACACAACTCAACTTTGTCTTTTTTGAACAAGTTGTTTACTTTTTGAGAACAATTCACTTTTCAATAATGTTAATGCACATATTTATAATTAAAATTTATATTAAATAGATTAAATATTTAAAGCATCCTAAAACCATGCAATTAAACATTTAATTATTTAATAAAGCACACAAGCATAATTAAATCTAATTTTCAATTAAATAATTAATTAAATCTAAATCTAAATCTAAATAATCTAAATAATCAAATGGCAGCTCATGCTTGATAGACTGCCTATTAGAACTCAACAAGGTGGCTCTGACACTTGTCTTGTTTGTAAGATGCTTGAGACTATGAGGCACATCTTCTTTGACTGTCCTTTTGCCAAGGAAGTGTGGATGCTATTTGGAATCTCCATAATTGAACATGCTTGTACTTTTGATATCATTACTGGATCTATTTTTGGTCTTAAAAAGGATGCTAACCTTTTCTGGCATATCTTTTCTTCTTACATCCTTTGGTTTATTTGAAAATTTAGAAATGAGAAAAAATTTCAAGATAATGGCAAAGTTCTTATTGATTTTTTTAGGAAACTCATACATTTTAAAATTATTTCGTAGGTTTTCTGTGTGATGAGGCTTGAGAAGGAGAAGCTACTAAGATTTCTCCAAGATGGCCATGCCACCATGTTTATCTACAAAATGAAAAATAGCTTTGAATGAGCCAGCATTGTGGACAATCAGGTAGCCTTTGATGATGCTCTTAAAAATTTGATTAAGGAAATCAGGGATACTAGAGGACCCTATTTTGATAAACTTGAAATATTCGCTCATATCTTGGAAAGGAAGAAAGTTGTTTGGATGGAGGGTGTTCAAGGGTGGACCTCCTAGATTGAAGACTATAATGATGTTCTGCTCTGAATGTTCTTGGCTCCTTTTTGGTGTTTATACTCTCAAAAATTGTTATCTTCTGTGATGCTCTTTCTTACTTTGTAATTGTTTATTTTGTTGTGAACTTGGTGGGTTGAGGCTCCGCCTCCCCACTCCTCTTCTTGTATTTCTCCCTTTTTGATCAATTGATATATAATTCAAAAAAATAACCAAATATTTGACTTTTAATTAATTTTCTCAAATCAAGCTAGGAACATAATTAATATTAAATTTCAACTATAACCATTAAATTAATAATCATAGAAAATCACCCACTAAAGAAATAAATCAACTGAAATCAAGCAAAGTAAAACCAAGCATACTCAAGAAAGGGATCCACGGATTCATGTCAATTAGATGAATCTGGGTAGGGTAGTCAAACTAATAATTGTCCAATCTTAGGACAATTAGGCTTAGGTTAGGGTTTTGGATCTGATTGTTACCTCCCCTCTTTACCATTGAGATGAATATTTATGGGCATGCTCACTCCTACCAATTCATGGAAGATGATGCTATGTACCTGCAAACGTGTCATCACAAGAAGAAGTATGTACATCCAACACACACACACACACACATATATATAAGACAATGATAGGGTACGGTCAGACGTGTGAATCTCAACAATGCAAGTAACTACACCTCCGTCCTCTACCACACAAACATGCCAATAGGTACACACACATGATAACCATACACATGCAAGTATGGGGTCAGTAACTGTTAAAGTATTGTTCGTTCGTGTTTAATAAACGATGAGACAATCATGATATACATATAAATATAGATATATTTATATATATATATATATACTATATAATATAATTGAAAAGTAAGTATATATTAATATGCACATGTGTGAACTTATATATATATATATATATATATATATATATATATATATATATATATATATATATATATATATATATATATATATATATATATATAATACAAAGTATGAATAAACTATTTGTTAAGATATGTTAACTAATAGTTATGTAATGAAGTGACATGACCATAAGTATATACGGTCATGTCTATTCATTACATGACTATTCAATATATACATATACCCTATTGTTATTGTAGAATCAATCAATAATGAAGGCAATTGTATTCTACAATCACAACGGTAATCTATTTTTAGTACAGCCTCATATATATTCTCTATAGGATGATCTTAATTTTACAACATGGTATCAGAGCCTAACCTATAAGAGAAATTATATTCGAGCAAAGTATTGCAAAGAGAAGACAACACATCAAAACAAGAGGATACTAGTCGCGGCAGAAGAGGAATCCGTCAGTTTCAATTAAGGGGAAATTGGAAAGCAAATAACAGAGAGGATAGACTAGCGAAGAGAAAGTGGAGTAAATACACGGGAGAATAAGAGAAAAGAAGACTCTTAAATATATTTAGACTCATATGGAAAGATAAGGAATGGAGACCAGGACTTACAATTGGCAAAATTAGGAAGGAAGAAAAAGACACAATAAGCATCTTACGTGGGAGTAAAACAGAATGATCACCTTCATCAAAAGTAATAATTATTTGTTCTTTGTCATCTACGAAGCTATGGCAGCTATCATAAGGGGTTATCAAGATGCTGAAATATTAAATCTCATAAGTATTTATAATTGGATCTCATAAAGGAAATCTTTAGTATTGTTAGTACGCAGCTATGAACTAAAAGCGATTACAAGATATTAATCTGAATCTTTACTAAGGAAGAAGGAACTCATTAAAGAAGAGAATACATAAGACAATGGTAAATGGAGGTTATAAAATAAATGTCAGATATTGATCAGTGGGGGAGAAAATGAGATTATAATATTGAATTTGGTATTGATCGAGTTAGAAGATCATTGAACAAAAAGAACCTTTGATACTCTTCAAACAGGAGAAATAAGAAAAGAGAATAGAGCCTATGTACCACTGACAGCAAATTATTAAGATTGATCATGATAATAATATATCATATTGCTATTAGAAATATATGATAGTATTAATATCAGTTATATAATGTAAAAACATAAATATATATATTGATATTATTATTATATATATATATATATATCAGTTATGCTATATTATATGCAGCTGAATTATATAACTAATAGAATATCTAAAGTATAAAATATAATTCTTATACAGATATCAAATATATATATATTAGATTATATAATTGAATGGTCTAATATATTTGGAATATAAGAATTAACTTATATATATATATATATATATATATATATATATATAGAAAGAATGATAATAAGAAGGAAATTAGAATTATATATATGTATGTTATGTTCTATATATTTGTATTTATAGTAGTGCATGAGATATTAAAATATATATATATATAAAATTTATTTGTGTTAATGTGAATGAAATCAGAATTATATATACATATTTATTTATATATTCGTAATATAAAATATTATTATGTATATATAATTCTAAAGTCATTCACCATGATAGTTGTGTCCTATAAAATATATATGTATATATATGTTTGCGGGGAGGACTAAATCTATCACTCGACATTCTTGGGGATTTGCAATAACCACGAGTTAAGAATACATAATGATATAAAATAAATATGTACATGTATATGATAATCAGCAAATCATATCCAACGTACAGGTTAGAATGGAAGTCGACTCCATCAATTCAGGATAAAGGCATAGCGCCCATAGAGCATATACATGTACTTTTAAGAATTTGAAGATTAACACTAGCACAGCTTTAATACAATTAAATACTGCTTGCTACACTTTTAACATTAGCAATGAAGTAGTGTTTAAACAATACCAAAGGAAAATGCATCTAGCTACATTTTTTCTGTAGCATCAAAGATGGAAATGCTATGGATATTTTAATCACCCCCAAACATTCAATAATCATCAACCATGTTTATTTTATTTTTGGCACAGCTCCCATAGAACCTTGATCACAAGAATAGGCATAATTGTGCTGATCGCAGTGGCACCAACAACTAAGAATTAGAGAGGAATTTGCTTTGGATGGTATTCAATTGGAATCAATTGAAAACTGCAGGTTTTCCATTAATGCAGCCGTGTCTCCAACATCAACATGATTCTTTGATTTCAAAGTCAAGTCAACGAATATAATTGGAATGATGGAGAACACAAGCTCGTGGGAGGTAATCTGAACCTGCACTAGATCCACTCATGGAGAGAGTGAATTATCTTGACCTTACCTTCACTGTGGATTGATAAGAATTGTGGGTTCATATGATAACGAGCCTTAGAGTATGCTGGGAAGAAAGAGAACAGTATTACTTGGATATTCAAGAGAGTGATAATCTTGCAGAAATAGGAGGACCATGGAGTTATTACGGGTCTCTGAAGACTATCTCTTCTCCTCCAAATTGTATATGCTATTAGCACAATAACGTTCTTGGTTATGACTAGTTGGAAAAGGTCAAAACCAATACATGTGATTAATTGCTAAGGTGGAAAGAGTATGCTAAACATACTTATTGTTACAAATTTACACAACCATATGCGATTTAGTCACAAACATTGGTTAGTTTAATAAGTCATGGCCAAGATGGCTCTTGATATGGTGATTAGCAATCTCTTGCATATACTTAAAGAAAAATATATAGAGAAATCAATATTAGAGGGAGACAGTTTGCATAGTAGACAAAGACATTATTAACTAGCTATCAACTCAACCAAATAGTGTTTTTCACAAGAAGAACCAATAAACATCGGGAATCTATATCATGGAAAATACTTTGTGGATACACCATAATTAGAACCTTGGATTCAAGAAATATAAAAGCTGCAATACGCTACATACGCGGAGTTATTTCTGCCACTCCGCTAAGTACCACAACTATACTTAATTCATTTCGTAGCAAGGTTTAACATCTGAAACAGCTTATCAAAAACTTCATTGAGATCGACATTGGATCATTACATAAGCTGGAGTAACAAGGACTAGGATCAATGGTTGATCTAGTTAACCAATCAATATATATATGATTCTATTTATGCTTCTTTCAATTCGCTAATATAGCAGAATCATTCATTGTCAAGTACCTCTTTCATAATACTGAGGTAATTGTCACTTGCACAAAGATAATTGACATTGCATTTGCCACATTTTCAATTTGTCTTGAGTACAAGATTAATAGAAAGAAGACTTTTGCAAATGAGTGCGAAGAAAATTAATCAGAATGAAACCGATATGTTATGAAGAAGGATGATGGGTACAAGTATTAATGGGCTCACCTTATGGAAACAAATACTTGAAAATATTTGAAATTTAAGATAAGTATTCTATGCTTTATTAATACATATGAATTTTCAATTTGTAATTCATTAAATAATAAATCTTGTATGCTTCTATCATTTGTATTCTTGTACGAGATAGTTTAGCTTTATAAACTATTTGTAATCTATCTCTAACATACTTTCAGGATAAAAGCATATGAAATTCAGATTCAGAGAAAGTCTGACAATTTCAAGAGGTCAAGAAGTTGATTAACTTGAGCTTCAGAGGGAGCATATGATTCAGTTAACTTGTGACAATCTCAATCATATTGATTGAGAGGGAGTTCACTATTGAAGGTAAAACAATTATGAAATTATAATAGTGGAAACTAGTGGACAGAATCACAGATGAGATTCACATGGATAGAATCTTTGCTTGAAGTAATTCATACATCTCGAGACTACAGTTCATTAAGATGAACATCATACTAGAGGTCCTTATTATCTTCCCTCAAGTCCAAGAGGGAGTGTTAATGTTATGGCCTTGAAAAAGATCAAAATGCATCCTATGCTAATCTGCAGCCTTATGGAAACCCAGTATGAGATATCGATTCTCTCAGGAAGAAAAGTATGAAGTCACATCCTGTAGTGACATTGAGCTGAGTATATAAAAAGGGTATGCCTCCATGACAGAAGAAGAAAAAGGATATGCATCAGTGGATATGCGAGGATCTTGATTCAGAGAGAGTAGACCATGTTTTGTTGGCTCTCTAGTGATCGAGAAACTGTAGTTGAGAATTATGATGAATTACCATGTGAGAAGGCTATGCTTCCATGTCAGAGGGAGAAGCTAGAAGATCAAACTAAGATGGCATCACAGGATCGTGGTCATATTAATTCAGAGGAAGTATACCATGTGAAGATGGTTTCTCACCAAGCCCCTTACTAGGAAGAAGATTGTGTACTTCAGATAACCTTGGTATGTTGAGAACTAAAGCCTTAAAGAAGTTCTCAGAATCAGTGATCCATCATTTTGTATCTTAATATGGTTCTTGTCTGTGATAGACAAGTCTAAGGTGGAAGCCTTGGTTTCAACTCTCTTAGGAGAGTCAAGATGGATATCATATGTGTGACTTTATAGGTCCACTCATCCTGTGTTCATATTTAGAAGATGATGATTTTCTGAACATGAATACTTGTACTTAACATGAAAGGTGACGATCTTTCATGTGTGTTGGGTTACTATTTCAAGGTGACGATCTTGACAATAGTTAACCAGGCTTCAAGATCGACTCCTGAAAGGGTTTGTCCCGGATAGGACCGGACATCTTGTTTCTTATGTTATTACTTGGTGTGTAATAATTGTTAAGATCGACTCCCGAAAGGGTTTGTCCCAGATAGGACCGGACATCTTAACGCTGAGATTATTACTGTGTAATAACTTGTCAAGATCGACTCCCGAAAGGGTCTGTCCCGGATGTGCCGGATATCTTGATGTCTATCATGATCGACTCCTGTAAGGGTCTATCCCAGATGTGCTGGATATCATGATATGAAAAGATTCTACAAATTCTATTAAACTCTCTCTCAAGAGGGAGTGTTAAAGTATTGTTCGTTCGTGTTTAATAAATGACGAGACAATCATGATATACATATAAATATAGATATATTTATATATATATATATATATATATATATATATATATATATATATATATATATATATATATATATATATATATATATATATATATATATATATATATATATATATAATATATAATATAATTGAAAAGTAAGTATATATTAATATGCACATGTGTGAACTTATATATATATATATATATATATATATATATATATATATATATATTATACAAAGTATGAATAAACTATTGGTTAAGATATGTTAACTAATAGTTATGTAATGAAGTGACATGACCATAAGTATATACGGTCATGTCTATTCATTACATGACTATTCAATATATACATATACCCTATTGTTATTGTAGAATCAATCAATAACGAAGGCAATTGTATTCTACAATCACAACGGTAATCTATTTTCAGTACAGCCTCATATATATTCTCTATAGGATGATCTTAATTTTACAACAGTAACATCATAAACCAATATAAAACTTAAACATAACATCATTATAATATCATCATCTAATCTATGCAAACACATGATAAACATATAATAATTGCTTACATGAAATGTGGCCTAAAAGAATTCGGCCAACCAATTGAAAAAAAAGCCTAAAAGAGTACGACAATTGAAACATAAAGCAAACTATGGGTGGGTACTACATGTGGGCCCTAGTTCCTATTACAAGCCACTCCCCACTTATACACTCAAATAACCTACCTTAATGCTCAAACCCAAATAACAAGGAAAAGAATAAACCAAAACCACAAAAGCTTCTCATAAACCATAAATCATGATAATCACCAAAGTAAAACAATGGAGCATAGTAGAAATCAACACATCCTATACAAGGATCAAATAATCCATCTCAATATAGACATTGTCAAAGATTATCCATCCCATAATGGACATATCAACGAAACAATAACAATCCTCATATCCTTATATCACAAGACCAACGATAAACATAACATCAATGACATCCCTCTCCAAACACGAAGTAACATATTCCATAAAAATAATCATCCAAAATGTGGAACAATCATAGTAGAGGACATAAGGTGACCAAGTAAATCAGACTTAATCATAATAACAGTCATCACCTTTTAGGGTTAATAAAATAAAGATCGAACACGATAAGGCACATGAGATCACTCACACATATCACAGAGTCATACATGATCCAATCGAGACTTCAAAATGGTTACAAATTTTCTCCACATAAAATCTAAGATCAATTTAGAAAAACACTTCAAAGCCTCTGGTACCATTTTCGTAAAAGAAAACTTAATTCCCCAATTACAATCAAACAAAGTCTCAAAACATGCAAAAGTACCCAAAACCAATTTATAAATTCCAGCTGACTAAAGCAATCATCTTGTTGACTAAAGTCCATTTGACTACAAAAACGTTCATATAAATGTCTCATACATAACTATCTATTTAAAATAAAATCTCATGCATATATACTTTTTAAATAAGTATTTAATAAAAATCTCTATGCATGTCAAAACATCATATTTAATAATTTAAAATAATGTTATTAATTTTCTAAATATAAATATAAATGAAAACATTAATATTAAAACTCACATGTAAAAAAATTAATTAATATTTATTTATTATTATTTTTTTAAATAAATAAATAAAAACAACAACAATAATAATTATAATAATAATAATAATAATTATAATAATTTTTTTGGTTAAATTTTAAATCTAAAAATTAATAAATAGTATATATATTTTTAATTTTAAATATGAAAATTAATAAATAATTTTTTTTTTTAAATTAATAAATTATATATATATATATATATATATATATATATATATATATATATATATATATATATATATATATATATATATATATATATATATATATATATATATATATATATATATATATATATATATATATATATATATATATATATAATGTATTCAAACACAAATTCTAGTAGGTATAATCAGGTAGGTTTTCTATTTTCAATTTCTTGTATATTTTTGTGGAGTTTTCTACCATTTTTCAATAAAATTCCAAATTGATTTAAAACATGCTTACCTAACATTCTCAAACAAAATCTAGGGTTATTAAAATTAATTCTGCCATGAATTTTCCACATAGAGCCAAACCAAAACTACCTTCCTCTTTTCAATTCCACAAACAAGAAAATGTCATAAAATACCCAATTCAAAAATCATCAACAATTTGACAAATCAAAAATTTAGCAAACACGATGTAGACAACAATTTCAAAAGCAAATATTTGCAAAGGTATCCAAACCCTACGTCAACCCACCAAATGAAGAAAAATGATGAAGAGCAGAACAAACGTAAGAAAATTCCAAGCTTTCACAAATGAATCATTCAATTCAAATCTTTCACCCAACTTGCAAACCTATCTATCTCTAATAATGGCCAAAATCCTCCTAATAAAGAAAACTAAGCAACCTAGGGTTTCAAAATATGCAACACCATAAACAAGGTAAACTCCCCTCTGAAAAATATAAAATAATTACTTAACTTGGAAACACTGAAATTAGAACTTGACATGGGATACCCAAACATGAATTAGACTTAACATTAAAATCACTTAACTCCTTTTGCATTTAATTATTAATTTCCCTTTTTGCACATTTAATTAATAATAATTATAATTATATGCACTTTCCAATTAACCACTCCTAACTCAACTTTAACTCAAATTTCTAATTTAATTTTATAAAACTAAATGTGCAACTTACATTGCATATTTTATCACTTTAATAATTATGCAATTGATAATTAAATCTTAAATAAATCAATTATGCTCATCTTTGAATTTAATAATTACTTAAATCCCTTTTCTTCCAAACTAGACTTTTATTTAAACAAAGGTATTTAATTAACCCTTAATAATTAAATATCTTTATATTTAATATTATGATATTTCCAAAATATAATTATTCTAATATAATAATTAATCTTAATTAATTCATTTTCAATAAATAAATCACGCAAAAAAACTCAAATGACTACAACACCTAAAAATTAGCTAACTCAAAATAACCATCACGCTCAAAAGAAGGGTTCACGAATTCATGTCATCTTAACGAATTCAGATAGGTAGTCAATAAGATAATTGTCCCCTATTTTAGGACAAATGATGGCTTATGTTGGGATTGAACTTGTTTGTTATCTCCCCTCTCTTTTCATTGACATATTGTGATAAGGCACACTCATCCTGACAACTCAGGGAAGTCGATGCTTGGTACCTAAAATCCTGGATAAAAGATGAGCATGTATATACACGTATAAATATATAACAGACAATGGTGGGGATCGGCAAATTGTGTGGATCTCGCAAGCAAGTAACTACAAATTTGTCCCTCAACCACATTAGGCATGTATCAAACAGAAATATAAAACATACACACAATCCATACACATACGTTTATGGGGTTAGTAAATCCATAATATAAATGACATCATAACATATATAAAATCATACTATAGGAGGGTCATTACATCCACCTCCCCTAAAACTAGGCTTTCTCCTGGAAGCCTACAAATAAATAAGGATATGCATCCCTCAATCACGAAGCAAAAGACTAAATGACATCTTGAAATAAGCTAAAAAAATAAAGACATGATATATAGTCATCAAAA
Source organism: Chamaecyparis obtusa (assembly GCA_027943335.1). NCBI lineage: Eukaryota > Viridiplantae > Streptophyta > Pinopsida > Cupressales > Cupressaceae > Chamaecyparis > Chamaecyparis obtusa. Next base: position 647,289 of record BSBK01001426.1, on the reverse strand, counting down.
GCAATACAATTCTAGTTTAAGCAAAAACCAAAAATCATATTGATCATTCACTCATTATTTAATTGATTTAAATGGATCTAGATCTTTATTCATTCAACATCACATAATTCATATATAAATTAATTATTTAAAATATACTTTTATGTTTACATCAAATAACAAATTAAGAGGTTTATGCAATCCTAACAAATGCAATACCAACATATAGGACACACAATGGAGTTCACATTCACATAAAAATATAGTATAATTCTATGTGATGTCCTCCCTTACACATACTATTAGAGATCCCAAAATGAACATGATAGAAACAACACTTATCACAAAATAGGGCCAACCATACCAAACATTCAGAATAGCCACCATAAAGTTCAAAAGGAAAAAACCCAAGTGGGAGAATTCCAAGTTCAACATTAAATTACAAAACGTCATGATGATTTTAAATAGTAAATCAAGTGTGACCAGTGCCACAAAATAGGTAGTGAAAAGAAAGTCAAGTGACTAGTCCAGGCATAAGAAATTTTTAAAATTCAATGCTAGCCCATACACAACACGAACGATTCATCAATAACCAAAATAATTCATAAAATATCTCACATAACAAAGTGACTGGTGTCAACAACACTCAAGGGAGTAACTACTTAATGACACCCCAGAATACAACATCTAGTACACATTAGAGAAAGTACCCAAACACAATAGACAGTTGCTAAGGTAAGATGGATCAAAAAGCTATAAGTAGGTTATAAGTTACAATGGTTCATAAATACAAAAGAGTTATGTTTCTATGTTTATTTTTCAAGTTCCAACTAAAAGACACCTATTGGGCATACAAAATCCCCAGAGTTCCCAGTGTAGAAACATGAGCTCTGATACCAAGTGTAATGCCTTGCTAGGGAACCCGGGACAAATTAACCTAAACATACTACTAAATTTATAGAATAATTTTTTCCTTAAGAGTTTACACAATATCAATGTATAATAATGCGGAAGCAATACAATATAATTATAACTCATATGTATACAAGTATAACTCAACACATAGATTATAAATCTCAAGGTTTCCTTGACGTAAATTATGTAAAAGTTAATTAATTACTTTAGATTAAATATAAATACAAATGAATAATAAGTACAACATCATATAAGTGCAACATAAATACAACTGATACCATAAGGTATACATAACGAATCATCATCCATTGCATAGGTCGTAGGGTATGTAATAATAAATTATACAAGGTACAAGTACAATATCTTGAAAGATAAGGGAAAGTCTCAAAAAATGATGAACAATGAAGAAAGTAACAACAACAAGGATTGTCCAACACCATTCCAGGAATGTCAAAATCTCAATGGTAAAAGAAAAACTACCACCCGACCACATGGAACCAAAGGTCCACTCCCACCGTGTTGAGGAGATAATAACATATCCCACTTAGATATCAAACACAAAACACCAATACAATACAACACTTAGACAAGGGATCCTAAAAGCTCTCTATCTCAAAAAGGTACCACACTAGCTGCAAAGATAAAACATACTCAACCAAAGAAAACTGACACACATAGGAAACCTAAGATGTATAAAGGGAAGTGTCATCACATGAGTCAAATCTAAGGTTATCCTAGTACTCTCTATAGACCCCGACACACTAGCGACTCTATGTGGTATCAAAACCCCATATCCAGTCCAACTATGTCATATCCAATCCACGTAGGTGGCAAGCATCTTCCCACTCCCATCCTGGCCAAGACCTCAATCAAGTACTCAGGCATGGGCGAGGCACACATTATCTTATTAATTCATTTTGAACTCTCAATGTCATTTAGTTATCACTTTATTAAGTCACTTGTAATAAGTTATTTTGGCAGCCACTTGCAGGCCTCGATGCCTATTACAAGCCACTTCCACCTATACACTCAGATAACCTACCCTAATGCTCCAACCAAAATAACAAGGAAGATAATAACACAAAACCACAATATCTTCTCATAAATCATAAATCATAAATCATGATAATTACCAAAGTAAAACAATGGAGCATAGTAGAAATTAACACATCCTATACAAGGATCAAAGAGTCCATCTCAATATAGACATTATAAAAAATCATCCATCCCATAATGGACATCTCAACAAAACAATAATAATCCTCATAGTCTTATATCACAAGACCAACGATAAACATAACATCAATGACATCCCTCCCCAAACACAAAGTAACATATTCCATAAAAATAATAATTTAGAATGTGGCACAATCATAGTAAAGGATATAAGGTGACCAAGTAAATTAGACTTAATCTTAATAATGGTTGTCACCTTTTGGGATTAATAAAATAAAGATTGAACACAATAAGGCACATGAGATCACTCACAAATATAACAGAGTCATACATGATCCAATGAGACTTCAAAATGGTTACAAAGTTTCTCCACATAAAATCAAAGATCAATAGGAAAACACTTCAAAGCCCCTAGTATCATTTCTGTAAAAGAAAACTTAATTCCCCAATTACAATCAATCAAAGTCTCAAAACATGCAAAAGTACCCAAAACCAATTTATAAATTATAGTTGACTAAAGCAATCATCTTGTTGACTAAAGTCCATTTGACTATAAAAGCGTTCATTTAAATTTCTCATACATAACTATCTATTTAAAATAAAATCTAATGCATATATACTTTCAAATAAGTATTTAACTAAAATCTCTATGCATGTCAAAACACCATGTATTTAATAATAAAATAATGTTATTAATTTTCTAAATATAAATATAAATGAAAAAATTAATATTAAAACCCACATGTAAAAAAATCAATTAATATTTATTTATTAATTAATTTTTTTAAAAGAAAGAAAGAAATAAATAATAATAATAATAATTTTTTTTTTTGGTTAAATTTTAAATCAACAAAAAAAAATAATAATTTTTTATTTTTTATTTTTATTTTAAATCCAAAAATTAATAAATTATATATATGTATATTAATAAGGTATTCAAACACAAATTCTAGTAGGTATAATCAGGCAGGTTTTCTATTTTCAATCTCCTATATAATTTTGTGGATTTCTCTACCATGTTTTCAACAAAATCCCAAATTTATTCAAAACTGCTTATCTGATGTTCTCAAACAAAATCTAGGGTTATTAAAATTAATTCTACCATGAATTTTCCACATAGAGCCAAACCAAAACTACCTTCCCCTTTTCAATTCCACAAACAAGACAATATCATAAAACACCCAATTCAAAAATCATCAACAATTTGACAAATCAAAAATCTGGCAAACACGGTGTAGACGGTCATTTCAAAAAGAAATATTTGCAAAGGTATCCAAACCCTACCTCAATCCACTAAATGAAGAAAAATGATGAAGACCAGAAAAATATAAGAAAAATCCAAGATTTTACAAATGAATCATTCAATTCAAATCTTTCACCCAAACTACAAACTTGACTATCTCTAATAATGGCCAAAATCCTCCTAATAAAGAAAACTAAGCAACCTAGGGTTTCAAAACATGCAATACCATAAACAAGGTAAACTCCCATCTGAAAAATATAAAAGAATCACTTAACTTGAAAACACTGAAATCAGAACTTGATATGCGACGCCCAAACATAAATTAGAACTCAACATGAAAATCACTTAACTCCTTTTGCATTTAATTATTAATTTCCCTTTTTGCATATTTAATTAATAATAGTTATAATTATATGCACTTTCTAGTTAACCACTCCTAACTCAACTTTAACTCAAATTTCTAATTCAATTTTGTAAAACTGAATGTGCAACTTACATAGCATATTAATATTTGATTAATCAATTCATATTTTAACACTTTAATAATTATGCAATTGATAATTAAATCTTAAATAAATCAACGATGCCCAAAAATCATCTTTGAATTTTATAATTAATTAAATCTTGTTTACTCCAAACTAGACTTTTAATTAATTCTTTTAATTAAACAAAGGTATTTAATTTGTTAGAATAACTGAGAGGGGGGTGAATCAGTTATCCATTGTCCCAAATACAAAATGTATATCCAAAAACAATTTAAACAAATTTCTGCAGCTCGGTAACATATAATAGTAAATTGTTTGTGCTTTTCGTGATTACCAGTTAATAACTTAAAGTAACTACCGATCAAATCAAATATGCAACATGTAAAGTATGATATCCAACAATCATCACAATCAACACATAACACAAGTGATTTAACGTGGAAACCCTATCAAGAGAAAAACCACTTGGGACCGACAACCCATAATTTTTTCACTCTTCTAAAGTGAGGTCAGTGAAGACCCAACCCTGTTAAACGTTACAAAACACACTGTAAGGTGTGACCTTGTTAGAAGATTTAACACTAACCGTTATCATCCAACCAGCATTCACTATGGGGTTGACAGGATAACAAATGTGCATTCTATGAATGACATTAAATAAATTTCAAGTCCACTCGGTTAAGAAATTTATCTGATTACAATGGTTAAACAGTAATAGAAATTGATCTGAATACAATACAATTTGATTTGCAGATGTTGAGATCTATTCTTAAGCTCATAAAAATCCTCTGATCAATATTTCTATTCAATTCATCAACATTCAATAACTTATTGTCCCTTGGTAAAAACTCTCTGATGCTCAGTAATCTTTGCAGTTCGGTTCTCCTTAACCAGTTTGATCAGGCATGCATGAAGCTTGTTCACATGATATCTCTATAGTATTCTTTCCTCTAGCATAAGTTTCATAATGAAACCCTAGTCTCTTAAATAGACAATTAAACCATTTTCTTTTCATCCATTGGATTTTGTTGCCTAATCTCCATCACTGATTTTGCCGCTTAAACCTTCCTCAGCTGATGTGTTAGTAACACATTTCAAATATGTCCTTTAGATCTTCCTTGAATTTTGCTAGCTGTTGATCTCGTAACAAACTTTATCTTTCTCTCTAATCATGATGTACTTTCCAGCTCATCAACTTCTGTTGGCTAAACAAATCATTTAGTTCTTTTGTTCATTCTCAGTTAACAAAGAAATGTGTCAGTGAACACAAGCTCAGTTTATACTATGCTTGGTATACACTACACTACTTGGTGTATACTAGAATGCTTCATTAACCGACGACACTGCTTTGTAACATTTTTCTCCCAACTTCATAAAAGATTAATGTAACATAATCAAGTCAACAATATGAAGTCATAGACTCATCAATAAGTTACCAAAGATAATCCTTATCCTCATCTATCATATCCATCTTCCTCAATGTAGATATCTCAGTTCTTCATCTTTCTCTTCTCTTCTATAGATGTGTTAGATGTTTGCAACTCCATGATAAGTACTGTCAAAACTAGTTGACATCAATGACAACATAAAACTGATTCAATTATCTTACATAACAGTTCAGTGCTCGGTGATCTCTAATCACTTGAAGTTCTTCAATCAGGTTCTCAATCAGTTGTAGTTCATCAATCTCCCCCTTTGGCATTGATGGCAACTCAAACAATATGAAGTATACCATACACATACCAAACATGTATTCTACAACTTTGTAAACAAATGATGTAGCTCGGTAAGCTCTCCCTTAGCTTATTATGTTTAATCACTACATTATATACCAACATTACAATGTGTAGACTATCTTCTGTAGATAGGATCTTTAGTAGCTCTCAAGTTCCTTCTATGTATCTCCCTTTATCTTTTTAGATTGTGTCTCCCTTAGATAGATGTTCTAGTATTCTCCTTAGTTATCATATTGTTTATCTCTCTCTTTGACAAAAATGACAAAAAAAAAAAACATACAACTCTGTAGTAGCCATGTAACTCTCTGTTGTTAGGTGCATTGACTGTATCTCTGTATACTGATTATGCAAATCTGTTCCAGTTCTTCACAACTTTCACAACTTTAGATAGAAATCCAAAGTGTGAACTATGTTGCATCAACATGAATGATCTTCTGATAATATTAGGCTGATGCAACCTCCAGATCACATTAGTGACCGGTAGATAGGGGACGGACCCCAAGTCTAGTCCTCAAGTATTCAAATGTATCTTTTGGTAGAGGCTTTGTAAATATGTCAGCAAGTTGCTCTTTAGATGTAACAAATTCAAGCTTCACTTGCTTCTCCTGCACTTGTTCTCTTAAGTAGTGATAATTGATAGATTGTGCTTTTTTTTAGAGTGCATCACTGGATTCTTTGAAATTTTTATAGCACTAGTGTTATCATAGTATATAATCACCAGCTCAGTGATTATCTCATTCATTCCTTCTAACACTTTCTTGATATATGCAATATTTGAACAATTTGTAGCTGCAACAACATACTCTACTTTGGCTATAGACTGGGAAATACAAGACTGCTTCTTACTTGTCCAGGTAAAAAGTCTTTCACTGAAGAAAAATGCTCCTTCGGTTGTGCTTTTTCTATCATCCACATTTCCAACCCAATCAGCGTCGGTGTATACTTTAAGTTCAAACTTGCCTTCCTTAGGATACCATAATCCATAATCCTTTATTTTCTTTAGGTATCTTAAGATTCTCTTTGTAGCAATCATGTGTGACTCCCTAGGATTTGTAGAAAATCTTGCAACAATTCCCACAACATGTGCTATATCTGGTCTACTATGTACTACACACATTAACTTACCAATCATTGATCGGTACAATGTCTAGTTCACCTTTGTAGTTTCATCCTCTTTAGTCAATTTGTAGCCTATGACCATTGGTGTTCCAACTAGTTTAGCATCTTTCATGCCAAATGTTCTTAGTACTTCTTTTATATACTTGGATTGTGTGATGAATATCCCATCACTCTACTGAATAACCTGCAGTCCTAGAAAGAACTTAATCTCTCCAAACATAGATATTTCAAACTCTTTTCTCATCTCATCAGCAAAGGATTTACATATGTGATCTTGACCTCCAAAGATTATATCATCCACAAATATCTCAGCAATTAGAATAGTATCATCAGTATCACCTTTCATATACAAATTGTTGTTCTCACTAGTTCTAACAAATCCAATACTTAACAAATAAGTATGCAACCTTTCATACCAGGCTCTTGGTGCTTGCTTCAAACCATACAAAGCTTTATGCAATCTACATACCATGTCTTTCTTGTTTGGATCAATGAACCCTTCTGGTTGTTCTATGTAGACTTCTTCTTCAAGTATCCCATTCAAAAATGCAGCCTTAACGTCCATTTGATAAACTTTAAATTTCTTATGTTCTGCATAAGCCAGTAACATTCTGACTCCTTCTAGTCTAGCAATAGGTGCAAAGGTCTCACCATAGTCAATTCCTTCCTCCTATGCATACCCCTTGCAAACTAGTCTGGCTTTATTCCTTGTAACCTCTCCATTTTCATTTAGCTTGTTTTTGAAGATCCACTTAGTACTAATAACATTCTTATCCTTAGGTCTAGGTACTAAGGTCCATGTCTTGTTTTTCTCTATCTGTTCAATCTATTCATTCATTGCATTAATCCATTCTTCATTCTCCAATGTAACTTTAACATTTTTTGGTTCATATTCACAAACTAAGCATGTACCTTGTCTTGACTTACTTCTCATTTGTATGCCAGCGTTCTTGTCACCAATAATTTGGTTCTTAGGATGATATCTTCTAAAAAATATTTCTAGTATCTGATCTCTTCTTTCCTGTTCATCCTATTCAAGTTCATTTTCCTGCTCGGTAGGTCCTTCTTGCTCGTCGATTTCTCTTTCCTATTCCTTGGTACTATTTTCCTACTGACCAGTTGTCACTGTCTGTGGCTTTGGTAGATACTATGGATACTCAATGTATGTGAATCTACCATAGTCTTCCAGTTCCTTTGTGCTTTCCTTTTCATTCTTGTCATCAAACTCATCAACCCTGACATTAGCACTTTCTATCATTTTATTAATAACTTTATTTAGACACTTATATGCTTTTCTTTTAGTGGAATAACCAAGAAATATCCCTTCATCATCTTTTGAGTCAAACATTCCATTTCTTTCATCTTTCAGAATAAAGCATTTACTTCCAAAAATTCTAAAATAACTTACAGTGGGTTTGTGTCCAAACCATAACTCATAGGGTGTTTTGTTAGTGTCCTTCAAATGTGCTTAGTTCAAAACATAAAAAATTGTGTTAACTACCTCTCTCTAGTATGTCTCTGCAACATTTTTCTCTATAATCAGTGTTCTTGCATAGTCAACTATTGACCTATTCCTCCTTTCAGCAATGTCATTTTGCTGAGGTGTTCTCGGTGCAGAGACATGTCTTTTAATACCATGCTCATTACAAAAGTTAGTAAATTCATCAGAAATAAATTCACCACCTCAGTTAGATCTTAAGCATTTTAATTCTTTACCAGTCTCTTTCTCTACTTTTTCTTTATACGACTTGAACATCTTAAATGCCTTTGATTTTTCTTTCAAGAACACGACAATCATCAATCTAGTATAATCATCAACAAAAAGAATGAAATATCTATCACCATAATAACTCTGAGTTCTCATAGGACCACACAAGTCGGTGTGAACTAGCTCAAGTATTTTCTTTGTTGAATGATCTTTTCTTTTGAAACTAGATTTTTTCATTTTACCTTTTTGACACTCATGAAACATAACATGATCAGGCTTAGATAAGTTAGGTAGACCTCTAACCTTTTTCTTTTTACTGATTTTAATCATGTTATCAAATTTCACATGACATAACCTTTTATGCCATAACCAAACATCTTCATTTCTCATGATTAAACAAGAAGACTCATCATTGTTAAGATAAAACAAGTTACCTTTCGATTGTGCTCCTATTCCAACAAGTCTTCCTCCATCATCAAATATTTTTACTTTCTTGCTCTCAAAAGCAACTCGGTGACCTAAATTGTTTAGTTGTGCCACACTTAACAAATTATAGTTTAGTCCTTCTACCCAATAATCATTATCATATTGGATTATATCATTTATCAACAAGGATCCCTTTCCTCTAACCATGCAAGGTGTATCATTACCCATTTTTATAGATCATCCATTATATTGCTCAAGATGATTAAATTTTTCTTCATCACCAGTCATGTGATGTGTACAACCACTATCTATGATCCATGTATCATTTTTATTAACCTTTGAAATCAATGTTGTTTCTACATACTTTTCTTCTTCCTCAGAATCATCCTTCATAGCAACAAATACTACTTCTACATCATCATCTGAATCTGAATCATATTCATTTTCTTCTGCAATGTAACATACCTTTTTTCCTTTGTTATTATTGTCTCAGTTGTCTATGTTGTAGGGTCAGTAACTTCTGTTGCCTCTTCTCCCATAGCTTCCTTCACCAGATCGGTCCTTGTTTCTATCATCTTCCTTCTTGTTTGGACATCTAGCAACAATATGACCAACTTCTTTGTAGTTAAAACATGCTAAAGGTAATTTGCCTCTATATCTACCTTTTCCTTTAGGTAATCTCCTGGCCATAAGAGATTCAAGCTCATCAAGTTCATCATCAGTATTGCTATCACTATCATCCTTATTATTTCTACTACTAGACTTACCAATCTTAAGAGAAGTCATAAAAGCAGATTCAACAGTCGGTACAACACTATTATCATAGTTGTTTAGTTCAAATGTTGTTAGCTTTCCAATCAGATTATCAAGAGTGAGAGTACTATTAGGTGCTGACCTATTTTCATGAATTGCAGGTATTTTGATGGCATAGATAGGCAATAAAGTATTTAGAATTTTTCTTACCACAGTGTCTTCATCAATTACTCCATCAGATGCTCTAATAGCATGAACTACCTCCTTTATTCTGTTTGTGTACTGCACAATGTTTTCTCCTTCTTTCATCTTCATATCATCAAATCTTCCTCTTAGGCTTTCGGCTCTGGCTCTCTTGACATTTGTATCACCACTATAAACTTGAGCAAGTTTATCCCACATATCTTTAGCAGTAGTGCAATCTTTAATATCCTCAAACTCAACATCTGTTAGAGCAACATCAATCTCCATCATAGTAATGTTATGCTCATGTCTACCTATTAGTTTATCTAGAGTCAAAGGTCTAGCGGGCGGTGCAATGTAGCCATTCTCTAATAGTGTGAGGGCATAATTCCCAATTCCAGATATATGTAGTTTCATTCGGCTTTGCCATATTGTAAAGTTGTCCTTGTTCAGCTTCAGCACACCCCTCTTATACATTTTGTGATCTTTATGCTGAAGTCCTTAAAACTCTCTTCCAAGCAACCAATACACTCTGATACCAATTGTTAGAATAATTGAGAGGGGGGTGAATCAATTATCCATTGTCCTAAATACAAAATGTATATCCAAAAATAATTTAAACAAATTTCTGTAGCTTGGTAATATATAATAGTAAATTGTCTGTGCTTTTACCCATTACCAGTTAATAACTTGAAGTAACTATCGATCAAATCAAATATGCAACATGTAAAGTATGATATCCAACAATCATCACAATCAACACATAACACAAGAGATTTAACATAGAAACCCTGTAAAGTGAAAAACCACCTGGGACCGGCAACCCAAAAATTGTTCACTCTTTTGAAGTGAGGTCGGTGAAGACCCAACCCTGTTAAAGGTTACAAAAAAAACTGTAAGGTGTGACCTTGTTAGAGGATTTAACACTAACCATTATCATCCAACCGAAATTCACTATGGGGTTGACAGGATAACAAATGTGCATTCTATGAATGACATTACAAGACTTTCAAGTCCACTCGGTTAAGAGATTTATCTAATTACAATGGTTAAACTGTAACAAAGATTGATTTGAATACAATACAACTTGATTTGTAGATGTTCAGATCTATTCTTAAGCTCATAAAAATACTCTGATCAATATTTCTATTCAATTCATCAACATTCAGTAACTTATGGTCCCTTGGTAAAAACTCTCTGACGCTCGGTAATTCTACAGTTCAGTTCTCCTTAACCAGTTTGATCAGGCATGCATGAAGCTTGTTCACTTGATATCTCTATAGTATTCTTTCCTCTGGCATAAGTTTCATAATGAAACCCTAGTCTCTTAAATAGACAAGTAAGCCATTTTCTTTTTATCCATTGGATTTTGCCGCTTAATCTCCATCGCTGATTTTTCCACTTAAACCTTCCTTAGCTGATGTGTCAGTAACATGTTTCAAATCTTTCCTTTAGATCTTCCTTGAATTTTTCTAGCCATTGATCTTGTAATAAACTTTATCTTTCTCTCTGATCATGAGGTAATTTCTAGCTCATCAACTTCTATTGGCTAAACAAATCATTTACTTCTTTTGTTCATTGTCGGTTAACAAAGAAATGTGTCAGTGAACACAAGCTTAGTTTATACTATGCTCGGTATACACTACATTGCTCATTGTATACTGGAATGCTTCATTAACTGATGACATTGCTTTGTAACATTTTTCTCCCAACTTCATAAAAGATTAATGTAACATAATCAAGTCAACAATATGAAGTCATAGACTCATCAATAAGTTACCAAAGATAATCCTTATCCTCATCTGCCATATCCATCTTCCTCAATGTAGATATCTCGGTTCTTCATCTTTCTCTTCTCTTGTATAGATGTGTTAGATGTTTGCAACTCCATGATAAGTACTGTCAAAACTAGTTGACATCAATTACAACATAAAATTGATTCAATTATCTTACATAATGGTTCAGTGCTCAGTGATCTCTAATCACTTGAAGTTCTTCAATCAGGTTCTCAATTAGTTGTAGTTCATCATAATTAACCCTTAATAATTAAATATCCTTATATTTAATATTTTGATATTTCCAAAATGTAATTATTCTAGTATAATAATTAATCTTAATTAATTCATTTTCAATAAATAAATCATGCAACAAAACTCAAATGACTGCAACACTTGAAAATAGCCATCATGCTCAAAGGAAGGGTTCACAAATTCACGTCACCTTGACAAATTTAGATAGGTAGTCAATAAGATACATGTCCCCTATTTTAGATCAAATGATGGCTTAGTTTAGGATTGGATTTGTCTATTATCTTTCCTCTCTTACCATTGAGATATTGTGATAGGGTATGCTCATTCTAACAATTTAGGGAAGTCGATGCCCGATATCTAAAATCCTATGTAAAAGACAAGCATGTACATACATTTATAAATATATAAGAGACAATGGCAGTGATCGATCGATCGTGTGGATCTCACAAAAAAGTAACTACAACTCCATCCCTCAACAACATCAGACACATCAAATAGAAATATAAAACATACACACAATCCATATACATGTAGATATGGGCTTAGTAAATCCATAATATAAATGACATCATAACATATAAAAAATTAGACTATGGGAGGGGCATTACATCCACCTCCCCTAAAAATAGGCTTACTCCTAGAAGCCTACAAATAAATAAGGATATGCATCCCTCAATCATGAAGAAAAAGATGAAATGACATCTTGAAATAAGCAAAAAAAATAAAGACATGATATATAGTCATCAAGAGCAATATAATTATAGTTTAAGCATAAACCAAAAATCATATTGATCATTCGTGCTCATTATTTAATTGATTTAAATGGATATAGATCTTTATTCATTCAACATCATATAATTCATCTATAAATTAATTATTTAAAATATACATTTATATTTACATCAAATACAAATTAAGAGGTTTATGCAATCCTAGCAAATGAAATACCAACATATAGGACACACAATGCAGTTTACATTCACATTAAAATATAGTATAATTCTCTATGATGAACTCCCTTACACATACTATTAGAGGTCCCAAAATGAACATGATAGAAACAACACTTATCATGAAATGGAGCCAACCATACCAAACATTCAAAATAGCCACCATAAAGTTCAAAAGGAAAAAATCCAAGTGGGAGAATTCCAAGTTCAACATTAAATTACAAAACATCATGATGATTTCAAACAGTAAATCAAGTGTGACCAACCACAAAATAGGTAGCGAAAAGAAATTCAAGTGACTAGTCCATGCATAAGAAAGTTCAAAAATTTAATGCTAGCCCATACACAACACAAATGGTTCATCAATAACTAGAATAATTCATAAAATATCTCACATAATAAAGTGACTAGTGTTAGTGAGAGAAGCTTTGACAGCAAAAGGTCCCACCCTTTATAGGATGATCTCAGAGAGATGGATTCTCATGTTAAAAGATCCATTATGATGACTCCCCTTCAAATTTCTAAGAACAAATCCATCTATAGCTATAATCTGGACAAGTGGGTGCAGAATGACCTTGTTGAGCTGAAAAATAGATGTATCAAGCTAGAAAATAAGAACATTATGTTGGAGGAAGTTATTGACAATCTTAGGAAGGAGGCTGTTTCCAATATTAAAGTTGTTGTTTCTGATTACGGTACTGAGTTGGAGGACAAAATAAAAAAAAGCTGTAGAGATAGCCATGGTTCCCATCAATGAGAAGACAAGTAAAAATGAAGCTATGATTAAGAATTTCCTTTTTTTGGAAAATTTTGGGATGAAGTCTACTCTAGAGAACCTAAATACTTTAAGTTGTTTGCTGGAAGGTAACAAAGAGGGCTCCTCGATTGAAAACATTGACTTGACTACTCCTAGTTAGCAAATGGGGCCAGGGACTAGAACCAAGTCCAACACCAAGAAGAAGATAAAGATTGAGGATTACATTTTGAAGCTGAAAGACTCAATCAAGAATATGCAGGGTCAGCTGGAGGAATTAGAGTGCTTCTTAAAGACTCTGTCCTAATTTTGCTAGTGGTGGTCTTTTTGGTCTCTTTTTGCTGTAGGTCTTTTGTTTTCTTTTTGAAGTTAGTTTGTATTGGAAATCTGGGATTTATCCCTTCTGTTGATTGTTCCTTGTTGGGATAGTTAGTTGTGCTCTTGGTCTTCCATGCATATCTCTATTTCTCTTTTTTAAAGGGTTTCAGGGCCCCTTCAAAACCTATTTTTACCGTAATAAAAAACAAAGTGACTGGTGTCAGCCACAATCAAGGGAGTAACCACTTCATGACACCCTAGAATACAACATCTTGGATGCATTAGAGAATATACCCAAACACAATAGATAGTTGCTAAGGTAAGATGCATCAAAAAGTTATAAGTAGGTTATAAGTTACAATGGTTCACAAATACAAAAGAGTTATGTGTCTAGGTTTTATTTTCAAGTTCCAACTATAACAAACCTAATGGGCGTACAAAATTCTAAGAGTTCCCAATGTAGATACATGAGCTCTGATACCAAGTGTAATGCCCTACCAGGAACCCAGGAGAAATTAACCTAAACATACTATGAAATTAAATTACAAGTTCAAGATTAAATTATAAAAAGTCATGATGATTTCAAATAGTAAATCAAGTGTGACTAGTACCACAAAATAGGTAGCAAAAATAAAGTCAGCTGACTAGTCTAGGCATAAGAAAGTTCAAAAATTTAATGCTAGCCCATACACAACATGAATGATTCATCAATAACCAAAATAATTCATAAAATATCTCACATAAAAAAGTGACTGGTGTTAGCCACACTCAAGGGAGTAACCACTTCATGACACCCCATAATACAACATCTTGGACACATTAGTGAATGTACCCAAACACAATAGACAGTTGCTAAGGAAAGATGCATCAAAAAGTTATAAGTAGGTTAGAAGTTACAATGGTTCACAAATACAAGAGTTATGTGTCTGTGTTTTTTTTTCAAGTTCCAACTACAAGACACCTAATGGGAATACAAAATTCTTAGAGCTCCCAGTGCAGAAATATGAGCTCTGA